>CM035406.1:102798276-102893276 GCA_020310875.1 Ceratopteris richardii
TGTATGTGCATGTTTGTATTTATGTGAATATCCATGTGTGCGTATTCTTTGTATCTCTTTCAACCATTTCTCTCACATTCTAAGTATCTATCCAATCTCTTTAAACTAATTAAATGCGATCAAATTTTAATATTTTATACCGTGTTTTTTGTTCAGTCACATTATAAACAATGAGAGCTTTCTCCATCAACATGTCCTTTCGATGGAAGGGCTATCTACTATAACTAAATTGAACTTTTACTTTTATTATTTAATGAATATGTACATGAACTATGATCTTCAACTTATAATAAAATGAATATGTACATGAAATATGATCTTCAACTTTGAAGGAACATTTAATGCTTTACGTTTTATTTTCATGAAAACAACAAGTCAACTGCATCAACGTATATGTCTCTCCTCTCATTCGAGAATTGTGTAGAGGTATTGATCTCGTTGATATGTCAAAAAACATTGACCATTTCAATTTATGATTCATGGAATGGTGCATGGACTAAACATGATTATCCAAGATATGGTTTTTGTTCAGGTTATGAGATGATTCTTTATTTAAGAAACAACTTAAGAAAGAACATTAAATGCTTTCACTTTTAATCCTAGTAACTATAATCTTAAACTTAAGAAAGTACATGAACTATAATGTTCATCTTAAGAAAGAACATTTAATGACTTTCCATAAATGGCATAGACATCATTGTATGGTGAGTTGATATTTTTGTGCGATGAAGGATTCCGATTTCATTGTTCAAAACCTTTTATATCGTGAAAGTCTTTACTAAAATGAGGACTTGTAGCCAAAATTGTATCTCTACTTGCAAAGAAATTGCAAATCCTAAAACACATGGGCATCATCCTTTTTCATTTATCCATCTTGGGAAACCTTTTATTCAAAAATTTAGTTGGCAACGTTTTAGGGGTCTATGAAAATGTATAAAAGGGCTTAGGAGCAGGGTCTAGGGATATAGAGGCCATGGTAGTGCCCAAGGTGTTAAAGGTAATCATTTAGATAATAAAATAGGTCTAGAACATGGAAAGTTTTAGTTAAGTGAATGAAAATTAGGAAAGTTTAGGGTGATATAGTGGATTCAGGCATCACGAAGAAATCATAATCTTCCCAAGAGTCAAAGAGCTTTGCAAAAAGCTTCAAGCTTCTCCCTAGACAAAGCATTCGTTAAAAGGTATGCAATGTTCTCCTACGTGGGCAAATGTGCCAAGTTGACCAACACCCAAATCAACCATAAGGCATCTGAGCCACACACACTCAATAGTCCCTATGAAAGCTACCCTATACTCAGCCTCACAACTGAAAGTGGCCCTAATAGGCTGCTTCTTGTTCAACCAAGATATACGTGAGCTACCAAGCATGAAGAAAAAGACACTAGTCGACATGCGAGTGTCATAGCAACCCATCCATTCATAATAAAAACAAGCATGTAGATCTAGCAGTAGTTATACCCTTTTGGGATAAAACAATCCAAGTAGCTGGGTACCACTCAAGTAGGGAAAGATGTTAATCAAGCAACCAATAGACTGTTGATAGAGAAAATCAACAAGTGAATCTCTAGCATCATGAAGACTCAATCGCAAACCTGTCTCCATAGGAGTAGCAATAGGTTTGCAGTCTTCAAGGCAAAAACACTACAATAATGTGCCAATATATTTCATTTGACACAAAGCAATTCAGACATCAAGTTGCATAAACTAAATGGTCAAATAATGATGCGAATGCCCCAAATTAAACATCTCAAATGGGGCATGTAAATCAGCTTTAAAATAAGCAATATGCTTCTCATGAGGATATTCTCAAACCGATGTGCAATCAAATAGGTATGTATCTTTTTATACCAAGCATGTGGTGCTTGTCTCAATCTGTATAAAGCTTTTTTCAACCTCCACACCAAGTCTTCATGCCCTTTCTGCACAAAGCCACGGGACTAAAACACATATTCTTATTTATGCAAGTCACCATTTAGAAATGTAGTTTTAATGTCCAATTGATGTACATTCCAACCATGATGAGCTGCAAGTGCACACATGCTATGAGCAATAGTCATTCGGCAAGTAGAAGCAATGGTCTCATCAAATGCCTCTTTCCTACGCATAAACCTTTGCAACAAGCCCAACCTTATACATGTTAATTATTCCATCAGGCGTATGCTTCAGCTTGTATAACCACTTATTGCCAAAGGCTTTTTTGCTAGGAGGCAAGTCACATAAAGACCAGGTACCATTTTTCAATATAGCATCATATTCGGATTACATAGTAGCCAATCAATTTTCTAAGTTTTGTGCTCCAACAAACAAAAGAGGCTCATTCTCATCGTAGAGAATAGATGCAGCCATAGAATAGCAATCTCATGCAAAAGAGGCACTACGAGAGCCTGAATGAGAACAATATGATAGAAGTGCATTTAATTTGCTGTCATGTAAAGTTTGCACCAGCCATTTTGGCATAGTTCGTGCCTCCTCAATATCAGCTCTCTCATCGACAAGTGTATCATGTAATTCTGCATCAAAAATAGAATGATCTACATCATCACATGAAACGTGTAAAGGCTAAGAAGTTGCCTCATTAGTACTAGCACTAGACTGTCCACCTATAAAAGGAGGCAACAATGTATCATACATGTCTTTGGAGCTAACATATGTCTCCTTAGTACATGAGAGTTATGGTTGAATAGCATCTTCCACAAAAAAAAACATCACAGCTAATCAAAATGCTTTTAGTTTGTGGATGATACAGATGACAACCTTTGTTTTCCAAACTCATCCCAACAAAAAAACATTTCAGTGCTTTATTTTGCAATTTTCTAGGAGGTTTTTCAGGAAATAATGCATATGCCAGCCAACCACAAACACGTTGATGAGCAACAAATAGCTTGCAACTATGCCAAGCTTCATAGCTTGGTTCGACTAAGAGAAAGTTGAATAGACTTGTCCTTCTTTGACAATGGGGCCAGTACCTACTGTCGCATACGAGGAACGAGGAAGGGTCTCGCCATTAGGGACTATCTGCCGGATTGTGTGGATTTCTAACGGGGGAGGAAATTCTATGCGCGCATTGCGTACTCCTCCATAGGAACTAGCTGCCGAAGCTTGAAGCTTCGGCTCTTGTTTACCATTAACTCCACAAGACAAAGGCGCTGGGCTTCTCTATTCTTCTTTGAGGATCATTGTGCAATTCCTATATCGGAAGGGTTGATGTGTAAGATCAATATAAGCTTGGTGTTCGGCATCGGAGGCGAACTCAAAGAGTTGATGCAGCTAATTAGTTCTGCTAGTCATCAAGTCAACCTCACGAGGGGCTGCCCTCAGCGTTCTACAATCGGGCTAGTACCTGCCGGTCGCATGCATGTTGAGTGTCCCCATTCGTTTCCGACATGAAGGTTTCGTCTGGGTGATAGAGCCGCAATTGCAATCGTCCATCGCTTCTAGAAGCTTCCATGTAGGCAGTTACGAGAGGCTTCTAGAAGCAAAACTCTGGTATGAACCAAGAAGATTATTCAAAACATTCTACAAAAGTGAACTCTGAGGCAAGAATTCATCAACATAAATTAATTGTTCCATCATGATACAATGTGGTTATTGTATCCCAAACATTCTTAGTTGTTCTTCAAGAGCGAATGTGAGGAATAATGGGACATTTGACAGACAAGGCTATCAATTCATGTGCCTAAGCATCTCTGTCATCGCAACAAATTTGCTCTATAGTAGATGCAACAAGAACCACATCACAGAGGGGAATCTGCAGAATATCACCACCTATCGATGCCATCTACATCAGCTTTAGTACTTGTATTTGCAGCTGTAATAGGATGTTTTTCAACACTTTGTACAATATTCCATAATCCCTTTGTCACCAATATATGATGCATCATATAAACCCACAATGGGTAGCTTGTACTATCCCAGGAGACGAAATACATCACTACTTTCAGCCATAATCACTCACTAAAATACCTTTATGCAGAAAAATGACTATTCATTATATGTGTGTAACCGCATGCATGTGCATGTGTGTGTAAAAATGTGCATGTATGTGTGTATATGTATTAATGTGCATGTATGTGTATATGTGTGTAAATGTGATGTATAAGTGTGTATATGCGTGTATTTGTACCTCTAGTCTCACTCTTTTCTCTCTCTCTCTCTCATATACATACATACATACATAAACACACATAATCATATGCACGTATATATACATAAAAGCAATGTGTACCATGCATTATCGCGACGATGAGGCATAAGTGTCCGCATCTCTTTTAGACACCACTTATGCGACCATGCTGTCCCAAACTTTGTCTCAAGTGAACTAAGTACGTATTTTTTATCCCTCTCATCATGCTCACTACAAAAATAAAAAAGATCATGTAAATAAAACATAAGATATTTATTTCAATTTATATGTAGAATCTATACTTACTTCCACGGTAAGTGGAGAAGGCACAGGTAAGAGTCGCATAATGCACACATTCTTCTCTTAAACTCCAATCCATTCCCTATGTACACAATGTTTGCCTCTGGCTCGATATTGCACTCTAGCCCTAAGGTGCCTATGCATGTCCTCATAGGCAACTCTGCTTTGCTATCATGATCTAGAGGTGGTATAGGTGTCTTGAAAATAGGTCGATAAAAATAAATAAAAATATGTGTTATAATATAATTAAAAAAGTTTATGAAAAAAAACATACCTATGAGCAGATAACTGTCTTCTTGCGTGTGGAGCCACAAAAGAGCCCTCCTCTGATCGCTGGGTAAGCATCTCGATCATATAATCCAGCTCATCATCAAGCACCTCTGAGTACTCATGCATGATGATCCTTCGAGTATCAGGGAGAACTCTTGCTCTCATAAGACTTTTATGAGAGTGAGTTTCACCTTTGTCTCTTTACTAGGATCCATAATACATAGCATATAAAACAAAATGGGTTAGAAATCAATATATATACGTGTACATATGTATGCGTGTATATGTGTATGTAGGTGTATATGTGAGTGTGTGTATGCATGTAAACATGTATATATGCATATGCATGTGCATTATGTATGCAAATGTATGCATGTGTGTGTATGTGTGTGTGTATGCATGTAAGTATCTATGTATGCATATGCATATGCATTATGTATGCATATGTATGCATGCATGTGTATGTGTGTGTGTATGTGTCTCTATGTGTGTGTATGCATATATATGTGTGTATGTCTCTATGTGTCTGTCTATGCATATATATGTGTGTATGTGTCCATGTGTGTGTATCTGTGTGTGTGTTTGTGTGTGTATATATGTGTGTATCTCTATATATGTGTCTATGCATTTGTATGTATGTGTGTAAATGTGTGTGGATGTGTGTATGTGTCTCTGTAAGTGTGTATGTGTCTATGTGTGCATGTGTGTTTATATGCGTGTGTCTATGTGTGTATATATTGTTGGTGTAAATCACAAGCCTACACATTTGGCTTGGAAGTTATCATGAAGACTCTACATACATGAAGAACCATAGGAACATATGCTAGTGGTTAAGTACCACTTTATCTCATTTGTAAAAGTCAAAATGACTTGGAATCTTTTGTAATCACCTACCAAAGTGAGTGGTGGAAAAAGTAGCCTATTGGATTGAGAGAATATCTCCAAGCTTTTAGGACCTTGATCATAGGAAGCCAAAATTTGAATTTGAATTCAAATTTTTGCACATATCCTATAAAATGTACTTGGAAAAGTCGCGCGTAGATCTCTTCATTTCCCGAGGCTTACTCTACTGAGTTTGAGTGTGTGTGAGGAATATACCATAGCCTAGACCTCTCTACACCATTTGGCAATGCTATCCATGCCAATGGGATTGTACACAAGTGTTAATTTATAGATACATTTACATCCTTCATCTCTGTGCTTATTGAGTGTCTACTCCAAAGTCTGTCAACTTGTCAAGGGAATATCTCAGTCAATACTACTCAAAATTCCGTGATTCAAAGCTTGCTAGATTTCGCTCAAAGTCATCTACATGCTGAAAAAGTTTGAAGTGATTTCATGCAGCCAATTCAGAGAAATCGTCGTCGAGGTGCTCATTGGTCTATCCGTGCTACAGTCCTAAAAAGTCGGGGGTATACCAAATCTTGCTAAATTAATTTCTCTCAGCATAGTTCATTATTTTACATCATTCCACTTGCAAATGTACCCCTAGAAGGAATTTTATCAATTGCTACTGTGCTGGTCACACTGAGCAAAACACTGAGCACGTCTCAAGACCAAAATAGAAGGTTTTCTTGACTTTGTGACTTCCAAAGTTATCTGTTTTGATTCAATCATTACACATTACATTTCCAAAGCACATAGGCCATTTCTTTGTGTCATTGGAAAGCTAAGGGAGTCTACTAATCAAGTCTGAAGCTAAAGAGGGCTGGTACAAAGCACGTTTTAGCAGTACCTACTCAATCTCTTGGATCATCCATCCATCTTTCCCAACATATATGTGTGTATTTGTATATATATATGTCTATATGCATGTGTATTTGTGTATGTAAATGTGTGTGGATGTGTGTATGTGTGTGTGTGTGTAAGTTTGTATGTGTCTATGTTTGTATGTGTTTGTTTATATATGTGTGTGTGTATCTCTATCTGTTTAAGTCTGTATGTGTGTGTGTCTATGTGTGTAAGTGTGTGTATGTCTATGTGTGCATGTTTGTGTGTATGCATGTGTAAGTGTGTCTCTGTATTTGTGTGTGTCTTTGTGTGTGTAAATCTGTGTGTATATGTGTGTGTATGTGTATATGTGTGTATGTGTCCATGTGTGTGTATGTATCTATGTGTGTTGTATGTGTCTACGTGTGTATGTGTATGCATGTAAGCATATATCTATGCATATGCATATCCATTATGTATGCATATGTATGCATATGTGTGTGTATGTGTGTGTATATGTTTGTATGTCTGTGTATGCATGTAAGTATGTATGTATGCATATGTGTGTGTATATGTGTGTATGCCTGTGTATGCATGTAAGTATGTATGTATGCATATGCATATGCATTATGTATGCATATGTATGCATATGTGTGCATGTATGTGTATGTGTGTGTATGTCTCTTTACGTGCGTGTGTATGTGTGTGTGTCTCTCTCTTTACATGTGTGTATGTCTATGTTTGTATATGTATCTGTGTGTATGTGTGTGTATGCATGTAAGCATGTATGTATGCATATGCATATGCATTATGTATGCATATGCATATGCATTATGTATGCATATGTATGCATGTGCGTGTATGTGTGTGTATGTGTGTGTATGTCTCTCTACCTGTGTATGTGTGAATGCATATGTATACATGTGTGTTTATGTATGTGTATGCATGTAATTATGTATGTATGCATATGCATATGCATTAAGTGTGTATGTGTGTGTGTATGTGTGTGTGTATGTGTGTGTGTTTGTCTATGTGTATATGTGTGTGTATGCATGTGTATGTGTGTGTAAATGTGTGTGTATATGTCTGCGTATCTCTATGTATTTGTCTATGTGTGTGTGTGTATGCATGTGCATTATGTATGCATATGTGTGTATGTGTCTATGTGTGTGTATGTGTCTATGTGTGTGTATGTGTCTATGTGTGTGTGTGTGTATGCATGTATCTATGCATATGCATGTGCATTATGTATGCATATGTATGCATATGTGTGTCTGTGTGTATGCATGTAAGTATGTATGTATGCATATGTATATGCATTATGTATGCATATGTATATGCATTATGTATGCATATGTATATGCATTATGTATGCATATGTATATGCATTATGTATGCATATGTATGCATGTATGTGTATGTGTGTGTATGTCTCTCTATGTGTGTGTGTAGGCATATATGTGTCTGTATGTGTGTGTGTGTGTGTATGTGTATGTGTCTATGTGTGTGTGTGTCTCTATGTGTGTATATGTATGTGTGTATGCGTGTGTATGTGTGTGTATGCATGTAAGCATGTATGTATGCATATGCATGTCCATTATGTATGCATATGCATGTATGTATGTGTATCTATATATATGTGTCTATATGCATGTGTATGTGTGTGGGTAAATGTGTGTGGATGTGTGTGTGTGTGTTTAAGTGTGTGTGTCTATGTGTGTGTGTATATGGGTGTGTATGTGTATGTGTGTGTGTCTAGTTGTATATACATGTGTATCTATGTATATGTGTCGGTGTGCATGTGTATGTGGGTGTAAATGTGTATGGATGTGTGTGTGTAAGTGTGTATGTGTCTATGAGTGTGTATGTGTTTATGTGTGTGTATGTGTCTATGTGTGTGTATATGTCTATGTGTGTATGTGTATGCATGTACGTATGCATATGCATGTGCATTATGTATGCATATGTGTGTGTTTGTGTGTGTATGCATTATGTATGCATTATGTATGCATCATGTATGCATATGTGTGTGTATGCATTATGTATGTGTATGTATGCATGTGCATTATGTATGCATATGTGTGTATGCATGTAACTATGTATGTATGCATATGCATATACATATGCATTATGTATGCATATGCATTATGTATGCATATGTATGCATGTATGTGTATGTGTGTGTATGTATCTCTATGTCTGTGTGTATGCATATATGTGTGTGTATGTGTGTGTGTATGTGTATGTGTATGTGTGTGTCTGTATGTGTGTGTATGTGTGTGTATGTGTGTGTATGTGTGTGTGCATGTGTATGTGTGTGTATGCATCATTATGTGTGTGTATGTATTATGTGTGTGTATGCATCATTATGTGTGTGTATGCATATGTGTGTGTATGCATTATGTATGTGTATGTATGCATGTGCATTATGTATGCATTATGTATGCACATGTGTGTGTATTCATATATGTGTGTGTGTGCATATTTATGTGTGTGTATGCATCATTATGTGTGTATGTGTGTATATGTGTGTGTGTATACGTGTGTGTGTATATGTGTGTGTACGTGTGTGTGTGTGTCTATGTGTATGTGTGTGTGTCTATGTGTGTTTATGTGTGTGTGTGTGTGCATATGTATGTGTGTGTATGTGTGTGTGCATGCATAACTAGCTTCAACAAGTGGGCTCTTGCTCTCTCTCATTGTCTCTCTCTCTCGCTCTCTCTCTCTCTCTAATTCTCTATCTCTCTCTCTCTCTCTCTCTCTCTCTCTCTCTTTGTCTCTCTCTCTCTCTCTCTCTCTGTCTCTCTCTCTCTCTCTCTCTCTCTCTCTCTCTCTCTCTCTCTCTCTCTCGATTTCTCTCTGTGCATCCAAATCACAATACAAATGGGCTAAGAGGAAACAAAATTTTCTTTTTAACATTCCAGAGCGTCGCTTATGCGACAGTGTGGAACATAAGACAACGCTTATGCGACACTAAAACATCACAGAGAGTTTGCGAACGTCGCAAATAGCCTCGATAATTAGCGATGCTATTTGCGATGCATAGTTTTAGCGTCGCATAAGCGATGCTAGCATCCCTTATGCGAAGACTACTCGTCAAAAAAAAAACACACAACCGTCGCTTATGTGAGGGTAGCGTCGCATAAGCTATGGTTCCTGTCTTCTTTGAATTCGGGGTTGTCGCTATGCCCCCTATTTCTAGTAGTGGAATCACGCAAAAACATAGTCCATCTTAAGGTTTTGGCATTGTCCATAGACAATGGAAGCATTACTCTCTCCGAAATTGAAGCCAATGATGCGATATGGAAAGACACGTGGAATCTTTGGTTGAAGATGGTTTCCTTTGTCGATGACATCACCTCACTCTCAATTGATGAGTTCCACGACGATCAGTTGTTTGACTCTCAGATCTTCTAGGGCTTGAATTTTCATATCTCTTGATCTTGGTAGAGTCTTTGATACATGGTACTCGAATAGGATAATGATGGATATCCATGATGAAACTAGAAAGGGTTTGCAGTATATCTGGGTATAGAATCAAGATTACGATTCTCATAATTCACTAAATTTCTCTTTGGACTCTAAAGATGATCTTTTAAATGTGGGATGGTAATATGGAAGTCATAATTTCAACTTGTTTCTTCTTCCTATGACACTTGAAAGCACGTGATAATGATTTCCACAATAAAATCATAATCCATTATCGTTTGCATGTTTTCTTTCTTGTGATCTAAATCGCTTCACCCTCATGTTATCCAATTGCATTGGTTTTCATTGAGTTTCCTTTCAAAATATTTTATTTTGTGGAATAGAGGTAAGATTGTATTCTTGATCTCTAATATAAGTTTTTTTCTCTTGATTTCTCTCAAAAAACCTATTATCACACTCAATTGCTTGATTCATAAATTCTTTCAATGAGTTTACATAGTAGAGTTCCTATGATTGCTAGTTGAGAAGAAGCATGTGGGTACCTATCTAGTTGCATACTTATGAGTAATTTCAATTGTTGCAGAAATCCTTGAAACCTTCATCCTGTCCCATAAAATTTCTTAGGCATCCTCACTTTTGAACATTTCTCCATGTTAATGTTCACGGGGCTACTTGAAGTTATGTGGTTACATCTTGAACATTTTCATGCAAATCCTTTGTTGGATTTCTTGTATCTCTTTGAGTTGTTCTTGAAAAACTTTAAGTGCATGAAATATTTCTTCATGAACAATCTCCATGTTGGCTTGTCTTGATAAAGGTATCCTTGCAAAAATGCTAGGGGAAAACTTGATTATTCCCTTTGACTAGACTAGATAAGATCAAAGAAATACACTTTTGATTACAAGTTCACCCATGTAAGAAAATATTGCAAGAATATATAAGTGATATAGGATGTCCTAAAACTCGAGACTGAAAGGTATGGATAACAAGGTCAAAGATGATACAAGAGATCCCACAACTCGGGACCATAGCTATCAAGCTACATATGTAGAGTACAAGAACGCACTTCGAGGAGATGAACTAGATACAAGGAGTAACCTGAAAGGATCTTGCACTATGAGATTACAACAAGGGATGACATGATGTCTAAGATACTAGACTAGAAAATACTGGAATAAAGCACAAGCCAAGAAATCGAACAGTAACTTGGGAAGTATTTATTTGGAGATCAAGACTCATTGAGCTCCCAAAATTGCTGTTGGCAAGGCTAACAATATATGTGGGCAAACCCTCCTTAGATAGGTTTTCAAGGGTGGTTCATCAATGGAGGCTAGGAATTGATGATGTCATTGACGATGTTATCAATTCCAAAAAAGACCTCCACATGGTAGAATTAAGCAAATACATAGTTGATCTTAGGGTTCTCCATGTTCTACACATAATGCAAACATTAGTTTCTTCAAAATCTAAGCCAATCATGACAGATCGAATGTGAGGTTGATGATGGTTTGTTTTGTCAATGACAATACTCTTTTTTACAAGAATTTTTTTTCATGAGCCTTTTCGTAGTTCATAAATGAGAACCTTGTACTATACCTATATATTTACCTTATAGATCTCTATTCTTTTATTTGCCTTTTATTCATTAACGAAAACATTTTACTGTGCTTGTAGATTTAATTTGCATTGCGTGTTGATGTTCATAAAAAAAACACTATTTCCTTGATTTCCTATAACAAAACTATGATCCTACAATTGTGAGATTATTAAGGAATCTTCGAGAAGTCATGCCATGGCCTCAAGTGCATCATCTAGTATGCCGTGTTCTCCATTCTTTCTCATTTATATTTTTATAATGTAGACATCTCAATCACTTCCATATCCAATATTTCGATTTGTTAGTATCAAGCTATGAGATCATTGAAACATGCTTTAGTTAGCTCTTTCATACATCCCTTGGCACCAATACATATGGCCCTTGAAAGGGACATTACAAATGCTGCTTATTTCCCAGTCAATGGCAAGGAACACCATCACTAGGAGTATTGAGCTTGCCCATTGTATAAATGTAAGAGATGGTATATGTGCATGCGGGGAAAATAGAAGCAAGCATGAGTATATAGATGGAGTAGTGAAGACCATGAAAGTTGGGTAATATTCTCAATATGGGTT
The DNA here is from genome assembly GCA_020310875.1 of Ceratopteris richardii. Lineage (NCBI taxonomy): Eukaryota > Viridiplantae > Streptophyta > Polypodiopsida > Polypodiales > Pteridaceae > Ceratopteris > Ceratopteris richardii. The sequence goes on from CM035406.1 coordinate 102,810,281, forward strand.
TGGGAGATGTTATGAGTGGGTACAACTCGTACATATCACTACAACATATAAGGGGCATACCGATGCGGTTTATTCCGACGGTCACTCGCGGTGCCGGTATAAACGTCAAAAAACCTGACTTAAAGATACTGACGGTCAAGTGACCGTCGATATGACTGCACGGACATCAACACAGATTGACTGCACTATTGGAGGACTTGGAGGGATGCGGTGCAGTCGTTTCATGGAAGCATTTGCGATGAGGTGATTAATTTATAAACTTGGTTTTTACTTGCTTTTCCAATGCATTGCTTTGCCACATTTATATGGCAATGCATTGCTTTGCCACATTTTGTAACAGCATCATATATGATACTGGTTTGCCACACTCTTGTAAATGCTTCATTTATGAAATATCTCACTTTCTTTGTACATGGTTCATGGTTCATTCTGATTATTTTTTTTGTGTCCAATAATATTCTGTTTTATGAAATCATATTTCGGTTGACATTAGAGTACACATCATATGTACTCGATTTTTTTTTGGGCAGAGTGTATTGTGTTTTGTTAAGCAACATCATGGTAATGTTGCTGTAGTAAAAGACAACACACTTTGCCCAAAAAAAAATTTGCAGATATGGTCGTCGGTATAAGCGATGGTACTCCCAGTAATGTCATCGGAATAAGCGTCGGTACACCCAATGGGCGTCGGTATACGGGACGGTGCACCTAGCAGAGGCGTCGGTATGGGCGTCGGTAAGAGAATCGGTATTACGGATGCTTATATCGATGCTCATACCGACGCTTATACCAACGCACATACCGGTGCTATAGAACCGACGTGCATACCGACAGCTACATCGACGTCGTGACAAAAATAACCGCGTTCATTTTCCTCGGTAAAAACCTCGGTATACGGTCGATCTGTTGTAGTGCATCTGTATCTAACATTTAGAGCCTGATCATTTAGATGAGGCTAGCTCTTCCTCTAAGCATGGAAAATCTTGACAAAAAGGTAGATCCATGCTTAAAAGTAGGCAGATTTTGAAGTACATCACAGTGAGCCGCTTTACTGTGCTGTATGATTCATCTAAGAGGATGCAAGAGCACCACGTACTGTGGATTCAGTTTTGATCTTGGTTTCTGATTTCATTACACATAGTCGCTCCTCTCTGCGAGTAAGATTGGTCTCTAGCTTTCTGCTTGACGGCATATACATACAGCTGGTCGTATTGTTAATGCACATTATTGCTTCTCTACGAAAATCAAATTCGTCGGCGGATTGCTGATTAGTTAGATATATATAGATATATATGTCTGGCCATATTGCTCATAATCATTATCTTGGCTCTTTCTTGTTAGTGAGATTTGTCCGTAGCTTTCTGCTTCATTGCATTTGACCAATCATAAAACGCTGAACTCATTCTTGCTTCTCTGTGCTGGTTAGATTAGCCTGTCGTTTTCTAGTTCACAAATTTTACATTCAGCAAAACCATGTGATCATTTAATGCGCTTGAAGTTCTGCGACGTAGTTGAGGGCATGCGCTCTTCTGAGGTTGACCTGATAACTCGCAGAATTAATCAGCTGCCTCAACTCTTTGAGTTCGCCTCCGACGCTGAACACAAAGCTGATATTGATCTTACCCATCAAAGCTCGCGATATAGGAATTGCACTAGGATCGTCAGAGAAGAGCAGAGAAGCCCATCGCTTTTGTCTTGTGGATTTCATGGTAAACAAGAGGCGAGGGTTCCAGCTTCGGCAAGTATTTCGTCTGGAGGAGTACGCAATGCTCGCAGAGAATTTCCTCCCCCGTTAGAAATCCACACAATCGGGCAGATAGGCTCTAATAGCGGGACCCTTCCTCGTAGCACGGTGCAGAGGGTCTGTTTCAAGCCCATTCGAAGAGATGGCAGATTGATTTTGATTGAAACGCAGAAGCCTGCTGTAACTGCCTACATGCAAGCTTCTAGAAGCGATGGACGATTGCGATTGCGGCTCTTTCACCCAGACGAAACGTTCGTGTCGGAAACGAATGCAGACACTCAACATGTATGCGACCGGCAGGTATTGGCCCCATTGTCGAACGCTGAGGGCATCCGCTCTTGTGAGGTTGACCTGATGACTAGCAGAACTAATCAGCTGCCTCAACTCTTTGAGTTCGCCTCCGACGCCGAACACAAAGGTGATATTGATCTTACACATCAACCCGCCCGATACACGAATTGCAGAATGATCCTCAAGGAAGAGCAGAGAAGCCCAGAGCCTTTGTCTTATGGATTTAATGCAAATCAAGAGCGGAAAGTTCAAGCTTCGGCAACTAGTTCCTATGGAGGAGTACGCAATGCGCGCAGAGAATTTCCTCCCCCGTTAGAAATCCACACAATCCGGCAGATAGACTCTAATGGCGAGACCCTTCCTCGTTGCACGGTGCAGAGGGTCTGTTTCAAGCCCATTGGAAGAGATGGCAGATTGATTTTGATTGAAACGCAGAAGTCTGCTGTAACTGCCTACATAGCTTCTAGAAGCGATGGACTATTGCAGTTGCGGCTCTACGATCCTGACGAGATCTTCGTGTCGGAAACTAACGCAGACACTCAAGATGTATGCGACCAGCAGGTAGTGGCCTCATTGTTAGGGAAGAACAGCGTTAAAGAGAAACAGATGGGCTCTATTCAACTTTTCTCTTAGTCGAACCAATCACAAAGGCAATATTTGTTTCGAAGAAATTCACAACAGTTCCATTATTTTGATCTTCGCGCAGGGTTTGAGAATCGCCGGGACAACTAGATCCGCGATAAGCTTCATGAATCAAATTCTAAGCTGCTTGCTTAACGATCGGCCGGCATCTACTACCACGGCAGCCGCGATACGGTTGAGTTTATCTAAAAAGTCTCTCATGCAAAGAAGCAAAAACGTGGAGCGCTTACAGATTATACGACGCTTGCAATGCAGACTAACACTCTTAAATTCTGATATGGATTGCGCACGTCAGAATGAAGGAACGACGACCATTGTAAATGACAATTTTTGACGCTTGAGCAGATGATGCATACATCAGTGCTCCATTTTGGTTCGACATTCTATTGTAACTAACTTTTGTCCTCTAACTTCTGTATCGAAAAGAGAGTACCTTCCAATGATTTAGTCTCTTTCTTGTCCCGAGTCCCGACCATCCTATTATATGAGTGATGCACTCCGTTCTTCGTCGTTTTTCCCCAAGTGTATGTATGTATTTGTGTATCACAATCATTAAAGCTACCCCCTTTCTCTGAATATGGCTTACTAGAATTCCAGTTGTTCATTGGAGATACTAATATCCTCATTTATGGGCAGATGGAGGTCAGCATTCTTTTTTTTTTTGAGGAAACAGGAAAATTTAAATCGACAGAGGAAAGATACAAAAGTGGAGAGGGCAGGAGCACCTCACAACTGCCCAGTCACAATGATGTCAGCATATCAAACCTTTGCTGAGAGTACAATTGAGAAAGAATTGCTTTCCACCGAGTGTACTTATTACAAGCCAACACATAGTGTAGTTCTTGAGGGGGCAAGGAGGGGCTAACTATACTTTTAATACATTTCAAGGTCACTTTCTTCAGCGTTTGGGGGAGAGAAATGAGGAAGTTCCTCCTCCCTTGACCAAAAACTTTATTGTTCCTACTTAATATCGACTAGAGGATATTTCTTCTCCAAAGGTTCCAGAGCAAGAGATCCATATTGTTGCAGCACCCCAGCATTACATCTTTGGCTTTCAGCTTGGGGGCCCTGTTTTTAGCCAAGTAATTCTCAACAGGGTACCAGAAAGATTTGGCATTTACACAAGCAAAGAAAAGGTGAATAACATCCTCCACTCTGCCACAGATAATGCACTTTCCTCCATCAACAAAAATTTTCGTCACTCTTGGGCCAACCCACAGACCTTGGTGAATGATGAGCCAAAGCACAAAAGACTGTTTGCTACTATTGGGATAGGCCCAAAGAGATTTAAATTTGTAGCTCCACTGTTGGGGTGACCATCTCATATTCCACTTATTGTTCAGTTTAGGAGTGATAAGCTCCACTAAACCTTTGATCTTCTTGACCTTTTTGTAAATGTACTCAGCAATCAAGTGAAGATTGATCTTCTTCCATGTACACAACTGAAGTTGCTCTTCAAGCATAGCCTTGTGATGCAGCACGACCTGAATACAGGAAAGAGTAGTATTAGTATCATTAGTGAGAGTGAGGTCATCCATAACTTCACCATTTGCCATGAAGTCACTTCAGGACTTGAAGGAGAGTTTGTGGCATTTGTGCTCTTTGGTAGCCACATTGCAATTATTCTAGAAGGCTAGCCAGCCCAGCGAAGGGGATTCCTGCATAAAAAAACCAGACGCAGATCTCAACTTACAACAGGGCACAAAATTTTCCTTGGCTTTAAACCAAGCTCTCCAGAATCTATAGCTGAGTTGACTCCTAACAGGGGAGATGGGGTGAGGGCAAGTAATAACATCCCAAAGCATGATATTAGTCCAAGACCTATACTCAGAAAGATAGAATTTATGGACATACCTATGCAAGAGCTTTGCCCATATCTCATTGCTGCCAGTGCTTCTATAGATCTATTTAGCAACCAAATTGTCAGCCATTTTCATGGGGCAGAAGATTCCAAGAACACCTTGATCCTTGGGGAGACAACAGATATCCCAAGACACTTTGGCTATTTTTTTGCAGTTGGTAGAGACACCCCAGAGGAACCTTTTAGCCAGAGTAATAGCTTGCCTCAATTGTTTCGTGGAGGGAGCCCAACAAGCCAAAAAGTAAACCAGTTTAGGAAGCAAATAGTGATTGAGGATAAAATTCCTATGAGGGAGAGAGCAGTTAGTGTCAAACCATAAAGACATACTTCTTTTAAACCTTTCATAAACCCAATCCCATTTTTTAGCAAAAGACACATTAAACCCCATTGGGATCCCTAGAAGTCTAAAAATCTCACCATCCTTTATAAGGCTACACCCAAGATTATTTATGATGGCAGGGATCAGATTGTTGGAGGCTTTAAAACGAGTTTTAGCATGATTCACTTTAGAACCACTAGCCAAGCAGAAAATGTCAAGACAATCCAAAAATTTATTCAGGGAACTAGAATCAGCCTGCATGACAACATTAGTATCACCTGCAAACATTTGCAAGCATAAGGAGGAGGAGGAGTTAGGGATGGTGATATCTTTAATGTGCCCTTCAGACATAGAATCTTTGACCAACCACCCCAAAGCATCACTAGCTATGGCAAATAGGAGAGGAGCAAGAGGACAACCTTGCCTTATGGATCTAACCAACTTAAAAGGATCAGATATGTGGCCATTAACAACAACTCTAGACTAGGCATTCCCAAAAAGAGTACTAACATATTTTATAAATTTTTTGCCCAATCCCATATCATCTAAGGACTAGAGAATAAAATCCCACTCAATCCTCTCATAAGCTTTATCAAAGTCAAGTTTAAAGAAGTAGAAGTCTTGCCTAGATTCATTAGCATAATCCATACCTTCCTATAAAGAAATGATAGCATCCAATATGTATCTCCCTTTAATAAAGCCCTTTTGCTCAGGCAGGATAAACTAGGCCATCATAGGACTAAGCCTTCTAGCCAAAGTGGAAGCAAAGATTTTATACATAGTATTCAAGCAGGTAATAGGCCTCCAGTTATTAAGATCTTCTTTAGGGCCTCTCTTATGAATGAGCTTGATAACCCCTGTGTTAATGTTACAAGGGAGAAATCCCTTACTAGCAACTTCTTCCCAAACCAAGAGAATATAAGGAGCGAGAAAATCCCTTAAGATGATAAAGAACGCATTAGGTAAACCATCCATCGCAGGAGACTTACAGGGTTTCAGTTTATTGATGGTTTCTTTGATCTCAGCGGTAGTGAGGGGCAGGTCCAAGATGGCAACCAAGCTCTGAGGAATAGTTTTTTCCTTTTCATGGCAATGGTGGGTCTGGCCCTCGGGATGTCCTCCCCCCACTTAGCATTCTTTTTTCATTTGAAGGCCCGTGGTTTAAGGAGTTTAGCAATGGTTGGACGGTTGGACCTGAACCGATATTCTATCTACTAATGAAAGTAATGTCTTCACACTAATTGAATGAATATTGTGACCGAGTTCTTAATGTGACCTCTTGCAGGACCTCCCATCCTTTCCCTCCCCCGGAAACCTACAACCAACATCTATTGAAGGTGTTGACGGCTTCCGTCCAACTCCCTAGATAGGAACACAGTTCAGAGAATACGGTATTCTAATGGCATGTGCTTGATGTATGATAAGTGGGGTGATTACCAAGGGTTAAAGAGGTAGGATGATAGCTTAAATGCTCAAAAAGTTGGAATATTAGCATGCTGAAAAGATTGACTTCTTACTGAAACAAGTGTGCTACTTAGTTGATGGGCCTAGTCAATCCTAATTTCCTAACATTTTGTGCATCGAGACTTCAAACTATTGTTCCTTTGTACGTTTATGCCTCTGTCTCCCTGCATCTCCCTCTCTCTCTCTCTCAAGGTTCATCCTCTAAGATATTTGACATTAGTTTTTCTATGCCATTATTTATACACCAAGAGAAAAACTCAGAATCTCGAAGTTTAATTTATCCCAAGGTCTGAGTTAGTTATAGTTATCACAAAGAATTAGACAGACCATCACTCTTTAAAGCAGATACGACCGAAATGAATAGTGTAAATAAAGTCTATATTTTTTGCAATGTAAATATGAATGTCGAAATATCTTGAAAACCCTTTGTGTGCTTCATTCATAATAAAATAATGGAATTATACTACCCATGGAGAATGCATTGTGTGGAAAATAGAACATGCATGCATACGTAGATGGAGTGGTGGAGTTTGTAATAAAGTAAGTCTATGTTCTAAGGGTCCGGCCGGTTCAGAGAGATCTGAAAGTGGACACGGTTTGATCACTCATGTGTATGGCCAAAGATCTCAAGACTAGAGGTCTCTCTTAAACAATCCAGGACCGTAGGTATGGATAACTAGACTAAAGATGATATAGGAGATCCCACAACCCGGGACCGTAGGTATGGAACAAGATATCTCGATTACAAGAATTCCCTTCCGGCATATGAACTAGATACAAGAAATAACTCAAAAAGATCTCTATGCGACTACAAGAGGACAAGGCTAGATGTCCAAGAACTAGAGTACACAAGACAGGAACAAGGAACAAGACAAGAACTCGAACATGAACTTGGAGAGTACTAACTTGGCAGTCATGACTCCTTGAGCTCCCAAGATTGGTATTGACAAGAATGAGAATGAATGTGGCCAACTCCTCCTTATATAGTGTTTCAAGGGTGGTTACCAAAGGCACTTAGGATCTGATGATATTATCGATGATATCGTTGACTAGAAACAGGACATTTGACTGTTAGAATTCAGACAATAGCCAGCCCATCTTGGGGTTTTGGCACATTTGGGACGCAATGGTAGCATTACTTACTCCAAAATCCTATCCAATCATGAGATATAGTAAATTACATGGAATCTAAGGTTTAAGATGGTTTTCTTTGTGTCCATGGCATCACCTTCCCCTCAAGCGATGATTTCCACGAGGAGCGGCCATGTCTTCTAGCTTGGGTTTTACTAGATTCTTTCTATAGAACTCATGAACCTTGAATTTTTCCTTAAAAATATTTTCTAAGTTGCCAAGTACGATCAATGATGTCATATTGTTTCCAATGAATAAGGCATTCCAATCTTCCTTGAGATATCCTTGAATCTAATACATGCACAACCTTGAATTCTTCATGATCCTCAATCTTGATTAGTGGTGAAGGACTAGCTCTCTCTTGAGCGTCCTTGGGTTCTTCATGTGAGAGATCCTTTGAGGTTCTAGTGGAGTGTTGTGGTGTTTCAAAGATCTTTGATGAGGAGTGTTGAGTGAGCACACCTCCTTGATTGAACATGAACTCCTACTTATCTTTACCTTGTTGATATCTTCATAAAATGCATACTCCATATCATTTGTAATGACTTTTTCCGCTTCAGAGATTCTTGGTTTTGATTCTTGAGGAGTAGTGTCTTCATTATTCAAGACTTCTGACTCTTGAACTTGGATATCTTTTAACAACCGATTCTCACACTCAATTGCTTGATTGATAACATCCTCCAAGGTATTTTCTTGAGGCATGGATAGCAAGAGAAATTTGACTTCAAGATTGAGGCCACTTCGAAACTAATTAACCATGTAGTCTTCTTGATATGTAGTTCCACGAAACAACATCCTGATATTCAAGGCATAGCTTGAAACTAATCAATCATCTTGTTGTAGCAATCTTTTCATCTCTTGGACATGCTCAATCAAGTCCTTTATGGTAGATTGAATCTCCTTGCATAGGGAATCCATGGTGCCTGGTCTTGATGAAGCTAGTCTTGCCAAAATGTCAGGGGACCACTAGATTGTGCCCTCTAACTACAATAGACAAGATTTTGAAAATACACTTTTGATTACAAGAACACCCACAAAAAGGACGTTATGACCTGATGATGTCATCAATTAGAAACAGGACCTCCGGCTATCAGAATTCAGCAAATAGCCAATCGATCTTGGGGTTTTGGCCCATTTCGGACGCAGTGGTAGCATTAGGTTCTCCAAGATTGTAACCAAACATAAGATATAGGAAATTGACATTGAATCTAAGGTTTAAGATGGTTTTCTTTGTGTCCATGATAGGTTCTACGCGGAAAAAGAATTTTGTTGTGACATTCGTAAATACATGTATGATTAATTTTTATTATTGACAAGAGTTAACATAACCTTTGTTTTATTTGATTTAATGTAGGGTAGGATTACGATCATAATCCTATCACTAAGGAACTAGGGCTTGCTTCCTATTTTGGATATCATTCTTTGAGTCAAAACATATACGATCATCCAAATCGTTTTGTGAGTACTGTTAAATTCGAAATTGTTTACCTTTTTCTAATTTTTATATATTTATATTTTATGCCCTTAGCCCGAAAACAAAAGACCCCTCTAGCCATGGTTCTTCTAAGTCTCGCATTACATCACATGAGAGTGATGATCAAAATATGGTTGATTCTCATCATTCACATAATACTTTCAATGTACTATATGCGTGGCACACAGACACACGCAGATACACACACACAAACACACACACACACACATATATATATATATATATATATATATATATATATATATATATATATATATATATATACTAATTCTAGTTATGATTAAAATTTCTATATGGTTTCATTTCATAATCTTGATAATTTTACATTGTGCATATTTTAACATAATTTTTTAAAGTACAATAGAGCGCTGAACTTTACTAATGACTTTTATTCAAGTTTCTTGTAATGCGTTTATTTCATTTAGTGTATAATTCATAAATATATGTATGTAGGTACGCATATGTTCACATACATATTTGTGGCTTTCGATGTATCTGTATGCATGTATATATGTTTTATATATATATATATATATATATATATATATATATATATATATATATATATATATATATATATATATATATATATATATATATATTTATATGTACGTGTGCTTGCGTAAGTACATAGTTATGTGTGTATTCAGGTGTTAATGTATGTATGACTTTGTATATGTATGTATGTAAAGACGTATATTTGTATGCATAATTGTTCATACGCGCGCGCGCACACACACACACGTATATATATATATATATATATATATATATATATATATATATATATATATATATAAAAGAATGTATGTATACTATTTCTACACATTTGAATATATCCATGTATATATGTTTGAATGTATGAATGTATGCATGTATTTGTGTTTGAACATATGTATGTAGATATTATTGTATTCTTATAAGCATGTAAATATGCATGTATATATCCATGTATCTATTTGTATACTTATGTAGGTATGTATGAATGAGTGTATGTACATAAGCACTTATGTAGAAATGTATGCATGAATCTATGTATGCATCAATGTATGTATCAATGTATGTATGTATGCATGCATATTTATGAATTTATGTAACTATGCATGTCTAGATGTATGAAGTTATGTAGGTATGTCTATGAATGATATGATCTATCACATCATGGTTGCAACCTATCTTCTTAGAATTTTTTATACCTTTGACAAGACCAGAACAAAGCATGGACCAAAACACGAACTATAACTTGGAAAACACTTACTTGGAGATTGGGTGACCTCTTGAGCTCCCAAGATATGCATTGGAGGGACAAAGAATATATCTTGCCAATCCCTCCTTCTATAGGCTGTCAAGGGCAATTTATCAATGGTAGTTACTTATTGATGATTTCATTGATGATGCCATCAATTCAAAACAAGGCCTCCAAGTGTCAGAACACTACAAGGAATATGGGCACATAGCGACCGTTAAGGCGACACAATTTTGTCGCAATAAAATTGCAAAATGCATCACGAGGAGTGTCGAGCATGAACCATCAATTAAAGGATGAGCCAAATGACGTTTTTTCTGATGTGTGGCATGGCGGGGTGTGCGAGAATCGCACAGAGCGTCGCTAATGCGACGATTTAAAAAAGTGTCACATAAGCAACACTTTTTGCATCGCATAAGTGAAGCTAAAAAATGTCGCTTATGGGATGCCAATTCTAGTGTTTATTACGATGCGTTACCATCGTTACACGACGGTCTGTTGACGGAAAGAAATTAAAATGTTGGAGGCTCTTCGATCGGCATTTTCACGCATCAGATCAAAGAGCTCTCCAACGTTCTCAACCGCGCTGTGCTTATGAGCTGAAACAAGTATATGCAGAATTGTTGTTTTGCTTAATCTCTATCTTATTTTCTCTATCTATCTCTGTTTGTACATCTTTCTCTCTTTGAATTCTCTCTCTCTCTCTCTCTTTGTCTTCTCTCTCTCTTTATTGCAGGTTATTCAAGAAGCTAACCAAGCAAAACGTATGGCTAAATATTGTAAATACAATTTCCATTCTTTGTATATCATTGTAGAGGTCGGAAACTCTCAGATGCCTTGGGATGAAGCTTCAGGGAGTGTTCAAGTGCTCTAACATGGATATATTTGAGTTCGGAGCAGTCGTTGCTGTCGTCTTTTCTTGGCTTCTCGATTGTTTGATACTTATCTCTCTCTATCCTTTTTCTCTCTTTCTTTTCCCTATTTCTCTCTCTTTTCCCCATGGATGAACCCCCTCTCTCTCCCTCTCTTAGTCTTTCTCTCTCCCTCTCGATTCCTTTCCCTCTCTCTTTCTTCTCTCACTTTCTCATCTATTTCCCTTTCTCTCTCTATTTCTCTCTCGTTCTCTTCTCTCTCTCTTTCTCTCTCTCTCTCTCTATCTCTCTCTCTCTCTACCCCTCGTTTCCCCTCTCTCTCTTCTCCCCCCTTTTTTCTCTTCTTTCTCTCTCTCTCTCTCTCTCTCTCTCTCTCTCTCTCTCTCTCTCTCTCTCTCTCTCTCTCTCTCTCTCTCTCTCTCTCTCTCTCTCTCTCGTTTCCCCTCTCTCTCTTCCCCCCCTTTTTCTCTCCTTTCTCTCTCTCTCTCTCTCTATCTATCTCTCTCTCTCTCCCCCTCGTTTCCCCTCTCTCTCTTCCCCCCTTTCTCTCCTTTCTCTCTCTCTCTCTCTCTCTCTCTCTCTCTCTCTCTCTCTCTCTCTCTCTCTCTCTCTCTCTCTCTCTCTCTCTCTCTCTCTCTCTCTCTCTCTCTCTCTCTCTCTCTCTCTCTCTCTCTCTCTCTCTCTCTCTATCTCTCTCTCTCTCCCCCTCGTTTCCCCTCTCTCTCTTCCCCCCCTTTCTCTTCTCTCTCTCTCTCTCTCTCTCTCTCTCTCTCTCTCTCTCTCTCTCTCTCTCTCTCTCTCTCTCTCTCTCTCTCTCTCTCTCTCTCTCTCTCTCTCTCTCTCTCTCTCTCTCTCTCTCTCTCTCTCTCTCTCTCTCTCTCTCTCTCTTCCCCTCTCTCTCTCTCTTTTCCCCTCTCCCTTCTCTCTACTTCTCCGCCCGCGCCCGCTGGACTCCGCCTCCGCCCTCGCATGCTGCCTCCGCCCTACCCCCGCCTCCGCTAGCCCCCTCTCCGCCTAGCACCACTAGCCCCCCCCTAGCCCCACTAGTCACCCGCCTCCGCCCCCCTTCCGCCACCCGCGCCCGCTGGACTCCGCCTCCGCCCCCGCATGCTGCCTCCGCCCTACCCCCGCCTCCGCTAGCCCCCCTCTCCGCCTAGCACCACTAGCCCCCCCTAGCCCCACTAGTCACCCGCCTCCGCCCCCCTTCCGCCACCCGCGCCCGCTGGACTCCGCCTCCGCCCCCGCATGCTGCCTCCGCCCCCGCCTCCGCTAGTCCCCTCCGCCTAGCCACCCCCTCCTCCACTAGCCCCCCCCCCCCTAGCCCCACTAGCCACCCGCCTCCGCCCCCCTCACCCCGCACCCTCCGCCCTATCCTCCGCCCTATCCTCCGCCCTACCCTCCGCCCTACCCTCCACCCTACCCCCGCCCTACCCTCCGCCCTACCCCCGCCCTACCCTCTGCCCTACCCTCCGCCCTACCCCCCGCCCTACCCTCCGCCCTCCGCTCAAACCCCCCCCCTCACCCCACCAATCCCCCCACCCCCTCCGCCTCTACCCCCACTCCGCCCTCCGCTCAAACCCCCCCCCCTCACCCCACCAATTCCCCCACCCCTCCGCATATACCCCTCACATCTTCCCTCACATCTCCCCTCACACCTCACAACCCACCCGTCGCACCCCCTCACTCTCTATCTCCCTCACGCCACCCTTCCACACTCACTGGCACATTCACACGCCCCCACACCTGCACATCCTTACACACACTCCCACATACATCGACACACACACACGCACACACTCATGTACATACACATCTACTCACACACATACACACACACTCATGCAACCACGCAAATAAACACACACACTCTCACACCCATACACATGCACACCCACCCATCACACACACACCAACACATACATGCATCCCCACACACACCCTCTCACCCCACATATAGGCCCACATACACCTACACACACATATTCATACATGCACACACCTGTCAGAAGACACTAGATTGTGAGGAGCATGCAGAGCATAGAAGAAAATGACATCTAAGCCAATCATGAAGGAGCTTTTCTCAGGATGAACATGGGTCCAGAAGTACAATGTATCAAAAGCAAGATTGGGTCTCGCACATCATGCGGGCAGTGGAAGGCTCAAGACAAAGGTGCAATGGTAAAAGTGTATTGTCAAGAGTAAAAGTGGCCGCCAACCATTCAAGGCGACTACCTATCTTTGGGGATCCAATTCAAACCAAGGGAATATTTGACCTACCCTCCAATTTTGGGCATTCAATCGGTGCATGATCAATGGACGTGAAGATTTGGCAAGGCTCCCTTGGCCTATTGGGGTCTATAAAATCAAAGGATTTGTGCTCATTTGGGTTACGACGACACACACTGGAGTATATGTACAAGTTTGTGCAGAAGACCTCTCTTGCACTTGGTGGTTTCAAGTCTACTGTGGGAGCTACTCTGTTGTGTATACAGAGGGGAGGCTTCTCAGTGAAGGGCTATGAGCACTATAGTGTAAAAGAGTAGCTTGGATTCTTCTTCTTATCCGTGAGTCAGTGAGGTTGATTGCGTTCTATTCTCTTGAGAAGATCTTACCACTGGTATTATTCTGGGTTAGTCTGCATATCAGTGGTCCTTATGCGGTTAGGAGAAACTTTTGTATTGGTGTGTTTACTATTGAGGTGATTTGTTAGCCCTAAGTTTGTGGCTTGTTAGACCTAAGTTTACACTTGTGAGCATCATCTATCATTTGCCCAACTTTGTAATCATCTGGTTTGAATCAGGCAGAGTACAGTCTTCATTCGTTATTGGTTGTCCATAATTGCTGAAGCATTTACCATTCTGTAAAATTCTCGTTGTCGGCCTGCTCACAGAAATGTTAAAGGGTATACTTCCCTAAAGAGAACCCCCCTTGAGTAGGTGACGTACTGGACGTGTTTAGTCTTCATTCTCTACCTTTGTCAAAAGCGGATACCCCAGTACCTCCTCTACAGTTTGGCACGCTGTGGTCAGGATTTGGATTCATGATTGATAGTCAAGCAGGGAACACCATCTTATAGCTCTGCTAAAGGTACACTAAAATCAAATGAAATTGTTAAAGATGCTAACTTTCCTGATTGCAATGGCAAGATGGAAGCTACTCATTGGAAGGAATTAAGGTGATAAGATGTTGAAGTCAAATCAAACATATAAAGAATCTAATAGACTCTGGTGATTTCTATCCTTTATATATAGCTTTTATCATGTATGAGTGCTTGAGATCATTGTTTGCAATACATTGGTGATAAGAAGCATGGATTGCTTCTCTTTACATATTTCTTGTATTTGCAAGAGCATTTGCACATGTGTATATCCAAGTGTATGCTCGCAAATTTCCATGCACCCATGTGAATGCATCCATGAGTACGTGTGTATGTATATGTTCATATATGTGCACATGCGTGTTTCACGTATATGCTTAAATGTGTAAGTGCATGAGTAATAGTCCATTTAAAAATGAATACATGTATGTGTGAATTCATGTGTAATAATTTGTGTACATATGTGTGTTAGTATATATAAATTTATGTATGTGCACAAGTATGTATGTGTATTTTCGTGGTGCTGACAGATATCAACAACGAAAGAGGAAACTTTCCATTCGGGGAGAAAAGGAAGCACGCAATTCTGTTGAAGGACGGATATGATCTGAAAGGAGGGAGGAGGACCCGAGAGGTAGGAGATGTCTATTGGGAGAGAAAGTACACGACTGTAGTCAGATGCATCAGGTTGCTCGCATGCCTCTGTGATCAGTAATGGCGAAGAAGGGGATTACCCCTGATACACTATCAAAGGATAGCCTGCTCGTCGTGAACTCATTCAATTTCATAACTACTGCAGAATCTATGCAAAGAGAAGGATGGGATCATTAGGAGGAGAGGAGAGCAAATGAAGGAAATAAACATTGCAGAACATTGATCAAATGAATAGAAATTAGATCTTGCATGCCTTGATCACGTCGAGAGGATTTGACGCATCCTTATCTGAAGAATTTTGTCCATTCAAAAAGTACCGCGTCGAACACGTACAGAAATTCAAGGATTGATGCCTCTAATCTGTTTTGCATCATAGATTTGTCTGATCCAGATCTTCAGAATTGCATCTGCGTCCATGATGACAACAATGAACTCATCGTAGCATTTCTGCGAATCAATGATTTATCTATGGCATCTTGCGTGGAAACAGGAGAAGGCGGGAAGCTTGTCTCACAACAACGCTGTTTGTGGATCTTGGAACGCTCTGCAACAAGGATTAAAGGAGAGACTGGTATCCGCAAATATATATGAGAAGGTATGTTTTCCTTTTATCCACTCAGAAGTTCATAGTGAAGCGGTGACATGCAAGCAAGAAAAAGGAATATGGTGACGAAGAGGATCCTTTGGAGAAAGGATGTCTGAATACAGTCATTGGGCTGCCTGCGTGCCAAGAAATTAATGATCGATGAAGAGATGGGGAGTGGCAATGAAGAGAGAGGCATAGATTCAAACAGATTTTGTCTACTTTCCCACTGTGTATGATATCAAATATTTGATGAAGTTCTGTAACAACCTGCACGGGGGTCTGAACAGGTTGGCAGAGATATTAGAGGTGGAAAGGTTCGGATCATGCCATCAGGCTGGCTCTGATAGTCTGGTAACATCGTATGCATTTTTGTATTAGGATTTTGATACTAGTGCTTGTGGTTTCTTTATATATATATAGCCCCTTGTTCTAGTGAATGAAATATTGTTGATGTTGTACTGGTTATTATAAAGGTGAAATGATTTTTTTAACTTCTGATTTCTGTAATGATCATGGTTGCAAATTCTTCTCAAAGTAGATGAGTTGGCAGTTATTTCCATAATCATTTTATTTGCGGTTTTAGGCATCAAAAATCTATTACTTTTCTTGTAGGCTAAGGCTAGCACGTGATGTACCGTGATGGATGTACTGGATGTAATTGATGATGAACGGGTAGGAAATGATGATGAACGGGATATTGTGCTTCTGCTGCTCAGCCCTTCCTAAAGAGAAGAATTTTGCCTATCAAAGATTTGCATTCCGATTGCTGTATAAATGATCTGCTGTACAATGTGTAGAACTACAATTAAAAAATTATTGCAATGCGTGGGTCTGTATACAGCTTCTAATGAGTTGATTACTCTATACTTGTTTATTTTTCAAGGGCTAAATGCTAGAACATCTGGCCGATCAATCAACAGATAGACAGATGGAAAGTAGCCTAGAGTGCTGATCAACCATTTTACATCATGAAGTGAGAGAAGATGGTTCATATCGATCTCAAGTGGTGTGTTGATTGGGTGCCTTTGAAGCATAAAAAGCTGAGTTGATGGTTGGGTTTCCATGATAAGACATTAAAAAAGCCATAAATAAGCAGGAGAAATAGTAATGTTTGCCAGAAGCATTCAAGTTAATTAGAATGAATGCGTAAGTTTCCAGACCTTAAGTTTTGTGCGTTTCTTGTGATAGGATCATTTCTGTTCGCATGGGGTCCTCTGCATGCTACTTATTCTGTTCTCATGCCACTATCTTGATTGTAATTTGAAAAATCTTCATAAGGCTTATGCAGGCTGCTTTCATTCTTGAAATAATGTACAACTTCACGTCTGCCATTCTAGATGTGCATATCAGAGACCATTGTCTATTTAGCATTCTAGAAATCTATGGTTCCAACTTCAA
Source organism: Ceratopteris richardii (assembly GCA_020310875.1). Classification (NCBI taxonomy): domain Eukaryota; kingdom Viridiplantae; phylum Streptophyta; class Polypodiopsida; order Polypodiales; family Pteridaceae; genus Ceratopteris; species Ceratopteris richardii. The sequence goes on from CM035406.1 coordinate 102,827,081, forward strand.
TGGGAATCTATTTCAATATTTCAGCCTAAAAGGTGTAGATTGCAAGTCCCCAGAAATGATAAGTTAATGGGCATCTAACAGTCTCAAACTTGGTAAAACAGAAGTTGATATGCAGCTCCAATATTCTTGTATAAGGAAGAGTCTATGATTTCACCCTCCTTTCTGTGAACTCAGCGACATACCTGGTGAACCCGACGTGAAAGGAGGGGGTGAGTAAATCATAGTGTTAGTAAATTAAAAGAACCAAGTTAGCAACCGAAATTTAAGCGATTTAGCACATTAGACATGGAAGATCTCCTCGCTCAATTCATACGATTTCAAGAAGAAGATAGGCGTCAAAAAGCCATCCAATCACTTCATGAACGTCTAGTCAATCGATGTGGCTTTTTCAATGGCAAAAATATATCTAAGTTCTGCAAAGAATATGAACTCGAGGCCAAATATCTAGGTGTCGGACTAAGTCCGATGACGGAACAAGAACTATGCGAAAACTTTATCTATGTGTTGGATTACGACGTGTGAGACCAAATAATGCAAATAAATCAAACGACATGGTCTCGATACAAAGCGACACTTCTTAGGCAGTTTATGCTAGAAGACCTTGATAAAGTAACTCGTAGATCTTTCTTGAGGTGGGTTCATATACCCAAAGACCAACCAATTCTTGAGATCAAAGAAGAGTTTGAGCGACAATATGATGATCTTTCTGAGCACGATAAGAGGTGCATAAGTCATGAAAGGGTGTCGTTGTTTCTTCGAACAATCGACGTTAAAGCCAGAGAGGAGTTAATTCCACTTCTACAAGATATAAACTCCGACTCGGGGCTCACAGAGGATTGGACACTTGTCCATGAAGCTGTGATGAGATATGTGAAGAAACAACAAACAATAGAAAAATTTTTAAACGATTGGCAAGCTGACATTTATGCAAATGAAGAAGATACACAAATTCCATGCATTTCAGAAACTAAAAATAATTTGCAATTCTATAGAATAATAGAAACCCAAGCTGGGCATAAAGAATATATGCATGAAATACACGTACATGCTTATGAAGGGGATCACTATAAAGAACCTATAAAAATAAGTGATGCAATCTCTGAGGATTCAAGGTACCAAGAGCCTGTAGATACTTTGATCATATCTACAAATACTGTATATGCACAAACCCCAAAGATGGGAGGAGCAAGGGAATATGTGGAAGCTAAACAAAACAAAATCAAACCAATATCAAACATACAACAAAACAAAAATAAACAAAACACACCAGGAAACCAACATGAGACTTCCTATAATCTGATAGACTCCTCGCTTCTAAGGGATGATAATCCAACAAACAAAGAGGCAAGATATGATAATAACCAAGATTATTTAAAGATATCTACAGGAAGTCAAGGTGATCAGAAAGAGATTGCAAACGAAATAACTCAAAATAATCCAGTGAATCCATGTGAGTATCAAGCACAAGATGATTTCTTAAATGACGAAATCAAACAATGCTCGAGGAACTATTTGATACCATCTAAGAGTGAAACATCTCTTGAAGCATATGATTCAAATATGAATCATGGCCAAATGACTAATTTGTATGAAGAGAATGCAAGGGAGCATGATGCTAATCAGGAGGGCATGCAAATTATGAGTCCTCTAAAGAATGGTATGTATGCCGATGGTGAAAAGCATGATGCTAAGCCTACTGATTGTTTAGATCAAGATCAAGAATGTGAAAAACTCTTGAGTGATACCACATTAAATGAGTCGTTAGAGGTACAAGAGAGTGATCTGAATTATAGGTGTAAGAATGAGTTGTTGATTGAGCTTCAATATAATGATATGTATGTGAACGATATTGTACTCCATGAAGAAGGACATATGAATGATCATGAGAGCGATGAGGATACTCCACTGATTACTCCTCTTTACATTGATATGTATGTTAAGAATGATCATGTTGAGTTGAGTTCATGTATCAAAGAAATCAAGGATGAAGTGGAAGATACAACGTTTAATGAGATGTATGATAAATATGATGTGTGCATAGCATCAAAGAATATTGAATGTGAAACCGTTGAGTCAAATATTTGCATTGATGAAGCTAGATATAAATGTTACCAGATGGATGAAGTTTCAATTGACTCAAGCGTCTATGATGAGATATTCAGGTATGAAGTATTTGAGCAAGATTCAATGATAAAAGAAATGTATGAGGAGTGTGGCAAAAACACATCCTCTAAAGATAATAAACAAGAAATAATTGAGATAGATAAAGAATCTGATGATGGCATCTTGAATAGGAAAACTGATTTGACATCAAATTACATGTATATCTTTGAAAAGGATCAGGAGAATATAGATGAATGTAGATTTTCCAATGAATCTTACTTGGAGAAGCAAGAATTTAGTGATTTAGATGATCAAGATTTTCTTGATTGTGATGATATTGAGTTTCTTCATGATAATGGACAAATGAATCTGGGAAAAGAAGAAGATGAGGAGTTCTTGGAGAGATTAGAGATAGAAGCAGATTCTATAATTTGTAGCTCTCAAGTAAGGAGGGATCATGATAGACTGAATCACGAAAATGAACATAATTTGCAGTCAAAGAATGATGAACCTTCCTATTCAGAGTATAAATCTTATGAATGTATTCAAAACTTTAATTGCAATGAAGAAGAAAGTTTGGATAATCATAATGGAAATGATGAAATCCTTTCAAATGATTTCAACCTTAAAATGAATCAAAACATATGCGTGATTGATTTGTTTGATGATATTCTAAATACTCCAAATTTTAAGAATCTATATACATGTGCTCATTTATCATGTGCATCTTCATATGATGCATTAGAGAGAAATGTAAATAAAAGCAACTATGCTCAAATGATTAAATCATGGATTTTCAAATTCTCTAAAAGCTATGTATGCCAGTCGAGCCTACAAGGAATGGACGAGCAAATGAAATGGCTTGTCCACATATCTAACTTGTTTAAGAATGCTACCTTGATTGATGCAGTTCAGAGATGGCTTCTTTTCAAGCACAGTTTCTTTGGTGAGTATGTTTTAAAGAAGGTGAGATTGAAGGAAGAATCTTTTTCAATTAAAATCCATAAAGCTTAAAGGAATATTTTTGTAAATAGGAATGTATATATCTTATGTTTTTGCTTTGATTTGAAGAAAGACACAGGAATCAAATCAATACATTGAAGATAGATTCTCAGAATGAAACAAGAAGAGGAGATTGGATGCGATAAGCTCAAGCGGCTTCTGACTTCATACTGGTGAGATGTTATCACTTCAGTTTTTTCTTCTCTCTTGTATATGTGTATATAAAAAGACTGCATGATTAAGCATATAATGCATATAGAAACGTATAAATAAGAAAAATTAAGTAGAAATATATATCTTGTGCCACTAATTAGATTACATATAATGTATAAGGACCAGGATTATATGAGTAAGGTTAGAAGATGGACTAGAACTTTCGAGAGCAAGACCTAGGAAGGTGAAGGGAAGACCTAGACTAAGTATTTGTATATACTAGTGTTTATGAGCACTTGATGAGTGAGACACTTCGACTTCTACTCTTGATCTCTCATCTGGCCTGATCTTCAGACAAATTATATCTTGAGAAAAGAATTCTTATACCAGCCAGCTTTTTATATGTATGTGTATGTGTTGTTGGGTGCTGCGATGAGCTAGTAGGCGGGTGGAACTACCCTGGTCGGGTGATCAGGGCCACGAGCTGACGCTAGTTGTGTCGTATGGCCTGACCTATATGTTGTTACGCGCTCATACGGGTTGATAGGCGGGTGGAGTCACTCTGACCGGGTGGTCAGAGCCACGAGCTGACGTTGATTTCGTATGAGGCTGACATTGTGCATCGTGCGCTATGTCGGGTCGGTAGATGGGTGGGCTAATCCTGGCCGGGTGGTCAGGACCACGAGTCGCATCCGATTTCGACATAGGCCGAAAAATGTGGAAAAATAAATAAATAAAAATAAAAGCAAAGATATAAAGGTTGAGCTGGGATAAAGAATTAAAATAAAGAAAAACAGAATAAAAATATGAGAAAAATAAGAAAAGGGTCTGAAGGGGCTTCAGATGATAGAAGATCAATGGGGAAGCCAGAAGCGAGTTTCATAAATCGAGTTAGTGAAGACTGGTATATGCAAATGCTTCGGATAGGCTACTAGATCCGACTGGGTCGAGTTAACGAGAGAGCTAAGAAGTTTTCAATTTACTCATATGATTTCTAGTCTAAGTGCATTAGTGTAATCTGGTATGTTGTATGAGATGCTTTTGTCTACTTTCTTCTCTTAATTCATGGCAAGACTAATGCATTTTCAGGTTTCATGCAACAAGTTAAAATTTTCTTTAAGTTCTGTTTATATGCTATGACTGCTTGATCCTTGCTTGTGTTTGATGTTATGTATGCAGGTTGGTGCATCCAGAGGATGCACAGGTTCAGAGGGGGTGGATGTGGTCAGGATTTGGATTCATGATTGATAGTCAAGCAGGGAACACCATCTTATAGCTCTGCTAAAGGTACACTAAAATCAAATGAAATTGTTAAAGATGCTAACTTTCCTGATTGCAATGGCAAGATGGAAGCTACTCATTGGAAGGAATTAAGGTGATAAGATGTTGAAGTCAAATCAAACATATAAAGAATCTAATAGACTCTGGTGATTTCTATCCTTTATATATAGCTTTTATCATGTATGAGTGCTTGAGATCATTGTTTGCAATACATTGGTGATAAGAAGCATGGATTGCTTCTCTTTACATATTTCTTGTATTTGCAAGAGCATTTGCACATGTGTATATCCAAGTGTATGCTCGCAAATTTCCATGCACCCATGTGAATGCATCCATGAGTACGTGTGTATGTATATGTTCATATATGTGCACATGCGTGTTTCACGTATATGCTTAAATGTGTAAGTGCATGAGTAATAGTCCATTTAAAAATGAATACATGTATGTGTGAATTCATGTGTAATAATTTGTGTACATATGTGTGTTAGTATATATAAATTTATGTATGTGCACAAGTATGTATGTGTATTTTCGTGGTGCTGACAGATATCAACAACGAAAGAGGAAACTTTCCATTCGGGGAGAAAAGGAAGCACGCAATTCTGTTGAAGGACGGATATGATCTGAAAGGAGGGAGGAGGACCCGAGAGGTAGGAGATGTCTATTGGGAGAGAAAGTACACGACTGTAGTCAGATGCATCAGGTTGCTCGCATGCCTCTGTGATCAGTAATGGCGAAGAAGGGGATTACCCCTGATACACTATCAAAGGATAGCCTGCTCGTCGTGAACTCATTCAATTTCATAACTACTGCAGAATCTATGCAAAGAGAAGGATGGGATCATTAGGAGGAGAGGAGAGCAAATGAAGGAAATAAACATTGCAGAACATTGATCAAATGAATAGAAATTAGATCTTGCATGCCTTGATCACGTCGAGAGGATTTGACGCATCCTTATCTGAAGAATTTTGTCCATTCAAAAAGTACCCGCGTCGAACACGTACAGAAATTCAAGGATTGATGCCTCTAATCTGTTTTGCATCATAGATTTGTCTGATCCAGATCTTCAGAATTGCATCTGCGTCCATGATGACAACTATGAACTCATCGTAGCATTTCTGCAAATCAATGATTTATCTATGGCATCTTGCGTGGAAACAGGAGAAGGCGGGAAGCTTGTCTCACAACAACGCTGTTTGTGGATCTTGGAACGCTCTGCAACAAGGATTAAAGGAGAGACTGGTATCCGCAAATATATATGAGAAGGTATGTTTTCCTTTTATCCACTCAGAAGTTCATAGTGAAGCGGTGACATGCAAGCAAGAAAAAGGAATATGGTGACGAAGAGGATCCTTTGGAGAAAGGATGTCTGAATACAGTCATTGGGCTGCCTGCGTGCCAAGAAATTAATGATCGATGAAGAGATGGGGAGTGGCAATGAAGAGAGAGGCATAGATTCAAACAGATTTTGTCTACTTTCCCACTGTGTATGATATCAAATATTTGATGAAGTTCTATAACAACCTGCACGGGGGTCTGAACAGGTTGGCAGAGATATTAGAGGTGGAAAGGTTCGGATCATGCCATCAGGCTGGCTCTGATAGTCTGGTAACATCGTATGCATTTTTGTATTAGGATTTTGATACTAGTGCTTGTGGTTTCTTTATATATATATAGCCCCTTGTTCTAGTGAATGAAATATTGTTGATGTTGTACTGGTTATTATAAAGGTGAAATGATTTTTTTAACTTCTGATTTCTGTAATGATCATGGTTGCAAATTCTTCTCAAAGTAGATGAGTTGGCAGTTATTTCCATAATCATTTTATTTGCGGTTTTAGGCATCAAAAATCTATTACTTTTCTTGTAGGCTAAGGCTAGCACGTGATGTACCGTGATGGATGTACTGGATGTAATTGATGATGAACGGGTAGGAAATGATGATGAACGGGATATTGTGCTTCTGCTGCTCAGCCCTTCCTAAAGAGAAGAATTTTGCCTATCAAAGATTTGCATTCCGATTGCTGTATAAATGATCTGCTGTACAATGTGTAGAACTACAATTAAAAAATTATTGCAATGCGTGGGTCTGTATACAGCTTCTAATGAGTTGATTACTCTATACTTGTTTATTTTTCAAGGGCTAAATGCTAGAACATCTGGCCGATCAATCAACAGATAGACAGATGGAAAGTAGCCTAGAGTGCTGATCAACCATTTTACATCATGAAGTGAGAGAAGATGGTTCATATCGATCTCAAGTGGTGTGTTGATTGGGTGCCTTTGAAGCATAAAAAGCTGAGTTGATGGTTGGGTTTCCATGATAAGACATTAAAAAAGCCATAAATAAGCAGGAGAAATAGTAATGTTTGCCAGAAGCATTCAAGTTAATTAGAATGAATGCGTAAGTTTCCAGACCTTAAGTTTTGTGCGTTTCTTGTGATAGGATCATTTCTGTTCGCATGGGGTCCTCTGCATGCTACTTATTCTGTTCTCATGCCACTATCTTGATTGTAATTTGAAAAATCTTCATAAGGCTTATGCAGGCTGCTTTCATTCTTGAAATAATGTACAACTTCACGTCTGCCATTCTAGATGTGCATATCAGAGACCATTGTCTATTTAGCATTCTAGAAATCTATGGTTCCAACTTCAATGGGAATCTATTTTATTTCAGCCTAAAAGGTGTAGATTGCAAGTCCCTAGAAATGATAAGTTAATGGGCATCTAACAGTCTCAAACTTGGTAAAACAGAAGTTGATATGCAGCTCCAATATTCTTGTATAAGGAAGAGTCTATGATTTCACCCTCCTTTCTGTGAACTCAGCGACAACGCACGGTGGGACACTTGCATTTCTGTGAGAGGATTTTCGCTCTATTGTATTTGCGAGTAGGTACATGACCCATACGCAGGCGGTTAAGGAGTCTCATCGTGAACGAAAGCGTCCTAACAAATTAGAAATAACCACAACCAGTGAGCCTACCTCTCCTCCACCATCCTTGAATCTATCCATTGATTTGGGAGTAACACCATTGTCAAAAGAGAAACATAGGAGAACATTAGATTTTTCCTCTGATACTTCAGAAGAGGCGCCGGCACCAATCGAGGATCTTTCCCATTTACTCTCTAGGTTGAACATCAAGTTTCCTACATTTAAAGGATTGGCTTATGAAGATGCAGATGACCACGTGAGGAGATTCGTCTCGTTATGCCGTGGAAGAGGATTGCAGAACCGGGAGGATGCAATGTTGGTGCTCTTTCCATCTACATTGGAAGGCCTTGCAGACAAATGGTATAGCCAGTATGCAGATGGGCACTTCACTACATGGGAGGCACTAAAAGCGGCATTCTCGCAGACATTTCGACCAAGCGACTCCTCAGAACGAGCTCTAGATCAGCTAGAGAACCTAAAATTACGAGCAGGTGAACCCTTTCATGAATTGAACACTAGAACAAAAGCACTTGTTTCTCGTTTGCCTCATGCTCCAGGTGATTTTTTAGTCAAAAAATGGATTGAGAAGGCTCTGCCTAAGTCATCTCAACAAAAGCTTCAGGAATCCCTCAGACTGGATGCAACACTTGATGATTTTGTTGCAACTGCATCACGCATTGAGGAGGCTAGAATACATTTTGAAGTGGAGTCTCAACCAAATTATGCATCTGATTTGGATCCGATCGGGCAGCTCAGGAAGGAGTTGGGAGCCTTAAGGATGCAGCAAAGTCGCCAAGAAGAGAAGGTCATACCGCCACCCTCAACCCATAATGTGGATGAAATAGCTCAACTTAGGCGTGAGCTTGAAGACTTGCGGACTACCCAGGACATATGAAGACAGGTTTGGTGTACAATATGTAGTAATAATGGACATTCCAATGTAAATTGTCCTAACAGAGTCAGTTGTCAGTTCTGTGGCAAAGAGGGGCATGAAGCAAGAGACTGCTACTACCTTAAGGGGACACAACAGCGAGGTAACCATCAAGGTGTAGATTCATATTATGCTAGCACTTCTAATGCACCTAATAGAGAAGAGACCCGCCCAACTCGGCCTAGATACAATAGGCCCCTAATGTGTTACCGTTGTGGGGAGTATGGCCATATGCAGAACAGGTGTTCTCTTCTAGAGGATGCACCCCCATGTCAGCACTGTCCAGATGCTAAGGATCACTACACCAGAGATTGCCCAAGAGGTCGTCCGGCTCCAATTCACATGATTGCAGTCTCCCCACCAGTAGAAGGTATGACCGCTCAATCTTATGTTGTTTCATCTTCATCCATGCCAATGATGACCAGAGCCAGGCAAGCGGCAGTAGCCCAAAAGGAGGAACAACAAGGACTCAAAGATAGAGTTGTAGAAAAGAGGGTGGGATGGAAGGACCAAGAAGAAATGGAAGAAGCTTATGAGAGGGCGACTACTTTGCTAAAAGATCAACCAACAAGTACTTCTGAAGGCAAGCAAGAAGTGAACATTGAAGAAATTTTGAAAGGTATTCATCATAAGATTAGCCTGTATCAACTCATAAAGATAGATCCTAAAGTAAGAAGTGATCTGCTAAAGATTATACATTCTGCATGCTTGTGCCCACCTCCTAGCATAGATGGTTTTATGGTGGACTTTCCTCCTGCACCCTTGGCTGGTTATCAGAGCTCAAGATTATCTGTTTTCATCAAGGATGAAGCTCTAGCAGGTGTTATTATAGATGGAGGTTCCGGCATCAATTTGATGCCTAATTTCACTATGAGGAAACTAAGGCTGAATCCCACAAAGGCAGCACCCTTCACAGTCACCTTAGCAGATCAACGTCGGGTTGCACCAGTGGGCATTGTCGAAAAGGTACTTATGATAGTGCAGGGTTGTCATTTTGTTTTAGACTTTGTTGTTATTGCCCTGCCTCATGAGACCTCATACCCTCTACTCCTGGGAAGGCCTTGGTTAAGGCAAGCAAAGGCTCTACAGGATTGGGGAAAGAACAAGTTATGGATTTCCACATGTACTAACAATCAATTACAGATACATTTGGAAGGAGGATCAGACATCAACAAGGCTACTGGATATACAATGGAAACTCAGGTAATGCCTTCAAAAGATGATGCTCTATTAAATTGGATGATGGGAAGTGCAGAATGCTGCACAGTAGAGATATGTGAGGTAAATGAGGATGTTGCTGAAGCAACACAAGGTGGTCGGGAAGAGGAAACAACTTATGTTTTTCACTTAAACAATATAGAAAAGAGTAAGCAAGGAAGACGAGTTTATCTTTTGCAGGCACCTCCTAAAGAACAGAAACCTCTAATTGAGACTGATAATCAAAATTCAACACTCAGCGCCACTACGATGGTATGTAAAGAGAAGGCAGGTAAACAAGAGGAATCAGATGATTTTATGCTTACAGGACCAGAAAGAGACAAAGTTGTGCCTGCATCTGAGGAAGATAATTGTGACCTTCAAGAACTTCCATTCTCAAATATACCCTTAGGATGGATCAAGGAACAGATTGTGGATCATAAATTGAACTCTGCTCCTGCATACAGTGGAGATGAACTTTCAAGTGAGTCCAATTCTGAAAAGTTTGTTCAAGAAGTAAATCTTGGAGATGAAGAGAATCCTCAGATAGTTCACTTGGCTGCTTGGTTATGGCACTATCCGTCTTTACTGCAGAAGGTAACTTCCCTACTTTTTACCTATAAAAGTGTCTTTGCATGGTCCTATAAAGACTTAACAGGGATACCTGAGGAGCTTGGATTACACCGGATAACCTTAGTGGAGGGAGCTTCAGCTGCAAGAAGTAGACCTTACCGACTCAATCCAAAGTATGCAGAGGCAGTAAAGCTAGAAATCACAAAATTGGAAGAGGCAGGTATTATTGTTCCTGTAGAACACTCACGGTGGCTTTCTTCCATGGTCATTGTACCAAAGAAAAACGGCAAAATAAGGGTATGTGTTGATTTTCGTGCCTTGAATAAGGTAACTATTCAGGATGGTTTTCCTCAGCCATTCACAGAGCAGGTGCTTGAAGAAGTAGCTGGACACTCTCTATATAGTTTTCTTGATGGGTTCAGTGGCTACAATCAGATAGCCATTCATCTTGAAGATAGAGACAAGACGGCTTTTGTTACTCCATGGGGCACATATGTTTATACCCGTATGGCTTTTGGCTTAAAAAATGCGCCAGCATCCTTTAATAGATCAATGTATCTCATACTGGGAAAATGGCTAACCTCATTTTTGCGCATTTTTATGGATGATTTCTCAGTATTCTCAGGAACAGATAAGAGAGCAATAGTTCAAGATTTCAATAATCACCTGGGAAATCTGAAAGAAATCTTTGAACAGTGTCTCAAAACAGGTCTGAAGTTAAATCCCGCCAAATGTCATTTTTTGGTCACTAAAGGTACTCTTCTTGGCCACATAGTCTCAGTAGAAGGGATAACTGTTGATCCGGCAAAGATCACTGCTATTCTCTCCATGCCGATTCCTCGAACTCCAAAGGAGGTACAAAGCTTTTTAGGCCATGCAGGATATCATAGACGATTTATCAGAATGTATTCAGAAATAGCTAAGCCTTTGTCCAGGCTTACAAGTAAGAATGTCCCTTTCTCATGGACTCCTGAAGCTGAGAAAGCATTTTGCGAATTAAAATTGAGGCTATGTACTGCTCCTCTTTTAACTGTTCCTAATTGGTCATTAGAGTTCCATGTACATACAGATGCCAGTCTTCATGCAGTTGGAGCAGTCTTGGCTCAACCATCATCACAGAAGATAGACCAACCTATCGTTTATGCTAGCAGATTGCTTACCAAAGCAGAGAGGAACTACAGCACTACTGAAAGGGAAGGTTTGGCTATCGTGTTCGCTCTTCAAAAATTCCGGCATTACCTCTTAGGTGTGCATTTTGTTGTCATAACTGATCATCAACCTTTGAAGTACCTGATTAATAAGCCCAGAGTAGCTGGAAGGGTTTGGCGATGGTTATTGCTATTTCAAGAATTTGATTTCGATATTCATATTAAGCCAGGGAAAGAGCATTATATGGCGGATCAGGTATCAAGAACTGCTCTCAGTGAACAAGCAACAGGTATTGATGATGAATTGGTGGATAGTACTCTTTTTTTGGTTACAATGCAGACTGATTGGTATAATGAAATTCTTGAGTTCCTTTCCATTGGAGAATTTCCCAAACGTCTATCAGCACTAGAAAAGAGGAAGTTACGTTTTAAGTCCAAATCTTACTCACTCATAGATGGAAATTTATATAAATATTGTCATGACGGTATCTTGAGAAAGTGTGTTTTTCCAGACGAAGTAAACTTTTTGCTTGAAGCAGCACACAACGAAGGGCATATGAAGGGAGAAGAGTTGGCTCACAAGATTATCCACCAAGGATTATGGTGGCCTCAGATATACAAAGATGCAATCAAATTTGCCAAGGAGTGCGATATCTATCAGAGATGTGCTCCTAAGCCAACCAAGATGAGTTTCCAGCCATTAGTCGTCTCCACTGGATGGCTACCTTTTGAACGATGGGGTCTTGACTTTATTGGTCCGATCAGTCCAATGGGTCAACCTGGAAGAAAGAGATATATTCTTATGGCCACGTGTTATGCAACTAAGTGGGTGGAAGCTAAAGCCACTACAGATTGCTCGGCCTTGACAGTGGCTAAATTTTTGTTTAAACGTATTTTTTCCAGATTCGGGTGCCCAATTGAAGTCACTAGTGACAGGGGCACTCACTTTGTGAATCAGTTGCTTCAATTCATCTTTGACAGGTATAAAATCTTTCACAGGAAGTCTTGTGCTTACTATCCCAGGGCAAACGGCCAAGCAGAAAGCTCTAACAAAATTTTGATTGGGCTCTTACTCAAATTAGCCTTTGATCATCAAAGTTCTTGGCCACAGGCACTAATCGGTGCAATGTGGGCCTTCCGAACTACTAGAAGGGGAACCACTGGTGAAAGTCCATTCCACCTAGTCTATGGTAAAGAGGCATTGGCACCTTTCGAATTTATTATCAAGAAGGAAATCGGAGCCAGAACCATGGGTATTGAACCCCCAATCAGAAGACTTGTGGCATTGGAAGAATGTAGGGAAACAGCAATGAAGAAACTACAGGTAAAGCAAGAGGAACGCAAAAGGCTGCATGACAGGTATTGAAGGACTAATGAGGTACAGGAGGGATCTTTGGTCCTGGTGCATCAAATCCCGTCGCCATTCACCAAATTGGCACCTAAATGGATAGGGCCATATAAGGTCATCAAAGTATTGCCACACGGTGCAGTGCAACTGGAGGATCTGCGAGGCAAAAGGATTCCCCTGGTTAACATCTCCAGGGTGAAGAAGTATCTGAATTAGTTCAAAGTGGAAGCATTTTATCCCTTGTACATACTATGTTTCTTCTCAGTATTTAGAGTTAAATCTCATTGAAATAAGCAATAAAGGAGTTATTGCACCGGGACGGTGCAAAAGCTTGATGTGGGGGTCTCTACAGGTCGGAAACTCTTAGATGCCTTGGGATGAAGCTTCAGGGAGTGTTCAAGTGCTCTGACATGGATATATTTGAGTTCGGAGCAGTCGTTGCTGTCGTCTTTTCTTGGCTTCTCGATTGTTTGATACTTATCTCTCTCTATCCTTTTTCTCTCTTTCTTTTCCCTATTTCTCTCTCGTTTCCCTACGGATGAACCCCCTCTCTCTCCCTCTCTTAGTCTTTCTCTCTCCCTCTCGATTCCTTTCCCTCTCTCTTTCTTCTCTCACTTTCTCATCTATTTCCCTTTCTCTCTCTATTTCTCTCTCGTTCTCTTCTCTCTCTCTTTCTCTCTCTCTCTCTCTATCTCTCTCTCTCTCCCCCTCGTTACCCCTCTCTCTCTTCTCCCACCTTTTTTCTCTTCTTTCTCTCTCTCTCTCTCTCTCTCTCTCTCTCTCTCTCTCTCTCTCTCTCTCTCTCTCTCTCTCTCTCTCTCTCTCTCTCTCTCTCTCTCTCTCTCTCTCTCTCTCTCTCTCTCTCTCTCTCTCGTTTCCCCTCTCTCTCTTCCCCCCCCTTTTTCTCTCCTTTCTCTCTCTCTCTCTCTCTCTCTCTCTCTCTCTCTCTCTCTCTCTCTCTCTCTCTCTCTCTCTCTCTCTCTCTCTCTCTATATATATATATATATATATATATATATCTCTCTCTCCCCCTCGTTTCCCCTCTCTCTCTTCCCCCCCCTTTCTCTCCTTTCTCTCTCTCTCTCTCTCTCTCTCTCTCTCTCTCTCTCTCTCTCTCTCTCTCTCTCTCTCTCTCTCTCTCTCTCTCTCTCTCTCTCTCTATCTCTCTCTCTCTCTTTCTCTCTCTCTCTCCCCCTCGTTTCCCCTCTCTCTGTTCCCCCCCTTTCTCTTCTTTCTCTCTCTCTCTCTCTCTCTCTCTCTCTCTCTCTCTCTCTCTCTCTCTCTCTCTCTCTCTCTCTCTCTCTCTCTCTCTCTCTCTCTCTCTCTCTCTCTCTCTCTCTCTCTCTCTCTCTCTCTCTCTCTCTCTCTTCCCCTCTCTCTCTCTCTTTTCCCCTCTCCCTTCTCTCTATTTCTCCGCCCGCGCCCGCTCGACTCCGCCTCCGCCCCCGCATGCTGCCTCTGCCCTACCCCCGCCTCCGCTAGCCCCCCTCTCCGCCTAGCACCACTAGCCCCCCCCTAGCCCCACTAGTCACCCGCCTCTGCCCCCCTTCCGCCACCCGCGCCCGCTGGACTCCGCCTCCGCCCCCGCATGCTGCCTCCCCCCTACCCCCGCCTCCGCTAGCCCCCCTCTCCGCCTAGCACCACTAGCCCCCCCTAGCCCCACTAGTCACCCGCCTCCGCCCCCCTTCCGCCACCCGCGCCCGCTGGACTCCGCCTCCGCCCCCGCATGCTGCCTCCGCCCCCGCCTCCGCTAGTCCCCTCCGCCTAGCCACCCCCTCCTCCACTAGCCCCCCCCCCCTAGCCCCACTAGCCACCCGCCTCCGCCCCCCTCACCCCGCACCCTCCGCCCTATCCTCCGCCCTACCCTCCGCCCTACCCTCCGCCCTACTCTCCGCCCTACCCCCGCCCTACCCTCCGCCCTACCCCCGCTCTACCCTCCGCCCTACCCTCCGCCCTACCCCCCGCCCTACCCTCCGCCCTCCGCTCAAACCCCCCCCCCTCACCCCACCAATCCCCCCACCCCCTCTGCCTCTACCCCCACTCTGCCCTCCGCTCAAACCCCCCCCCCTCACCCCACCAATTCCCCCACCCCTCCGCATATACCCCTCACATCTTCCCTCACATCTCCCCTCACATCTCACAACCCACCCGTCGCACCCCCTCACTCTCTATCTCCCTTACGCCACCCTTCCACACTCACCGGCACATTCACACGCCCCCACACCTGCACATCCTTACACACACTCCCACATACATCGGCACACACACACGCACACACTCATGTACATACACATCTACTCACACACATACACACACACTCATGCAACCACGCAAATAAACACACACACTCTCACACCCATACACATGCACACCCACCCATCACACACACACCAACACATACATGCATCCCCACACACATACCCTCTCACCCCACATATAGGCCCACATACACCTACACACACATATTCATACATGCACACACCTGTCAGAAGACACTGGATTATGAGGAGCATGCAGAGCGTAGAAGAAAATGACATCTAAGCCAATCATGAAGGAGCTTTTCTCAGGATGAACATGGGTCGAGAAGTACAATGTATCAAAAGCAAGATTGGGTCTCGCACATCATGCGGGCAGTGGAAGGCTCAAGACAAAGGTGCAATGGTAAAAGTGTATTGTCAAGAGTAAAAGTGGCCGCCAACCATTCAAGGCAACTACCTATCTTTGGGGATCCAATTCAAACCAAGGGAATATTTGACCTACCCTCCAATTTTGGGCATTCAACCGCCGCATGATCAATGGACGTGAAGATTCGGCAAGGCTCCCTTGGCCTATTGGGGTCTATAAAATCAAAGGATTTGTGCTCATTTGGGTTACGACGACACACACTGGAGTATATGTACAAGTTTGTGCAGAAGACCTCTCTTGCACTTGGTGGTTTCAGGTCTACTGTGGGAGCTACTCTGTTGTGTATACAGAGGGGAGCCTTCTCAGTGAAGGGCTATGAGCACTATAGTGTAAAAGAGTAGCTTGGATTCTTCTTCTTATCCGTGAGTCAGTGAGGTTGATTGCGTTCTATTCTCTTGAGAAGATCTTACCACTGGTATTGTTCTGGGTTAGTCTGCATATCAGTGGTCCTTATGCGGTTAGGAGAAACTTTTGTATTGGTGTGTTTACTATTCAGGTGATTTGTTAGCCCTAAGTTTGTGGCTTGTTAGACCTAAGTTTACACTTGTGAGCATCATCTATCATTTGCCCAACTTTGTAATCATCTGGTTTGAATCAGGCAGAGTACAATCTTCATTCGTTATTGGTTGTCCATAATTGCTGAAGCATTTACCATTCTGTAAAATTCTCGTTGTCGGCCTGCTCACAGAAATGTTAAAGGGTATACTTCCCTAAAGAGAACCCCCCTTGAGTAGGTGACGTACTGGACGTGTTTAATCTTCATTCTCTACCTTTGTCAAAAGCGGATACCCCAGTACCTCCTCTACAATCATTTGAATTGTGTTATTTTCATTAGATAGCATACTCACACTTATTGATATGCACATATACACTTATACATGCTGAGATGCATGTTCACACATATACACATATACACATGCACATACACACACATATATACACACAGATACATGTGTACACACACTTACACATACACACACATACACATGCATATGCAAAAACATTCCTACAACCACATAAAAAGACTTACATGCATTCATTATTTCATATATATATATATATATATATATATATATATATATATATATATATATATATATATATATATATATATATATATATATATATGTATGTATGTATATATACACACATTAAGATATACTTAAATATATGTATATGCAAATCCACATGCATGCACATGGATGCAAATGGAAATGCATCCACATGCACATGCATGTTTCATACATATACACATGCATATACATACATTTATATATGTCTATACATATACACATATATATGCACATATGTATAAATACACACACATACACATATATACACATATATATGCACATACATGCACACACATATACACATGCACATACATACATATACACATATACATGCACATACACACATATACACATAGAGTTACACATATACATGCACATACATATACACACACATGCACATACTCATATACACACATATACACTTACACATGCACATGCACATATATACATATACACACACAAACACACACATACATACAAATACACACACATACATCTACAGTGACGTACACAAATATTAATGAATTATATAATTAAAGTACTAAAACAAATGCTAAATATAAACAATAATAACAATCAATAGAACAAAACTTTTCATTAATTAATACCATACACACAATTCAAAACATAATTGAAATGATAAATAAATAAATAAATAAATAAATATATATATATATATATATATATATATATATATATATATATATATATATATATATCAATGTAAATACATATAATTCAATGTAATAATAAAAAATCCTAATAATCATCATCAACATCATGATCATCCTGATCATCCTCATACTCATCATAATGATCACCCTACCACGATCACGATAGTCCCTCCTGTGTATGTCTTTCCACCTCATCCATATCTTCCTCTCCATAATACTCATGTATTACATATAACGAACATAAATAAGTAGAACAATTAAAGCATTCATACAAAATAAAGTAATTATATAAAATTTAATAATACTCACAAAGGCATTTGGATGATCTCGCATATACTCGCTCAAATGCCGATGTCCAAAATGTTTAGCATACTCAATCTCATGTTTCAAAGGATACCCTCCATAATCCTTTCGCTAGATTGAAACAAATTAAAAAGGTTAGTTTCTAGCATTTTAACTTAAATAAAAAATATACTCACAATAACACATATACTTACAAATGTAGCTATAAAACCATGATGGCCCATTTTGCCTAGTTGCGATGTGGGGCCCGACCCAACTCTCTTCTTTGCAGTAGCCTGTTTATTTAAGAAAAAAGAAATACATCAATTAAATGTAAAAAATACTATTATATATAAAAATTATAAATATACACTATTAATTTGTATACCTTCTGCTCAGGAAATGAGTCCTGAAGACATAGTTGTGTAATAAAAAACTTCCACGTCTCAGGTGGTATGTTAGGTCGCCTCTTATTTTTTTCCACCATACAATATGTCCTATTAATTTAATCTCAAAAAGAAAAAAAAAATCAGAATACATACAAATATATACACACACACATACACATACACATAGCCACATACACATATACATGAAAACATATACGCATACATATATGCATACATATACACCTATACATACATATAACATAAACACACATATATATATCCACATATACACGTACACACACATGCATGCATATACACTCATTCATACAAAATACATGCACTTATCTCACAATAATGTGTATTTGTGTATATGTGAATATGTGTGTATGTGTAAATGTGTATATGTGAATATGTGTGTATGTATAAATATGTATATGTGAATGTTTATGAATGTAAATAATCAGATTATTAATATCAAATACCAGTATTTGTAGATTCTGATCATACAGATGAAAATCCACCACCGTCTCCTCATCGTGCAACGACTGTATACTGTAAGTATATCAAACATTTAATTTTAAATATATTTGATGGATACATAACTTATATATTTTTTTGTATCTTATTATAATCAGATTCTGATCCATCAGAGGGTTCTCCACCACCTCCTACCCATGCAATGACTTCACATGTGTCCTCCGATAGGAATTATGATGAATTTTACTATCAAGAGCATATTATATGTTGGTATAACTCTTGTTATGGCACATATCAAAGACCACGATTGGAATGTATTGAACATGAGGCACACTATGGTATTTTTGAGCATGCACCATCACCTGGTCAATGTGATAATGCTTGGGTATGTATTTTTTATATAAATTAATGTCATTATTTTATTTAAAAACCATAAACAAAATCAAATTATTGTTGATATACAGGAGTACTTGCTCGATGATGATGATGATGATGATAGTTTTTCTCATATTGTTAATATACCTCGTACGCGTGATGGACTTGCTAGCTAGTGATTGTCTACCTCTTGTTTTAGAGACTAAAACATCTGGAGATTATCCATTGCCAGCTACTGATCGTTCTCTAGTACAAATATATGATAGAAGAAGATATTGATGATGGAATAGAGGACCTCTTCCTTTAGATGGAGAGGTTTTTATCTTTTTGGGTAATCGCTATATGATTGCTCCATCGACTATTACTAATACTGGTCGTGGACTCTTTATTGTAGAGGATTTATATGCGCCTCCTAAATCTGAAGTCTTTATTATGTCATTTTGTGGTCCTATTTGTGGATGGGGAGATGGGAATCGACTTTCATGTTATGTTCAAAGCATGAGTACTTATGGAATAAGCTTCAATGCAGCATCCGATACTATACATGTGTTAGTGTGCATATGTGTATATATGCATATGCATTTATGTAAAATATTCATATATTCATGTAATATATGCAAGTGTTTATAATTTTATATGCATGTATAAGTATACATTTGTGCATGTAGGCATGTATATGTGATGTGTACATGTAAATATGTATGCATATATATATATATATATATATATATATATATATATATATATATATATATATATATATATATATATATATATATGTGTGTGTGTGTGTGTGTGTGTGCATCTAGGCATGTATGTGTGACGCATAATGTATCTAAACCATTTTATATTTATGTATGTGTATCAACATGATGTGTATATTTCTTTATATATATTATGATTCTCATTGATTCGCCTAGCTATATATAGAGATAATAAGATTGGGAGGAGAGACGTCCCTCTAGTAGGACATCGGAGGAATAGATGCAATGTGTACATATACTTCAATCATATGGCTAAAAGGCTGAATTAGAGTTTTTAAATTAGGGGTTTTTAAACCCTAATATCAAAATTAGTGTTTTCAAATTAGGATTTTTGAAGTAGGATTTACTCAATTATTTATTTATTTATATATAGATATCTAAGTGTATATATATATATATATATATATATATATATATATATATATATATATATATATATATATATATATATATATATGAGTCTATGTGTCTGTACATATGATTATGCATGTGTATGTGTATGTGTATGTGAGTATGTGTATGTGTCTATGTGTATTCATTATATGTGTGTAACTGCATGCATGTGTATGTGTGTGTAAAAATGTGCATGTATGTGTGTGTATGT
This sequence comes from Ceratopteris richardii, assembly GCA_020310875.1. Lineage (NCBI taxonomy): Eukaryota > Viridiplantae > Streptophyta > Polypodiopsida > Polypodiales > Pteridaceae > Ceratopteris > Ceratopteris richardii. Next base: position 102,847,072 of record CM035406.1, read on the forward strand.
ATTAATGTGCATGTATGTGTATATGTGTGTAAATGTGATGTATAAGTGTTTATATGCATGTATTTGTACCTCTAGTTTCACTCTTTTCTCTCTCTCTCTCCCTCATATACATACATACATACATAGACACACATACTCATATCCACGTATATATACATAAAAGCAATGTGTACCGTGCATTATCGTGACGATGAGCCATAAGTGTCTGCATCTCTTTTATACAACACTTATGCGACCATCCTGTCCCAAACTTTGTCTCAAGTGAACTAAGTACATATTTTTTATCCCTCTCATCATGCTCACTACAAAAATAAAAAAGATCATGTAAATAAAACATAAGATATTTATTTCAATTTATATGTAGAATTTATACTTACTTCCACGGTAAGTGGAGAAGGCGCACGTAAGAGTCGCATAATGCACACATTCTTCTCTTAAACTCCAATCCATTCCCTATGTACACAATGTTTGCCTCTAGCTCTATATTGCACTCTAGCCCTAAGGTGCCTATGTATAGAGGTGGTATAGGTGTCTTCAAAATAGATAGATAAAAATTAAAAAAAATATGTGTTATAATATCATTAAAAAATTTTATGAAGAAAAACATACCTATGAGCAGATAATTGTCTTCCTGCGTGTGGAGCCGCAGAAGAGCCCTCCTCTGATTGCTGGGTAAGCATCTGGATCATATAATCTAGCTCATCATCAAGCATCTCTGAGTACTCATGCATGATGATCCCTAGAGTATCAGGGAGAACTCTTGCTCTCATAAGACTTTTATGAGAGTGAGTTTCACCTTTGTCTCTTTACTAAAATCCATAATACATAGCATATAAAACAAGATGGGTTAGAAATCAATATATATACGTGTACATATGTATGCGTGTATATGTGTATGTAGGTGTATATGTGAGTGTGTGTATGCATGTAAACATGTATGTATGCATATGCATGTGCATTATGTATGCAAATGTATGCATGTGTGTATATGTGTGTGTGTATGCATGTAAGTATGTATGTATGCATATGCATATGCATTATGTATGCATGCATGTGTATGTGTGTGTGTATGTGTCTCTATGTGTGTGTATGCATATATATGTGTGTATGTCTCTATGTGTCTGTCTATGCATATATATGTGTGTATGTGTCCATGTGTGTGTATGTGTGTGTGTCTGTGTGTGTATATATGTGTGTATCTGTATATATGTGTCTATGCATTTGTATGTATGTGTGTAAATGTGTTTGGATGTGTGTATGTGTGTCTGTAAGTGTGTACGTGTCTATGTGTGCATGTGTGTGTATATGTGTGTGTATATGTGTGTGTCTATGTGTGTACATATGTGTGTATCTGTATATATATATATATATATATATATATATATATATATATATATATATATATATATATATATATATATATATATATATATATATATATATATATATATATATATATATATATATATATATATGTCTATATGCATGTGTATTTGTGTATGTAAATGTGTGTGGATGTGTGTGTGTAAGTTTGTATGTGTCTATGTGTGTATGTGTTTGTTTATATATGTGTGTGTGTATCTCTATCTATTTAAGTCTGTATGTGTGTGTGTCTATGTGTGTAAGTGTGTGTATGTCTATGTGTGCATGTTTGTGTTTATGCATGTGTAAGTGTGTCTCTGTATTTGTGTGTGTCTATGTGTGTGTGTAAGTCTGTGTGTATATGTGTGTGTATGTGTATATGTGTGTATGTGTCCATGTGTGTGTATGTATCTATGTGTGTGTATGTGTCTATGTGTGTATGTGTATGCATGTAAGCATATATCTATGCATATGCATATCCATTATGTATGCATATGTGTGTGTATATGTTTGTATGTCTGTGTATGCATGTAAGTATGTATGTATGCATATGTGTGTGTATATGTGTGTATGTCTGTGTATGCATGTAAGTATGTATGTATGCATATGCATATGCATTATGTATGCATATGTATGCATATGTGTGCATGTATGTGTATGTGTGTGTATGTCTCTTTACGTGCGTGTGTATGTGTGTGTCTGTCTCTCTCTACATGTGTGTGTGTCTATGTGTGTATATGTATCTGTGTGTATGTGTGTGTATGCATGTAAGCATGTATGTATGCATATGCATATGCATTATGTATGCATATGCATATGCATTATGTATGCATATTCATATGCATTATGTATGCATTTTTAAAAGTCAAGCTTCAAGCTACAAATTCGTGGGGAAATTTTTTATGGACATGTGGAGCAATCAAAGGAAGCCAAAAGCCACGAGATTCCATCAAGAAAAGTCACTCAACCACTCCCCAAGTCATCTCAACTAAGTCCTCCAAGTTAGGAGGCTGATTTGGAAAGGACATGTAGAAACAGGTGATGATACAGCCCATGAAATCTCCCATGTTGGAGATGTAGCTTTGGATGACAAGGAGGAAGGAAGATGTCTCAAGGATGTCTTGCATGTACGTACTATCACAAAGAACTTGGTGTCGGTTGGGCAAATGGTTGAAAGAGGCTATCAATGAAGGTTCAACAAAGGTGGATGCTTTGTGGAGAACCCTAAGCAAGGTTACAAGGTCATAGCAAGAGGAAAGAAGCAAGGGAGACTTTTCACTTTGGAGGTAAATTCTGATTCCACTCAACATGTCTACTTCACATATGGAAACAAGAGGATTTCGGAGTTGGACTTGTGGCACAAGAGCATAGGTCACATCAACATACAAAGAATGAAGGAAATGCAATTCAAGAGGCTGGTTGAAGGTCTTCCCAACTTCCAAGGACAAGGTATGCAGCATTTATTTGAATCTTGTCAACTGGGGAAGCAAGCGAGACTTCCATTCAAGAAGAGTGGCTACATAAGCCAACATCCATTGGAGTTGATACATACAGATGTGTTGGGGCCAACCAAAGAGCAATCCATTGGAGGTAACAAGTACTTTGTCACTTTTATAGATGATTGCACAAGGATGTTTTGGGTTTATTTCATCAAAAACAAATCAGATGTGTTTACATGTTTCAAAGCATTCAAGGCAATGGTAGAGAAGGAAACAGGTACATATATCAAGAAGCTAAGGTCCGATGGAGGGGGAGAATATTTCTCAAATGAGTTTTCTGATTTTTTAATGGATCAAGGCATCAAGAGGCAAGTAACATGCAGGTACACACCCCAAAAAAATGGAGTAGCAGAGAGAAAAAATAGATACATTGCCGAGATGGCTAGAGCAATGCTTAATGAGATGAATATACCTAACATGTTTTGGAGTGATGCAGCAAATACCGCCGTGTATCTTATGAATAGGGCTCCTACCTCAGGGATCCATGGCTTGACACCATATCAAGCCGATTATGGTAAGAAACCTGATCTTTCCCACTTGAAGATATTTGGATGTACTTGTTATGTACATGTGCCAAGTGAATTGAGGCACAAGCTACAACCAAAGGCAGAAAAGTGTGTGTTTCTAGGATATTCAAATGATCATAAAGGTTACAGGTGCTTCAACCCAAACACAAAGGACTTGAGGATATCAAGGGATGTAGCATTTGATGAGCTACTCCCTTGGTATAAGAAGTATGATTGTATGCAGGACTATGAAGAAGAAAAGCATGGACATGATGAAGAACAAATCGACCTAGAGCTGAGCGGCCCAAGGTGTTCCATCAATGAAGATAGTTCAAGCATGAACTCACCATGGAGGGGGAGATCTTCATCAAGCTATGAAGCACAATCAATCAACAAAGGCAAAGCAACATTGGTGGAGTTGGATGAAGAAGGTAATGAAGTTGAAGATGATGAAGGACACATGATGGACAAAGAAGCCATGTCAAAGAAAGAGATCAAGTTCCCAAGGCAAAGAAGGTTTATTCCTCCAAAAGGTGAAGAAACGAAGTCTTCTAGAGTTAAGTATCCAACTCAAAGGTTTACTTATGATTCATACATGGCAACTCATTATGCATATATGAACAAAGTAGTAGAAGATCATGAGCCCGATTGCTATGAAGATGCAAGCAGGTACACCGAATGGAAAGAGGCAATGCAAGAAGAGATCGACGCACTTGAGGAGAATCAAACATGGACTCTAGTGCCCAAGAAGGATAACATGAAGGTAATAGGTAATAAGTGGGTGTATAAAGTAAAGAGGAATTCAGATGGATCTATTTCTAGGTTCAAAGCAAGATTGGTGGCCAAGGGTTTTGCACAAACCTATGGAGTGGACTTTGAAGAGACATTCAGCCCTGTGGCAAAGATGAGCACCACTAGGACACTCATTGCAATGGCTGCTAGCAAAGGATGGAAGCTTTTCCAATTGGATATAAAGAATGCCTTTCTCAATGGAGACTTGGAAGAAGAGGTATACATGGAGCAACCACTAGGTTTTGTTCATAAAGAGTTTCCACATCATGTTTGTAGGTTGAAGAAGGCACTTTATGGCCTAAAGCAAGCTCCAAGAGCTTGGAACCAAATATTGGTGGAGTATTTGATCAAATGTGGTTACAATCAATGCAAGGCGGATCCATCTCTCTTCATCAAACAAAGAGGAGAACTTGTGGTCTACATGTGTGTGTATGTAGATGATCTTTTCATTATATGTAATGATACAAAGGGCATTGAGGAGATCAAGGCAAAGCTTGGAAAGGAGTTTAGGATCTCTGATATTGGAGATCTTAGGTATTTTCTTGGCATTGAAGTTGTATACAAAGAAGAAGGTATTATGCTCATACAAAGGAAGTATATTCTAGACCTACTTGAGAGGTTTGGGATGCTACATTGCAAGCCTATTTCAAATCCCATGGAAGTTAATGTAAAGCTAAGCTCCATTGATGGAGAGCCATTAGAGGATGTAACCTTGTATCGATCTATTGTAGGATCTTTCAATTGTGCCACAATAACTAGGCCCGACATAGCATATGGAGTTGGAGTGTTATCACAATTTATGCATAGTCCAAGGACTACACACTTGCAAGCTGCAAGAAGAATGTTACGATATCTCAAGGCCACTATAAATGAAGGATTGTTCTATTCATTTGATGATGATATGCAGGTCAAAGCTTATTCTGATGCCGATTGGGCCGGTTCAAAGGAGGATAGAAGAAGTACAAGTGGTTACCTAGTCATGCTAGGTAGCAAGATCATCTCATGGATTTCAAAGAAGCAACCCACCGTGGCATTATCTTCCACCGAGGCTTAGTATAGAGCTTTGGCTCAAGTCACATGTGAGCTAATGTGGATTAAGAAGTTATTTATGGAGCTTAATTTGCAGGTTGACACATATCCAATTTTTTGTGACAACATGAGTAGCATTCATCTAGCATTGAATCCTGTCTATCATGCTAGAACCAAGCATATCGAAGTGCACTATCACTTCATAAGGGAAAAGGTGATATCCAAGGAAGTTTCAGTACATCATATAGGTACCAAGGACCAAGTTGTTGACATGTTTACAAAGGCTTTGGATGGGATGAAGATTTCAAAATTCAAGCAATGCATCAACATGAAGGAGCTTGGGGGAATCTTTTATGGACATGTGGAGCAATCAAAGGAAGCCAAAAGCCACGAGATTCCATCAAAAAAAGTCACTCAACCACTCCCCAAGTCATCTCAACTAAGTCCTCCAAGTTATGAGGCTGATTTGGAAAGGTAGTTCCTAGATTTTAGGGGCACACTTCTCACTATAAAAGGAGCATGTATCCCGACTTCTTTTGGCCCATCTTCTTGGAGTTTTAGCTCATGTAAAGTGAGCACTAAGTTCTGGAGTTGTGATAAGCAAGCCCCTTCCTTAAGCTAGCCCCTTGCTTGCTTGTTTGTTTTCTTTTAGTAGGCATATCTATGTGTGTGCACAGGCAGTGTTGCAACTCTCTACCCCTGAGTTGTTAGCATTGCTTCTCCCTCATATTGTATCCATTTGATGTAATTCTTATCTCACTGGATAGCTATTAGAGTCTATTTTATGCTCCGAAAGTCTCTGGATCATTCTCTGAGTAATCTGGGAGCAACATTCATTTTAGTGAAGTTGTGTGATTGATATCTCTCTTGGTGTGTAGGCTCTGTTGGAAATATTTTGCTCTCTGTTGTAAGGGCTGGTTCTCCTTCTCTATGTATCCATTTGCTATGATTTTGGTGTCATTGGGTAGCTATTAGAGTCCTCTAAAGTTCACCCAACTTTGCGATTCATTCTCTGTATAATCTCTGAGAAAAGCTTGCTTGAGTGAAGTGAGGTATTTGCTTGACTATCAGTTGTGAGCATTCAACTAGCTCATGTTGTAGACATTGTTTCTCCTTGTGTATTTATCCATTTGAAGTGAAATTTGTTTTGTTGGAAAGCTCTTGGTGTTTACTACACATCTAGAAAAGCTCACTAGAGGTCTCTGCATAAGCTCTGAGTAAGAGCATTTTTGGTGTGCAGAGGTCAAAGAAGGATACCTATGGAGGTCATTCACACTTCGTCGTTGCTTAGGGGTTGAGATACTTCCCCCATCATGAATATGTATGCATGTGCTTGTATGTGTGTGTATGTCTCTCTACCTGTGTATGTGTGAATGCATATGTATGCATGTGTGTTTGTGTGTGTATGCATGTAATTATGTATGTATGCATATGCATATGCATTATGTGTGTATGTGTCTATGTGTGTATGTGTGTGTGAGTATATGTGTGTGTGTTTGTCTATGTGTATATGTGTGTGTATGCATGTGTATGTGTGTGTAAATGTGTGTGTATATGTCTATGTATGTGTGTATGTGTATGTATCTGTCTATGTGTGTGTATGTGTATGCATGTGCATTATGTATGCATATGCATGTATGTGTGTGAATGTGTCTATGTGTGTGTATGTGTCTATGTGTGTGTATGTGTATGCATGTATCTATGCATATGCATGTGCATTATGTATGCATATGTATGCATATGTGTGTCTGTGTGTATGCATGTAAGTATGTATGTATGCATATGTATGCATATATGTGTATGTGTGTGTGTATGTGTATGTGTCTATGTGTGTGTGTTTCTATGTGTGTATGTGTATGTGTGTATGCGTGTCTATGTGTGTGTATGCATGTAGCATGTATGTATGCATATGCATGTCCATTATGTATGCACATGCATGTATGTGTGTATGTGTGTGTATCTATATATATGTGTCTATATGCATGTGTATGTGTGTGGGTAAATGTGTGTGGATGTGTGTGTGTGTGTGTGTTTAAGTGTGTGTGTCTATGTGTGTGTGTATATGTGTGTGTATGTGTGTGTGTGTATGTGTGTGTGTCTATGTGTGTGTGTCTAGTTGTATATACGTGTGTATCTATGTATATGTGTCGGTGTGCATGTGTATGTGTGTGTAAATGTGTATTGATGTGTGTGTGTAAGTGTGTATGTGTCTATGAGTGTGTATGTGTTTATGTGTGTGTATGTGTCTATGTGTGTGTATATGTCTATGTGTGTATGTGTATGCATGTATGTACGCATATGCATGTGCATTATGTATGCATATGTGTGTGTATGTGTGTGTATGTGTGTGTATGCATTATGTATGCATTATGTATGCATATGTGTGTGTATGCATTATGTATGTGTATGTATGCATGTGCATTATCTATGCATATGTGTGTGTATGCCTCTAAGTATGTATGTATGCATATGCATTATGTATGCATATGCATTATGTATGCATATGCATTATGTATGCATATGTATGCATGTATTTGTATGTGTGTGTATGTATCTCTATGTCTGTGTGTATGCATATGTGTGTGTGTGTATGTGTGTGTGTATGTGTGTATGCACGTGTATGTGTGTGTATGCATCATTATGTGTGTATGTGTCTATGTGTGTATGTGTGTGTTTATATGTGTGTGTGTATGTCTGTGTGTCTATGTGTATGTGTGTGTGTGTCTATGAGTGTGTATGTGTTTATGTGTGTGTATGTGTCTATGTGTATGTATGTGTGTATGTGTATGCATGTATGCATGTGTGTATGTGTTTGTATGCATTATGTATGCATATGTGTGTGTATGCATTATGTATGTGTATGTATGCATTATGTATGCATATGTGTGTGTATGCATATATGTGTGTGTGCATGTATGTGTGTGTATACATGTGCATGTGTGTGTATGCATCATTATGTGTGTGTCTGCATCATTATGTGTGTGTATGCATATGTGTGTGTATGCATTATGTATGTGTATGTATGCATGTGCATTATGTATGCATTATGTATGCACATGTGTGTGTATGCATATGTGTGTGTGTGTGTGTATGCATATGTATGTGTGTTTATGCATCATTATGTGTGTATGTGTGTATATGTGTGTGTGTTTATGTGTGTGTATGTGTGTGTGTATCTATGTGTATGTGTGTGTGTCTATGTGTGTATATGTGTGTGTGTGTGCATATGTATGTGTGTGCTTGTGTGTGTGTGTGCATGCATACCTAGCTTCAACAAGTGGGCTCTTGCTCTCTCTAACTTTCTCTCTCTCTCTCTCGTGCTCTCTCTCTATCTCTCTATCTCTCTCTCTCTGTCTCTCTTTGTCTCTCTCTCTCTCTCTCTCTCGATTTCTCTCTGTGCATCCAAATCACAACACGAATGGGCCGGGAGAAATCAAACATTTTTTTAACATTCTAGAGCATCACTTATGCGACACTGTGGAACATAGAGCAACGCTTATGCGACACTAAAACATCACAGACAGTTTGCCAACATCGCAAATAGCCTCGATAATTAGCGATGCTATTTGTGACGCATAGTTTTAGCGTCGCATAAGCGATGCTAGCATCGCTTATGCGAAGACTGCTTGTAAGAAAAAAAAAACACGACCATCGCTTATCCGAGGGTAGTGTCACATAAGCTATGGTTCCTGTCTACTTTGAATTCAGGGGTGTCGCTATGCCCCCTATTTCTAGTAGTGGAATCACGCAAAAATATAGTCCATCTTAAGGTTTTGGCACTATCCATAGACAATGGAAGCATTAATTTCTCCGAAATTGGAGCAAATGATGCGATATGGAAAGACACATGGAATCTTCGGTTGAAGATGGTTTCCTTTGTTGATGACATCACCTCACTCTCAATTCATGAGTTCCACGAGGATCAATTGTTTCACTCTCAGATCTTCTAGGGCTTGAATTTTCATATCTCTTGATCTTGTTAGAGTCTTTGATACATGGTACTCGAATAGGATAATAATGGATATCCATGATGAAACTAGAAAGGGTTTGCAGTATATCTGGGTATAGAATCAAGATTATGATTCTCATTATTCACTAAATTTCTCTTTGGACTCTAATGATGATCTTTTTAATGTGGGATGGTGATCATGGAAGTCATTATTTCAACTTGTTTCTTCTTCCTATGACACTTGAAAGTAGGTGATCATGATCTCCACAATAAAATCCTAATCCATTATCCTTCGCATGATTTCTTTCTTGTGGTCTACATCGCTTGACCCTCATGTTATCCAATTGCATTGGATTTCATTGAGTTTCTTCTAAAATATTTTATTTTGTGGAATAGAGGTAAGATTGTATTCTTGATCTCTAATATAAGTTGTTTTCTCTTGATTATTCTCAAAAAACCTATTATCACACTCAATTGCTTGATTCATAAATTCTTTCAATGAGTTTACATTGGGCATGGTTAGCATGAGGTCCTTGACATTGTCATGTAAGCCCCATCGAAATTGTTTGATAAAATAATCCTCAAGCTTTGTAAGATCACAGAGGATTTGTTTGAACTCTAATGCATAGGTAGACGCAAACCTATTTCCTTGATCTAGCTTCCTTAGTTTTGTTTCAGCATAACTTGAACAATTTGTATCTCAAAACAAAGATGTGAACTCCAATACAAATGCCTTGAAATCATACAAAAGATCCATATCCTTCTTAAGTATAGGTGCAAAGCATGAAAGAGCAAGGCTACATAGTGGAGTTCCTATGATTGCTAGTGGAAAAGAAACATGTGGGTACATATCTAGTTGCATACTTATGAGTAGTTTCAATTGTTGCAAAAATCCTTGAAACCTTGATCTTGTCGCATAAAATTTCTCAGGCATCCTCACTTTTGAACATTTCTCCATGTTAATGTTCACGGGGCTACTTGAAGTTATGTGGTTACATCTTGAACATTTTCGTGCAAAATCCTTTGTTGGATTTCTTGTATCTCTTTGAGTTGTTCTTGAAAAACTTTAAGTGCATGAAATATTTCTTCATGAACAATCTCCATGTTGCCTTGTCTTGATAAAGGTAGCCTTGCCAAAGTTCTAGGGGAGAACTCGATTTTTCACTTCGACTAGACTAGATAAGATCAGAGAAATACACTTTTGATTACAAGTTCACCCACGTAAGAAAATAATACAAAAATATATAAGTGATATAGGATGTCCCAAAACTCAAGACTGATAGGTATGGATAACAGGGTCAGAGATGATACAAGAGATCCCACAACTTGGGACCATAGCTATCAAGGTATATATGTTGAGAACAAGAACGCACTTCGAGGAGATGAACTAGATACAAGGAGTAACCTGAAAGGATCTTGTACTATGAGATTACAAGGTATGAGATGATGTCTAAGATACTAGAATAGAAAATACTGGAACAAAGCACAAGCCAAGAAATCGAACAGTAACTTGGGAAGTATTTATTTGGAGATCAGGACTCATTGAGCTCCCAAAACTGGTGTTGGCAAGGCTAACAATATATGTGCGCAAACCCTCCTTACATAGGTATTCAAGGGTGGTTCATCAATGGAGGCTATGAATTGATGATGTCATTGACAATGTTATCAATTCCAAAAAAGACCTCCACATGGTAGAATTAAGCAAATACATAGTTGATCTTAGGGTTCTCCATGTTCTACACATAATGCAAACATTAGTTTCTTCAAAATCTAAGCCAATCATGAGATATGGAAACTCAGATCGAATGTGAGGTTGATGATTGTTGCTCTAGCACAATGGTAAGAACCACGTTAAGAAGCTTCACCTCCTTAATGTCAATCCGCGGAAGAGATAGGAGTGATATGAAGATCGTGAATGTGAGATGAAGTGAGAGTGAAGGTGAGAAGCATAGAAATGCACACACACATGCGCACACACTACGAAGAGACAAGCAAGACACAATGGAAGGTGGGAAATTAGCTCTATTACTCAAGAACACTATTACAAGCTCAAAAGAACTCTAAACTCCAACAAGCTAACCCCCAAAATGAGCTCTCTAGCTCTTTTTATAGTTTCTAGACTAGTTTTGACCGGTTTCACATCTAGTGACCGGCCTAGTTAAAAAATAGGTCCTAGATGCTATTTGGAAGGGTAAACGGTATCCAAAAATAACAAAAATTGGTATGCACATTCTAATTAAGCTCCTCAAGCTCGAGGACTCCTCGGCTTGCACAAAATGGAGCTATGGATTACAAAATGGGGTTTTCTATGTTACATATGTTACAATTAGTGATAAAAATCACTGTTGAATGTTTGAAGAAATAATAAGAAACATATTTGTTTGACAAATTGATCCGACTGGCTCCCTGCTCCGTCGTTACATGCTTCCGTGGCGTCTGTGCCTCTGGCTGCTTCCAACAGCCCCCTCCCTCTCGCTTCTGTCATCCTCGACAGAACCTTGTTGTGCGGTCTGTCGGATGTAGTTTTGTAGGAGGTCGTGAGCGAGGGTGTGCTCAGATACTCGAATGCCTCGGGCTAGGTCTGCCTCGAGCTTCTCCCAATTAACTGGTTGTGGTTCATCTGTTGGTGGGAGTCTGTAATGCGTGGAATACACCAACTGTTCACAGGGAAATAATTGCAATAAGTGTGTAGGCTTGCTTATGAATACCTCTGAATGGTATTCCCAGAAACCGGTGGTGAACATTTCTTCGAATGTTTGCTTGTAGCACGCCGGTAAGTACTTGACTCTGCAATGCCAGGCATAGCACACCCGGAGCGATGGCGTCGTACTCATGTCATATGCGAGATCCAAGTTGCCATGCTCAAAGCCCGGGGTACTAACATGTGGTGCTTTGACTCGCCGGAAGACTTTAAATATCATTTGCATCATGTCAAATATCTTGACAGTCATATGCGCTGCTATATCATCCATATATCTCAAGCGAGGGAGCCAGTGACGAATTGTTGCCATCATGTAGCCAATTGTCGGTGGTCCTGTAGGTGGCCTGAAATATGGGTAGTTCAGCCAGTCTTGGCACTGCTTATTGTTTTGTACTTTGATAGCGAAGGTAGTCCAGGAGCGGCGACGTGGTACGGGTCCCCAACATGGGTTGTATTTTAAATGTAAAGGTGCCTTAACCCATGTGCTCATCATTTCAGGGTACTCCTGTAAAAGACGTGTACGCGAATCTGGTTGATAAATAGTGCCTTGTTGCGCATCCAGTGGCAAGTCTTCAGGCTCAAATTGAGTTGCATGTGATGGCTTCTTGCCAGTTCGCTTCTCTATGTCCAGCTGGTATTCGGCCATTAGCATGAAGTAAGGTTTGTATTGAAGCTCATGCCCGGATATGTACCTGCGTGGGGCCAATTGAGTAAAGTAGGGAGATTGCAAAATTCTTTCTTCGATCATGGCCATAGCATGTAGGTGGGCCTCGACTCTGGCTGAGTGCGTTGTTCCAATTTCCTCAATAGTCTTCATCCACGCGGGGGTCGGAAGTTCATACGTCATCTGGCCTTCAGCCGTGACACGTCCGCCTGGGATGGGTTGTGGCTCGTACGCTTCTTCAAATGTTTCCTCCACCGGGATGGTGACCGTTTCTTCTTCAACTGGAAGCTCAGGGGGGGAATCTGGCCTTGGTGGCGCTTCATATACTGCAATCCTTGATTCAAGGGTCGATACCTGGGCTTGTAATGAGTTGAGTTCCTCTAGGAGGTCGGGAGAGGGGTCCACAGGTTCTGGTAATTCTGCTGCTACTTGTACTTGTTGTGTTGCCGGTTCTCTGAGCTGTAGTAGCTTGTGATCTTCCTTTAACTTCTGATGCTCTTCGTTCAACCGATCATAGTCCTCGAGCAGTCTAACATGGTCTTCTAGCAACATCTTCATTGCTTCGGATGGGATTGCCTTGAATCTGCTAGGACTTAAGGGTTGTTCTGGATGGTCCAATGCCGCTTCCAAATTCTCTCTATTCTTCTCTTGGAGTCTCTGGTTCTCCTCTTTTGCTGCGGCTAGGTGTCTTCTTAGTAAGCCCATGTTTCGTGTTAGCGTTGCATTGCGGACTGTCTGGGCTCTTAATAAATTATCCAAGTCAGCAGTGGCTTCCTTGGTCTTTTCTTCGCTTTCTAGCTCCAATTTGTGATATGCCTCGCGTAATTCCTGGTAGCGGGTGTTCAGAGAGGCATTCTCAATGGACAATAAATTAAGCTGCGACTGTAAGTCATTGGTTGTCCTCTGCAGCTGCTGATAATTATCACCAAGAGATGTGAACTCATCTCTTACTTGCGTCATACACATGAACATCTGTCGGAATGCATTATCTACAATGGGTGATAGTATTAACGGGGTGCTAAATGAAGATGCAGTTGGTGTAGATGCAACGGGAACGGGGAATGGGGATGGGAAGGTGGATGATGTAGTGATTGTTGAAAATTGTGATGTGCCTAAAAATGTTTGTGCCGTGAGTGAAGTGAGTGATGGTGCTGTGGGTGGTGAGATGTCCATGTCAGTGGACGTATCTAGTGCGGTGACCATGAATATGGGTGTGATCGTGGGTGCTCGTGCTGGTGTAAATACGGGATTTACAAAGGTTGAGGGGTAATTTACAGGGGGGCTGGTTGGAACAGCTTGGTGGAAGGGGGAAAGAGGGGTTACCGTGGGTCGGGGAGGTGAGACGGGGGAGAAGGTTAATGGCGGGGGGAATGGGAAGAGGGTTCTTGGAGTTGTGGGGAAAGATGGAAAAGATTGATGAAGGAATGGGTTGGATAGAAAGGTGGGTGTGGGAAGGGGTAGATTAGGGCTAATGGGCGCGGAAATTGTGGGGTGAGTGGTCGTAAAGACGGTTTCTGCAACACCACCGGCGAATGAGGGTGTGGGTCTGGGGGAAGGAGGGTGAAGAGGGGAGGCTGGATGGACGGGTGGTGAGGTTGGTACTTCAGTGACTACTGAGGTTTGTACAGCTGGAGCGCGGGGTGGGGAATCTACAAAGATGGTTTCAACTGCCACCGAACTTTCGGGGACGAGGCGTGCCTCCCTGGCTTGTTCTGAAGATTGTGCTCCGGTTGGTACACGAATGTATTCGCCGGGCTTTGATAGTAGTCTTACTCTGCAGGGGTCAAACTGTGGTAGTGGCTTTCTTTGCAAGTACCTGAGTGCCTCGTTGGAGCCTACTGATTGGACTAATTCTTTGAATCCTTTGATATATGCGTCTTTGAATCTGCCTGTGACAAGTTCTTGTTCTATTATTTTTTGGCTCTCTTCCTCTGTCAGCTTTTTGCGTGCCCAAACTTTTTCCATGGTTCTATACAACTTCTTGATCGCTAGTGTGTAAGCTGCTGCCTCGTAAGTTTCGTCTTCATGGGTACTTGTATTGCCATATGTGTCTGTTTGTTGGCCTTGGCCATCTGTCTGTTCATGCTCTTGGGATTCCTGTGTTCCCTGGCTAGCTTCGTCGTCTCCTTCGTCGTCATCGGTTGCTATTCTTTCGTCATCAGAGCTGGACACGATCTGTCCTTGTGGCTGATCCCTGGGTGTGGTAGGGTAGCTAGGCCTTTCAAATTCTTGAGAAAACAAGTGTCCTTCTGAATACTGGAACTGATTGGAGAATGCATCGGGCATCTCAAAATCAAAGGTTTGGTCCAGTGGCTCTGCTTGTCCTGGTTCTAAATGCGGTATTGGAAAAGAGAAGGCTTCCGCACCGATAGTGGTGGGAAGTTCAGCTGCTGTGGTGATAGGTTCTGTGGTTGTGGCTGCTGGGGGTGCAATAGTACTGGTGGTGCCCTCCGTTACCACTGGTCTAGATAACCTTATGCGAATATTTTGTACTGTGGGAGTGGCTGCTGTTGGTGACTGCTCTGGAGAGGGTTGTGGCGAGGGTGATTCTGGGACTTGTAGGCACGGGATAGTACCTCTCATCCGCTTTCCGGCTCTGCCTTTGCTAGACTTTCTAGCCTTCCTAGTGGTCCCTTTGAATGCTTTCAGTTCCTCACTGGTCATGGCGCGTTCTATGGGTAAATCATATGCCAAGCACATATATATGATCCTGGTGAGGGCGCAGCACCCATTGATTACCTTCTTTCGCTCCCACCGATGTTGTGCCAAATAGAGCTGATCAATGATCCAGCTAGCTAGATCAACCGTTTGCGGTCCAGTACATGCTAAGTACAATCCAAACCAGATTCTATTGTGGGGCATGGTAAAACGATCCTGAGCTGGGAAAGCAAAATGCTGCATGCATATCCGTAATGGCTTAGAGAGCTCAGGTGTTATAGCAGAAATATCCTCCCACTTCGTCACGTCACCACGCTTCATCTGCTCTGGGACTAGCCGTTCTTTCTCCGTTGGAGTGTGTGTTCCATGAATCTTGATGGCCGCTCTGATTAAATCCTTCGAAAGATAAAATCTTTTGTAAGGTGGATCATCCACTAAAGAAGGCAAAATAAAGGTTCCTGGGATATCCTTATTCTCTGAGCCAGCAAAGTGGTGATTAAGTAATAACACCTATGAAAGTCAGGTTTGGGTAGAGGATCACTGAAATACTCCGTGAAGCTAGCTCTAGCCCAAACATGAGTTAAGTCCTGGGTGTTCTGTAGGCCTTCGAATTCTCTTGAGAAGAATTGATACTTGCCCCATGTGCGGTCATCAAATGTCATATTTGCTTCAAAAATGAAATCAGCGTCTGCTAAGGGTCCTGCTAGGCCTTGAAACCAGTGAGAGTTACGATGTATCTTCTCTGTGTATCCCATAGGTGGGTTATCGATTGGCATGGGTCCCGGAAATCCTTGGAACTCTGGCGGTGGAGCAATCGGGTGGGATTCTACTCGTAAAACATTGAGGGGCACCGCAGCCACGCTGGGGCCTGCTTCTGATGGTCCTGCTTCGGTTTGCATGATGACTGATGAGCTAATGGAAGAGATCTGCTACAAAAGATTAACACATTAGTATGGAAATTAATTATGATCCCATTAAGGTGAGACCGCAATCCCTTTCCATAACCGATGTGTAACCCGATGTAGCCAAGTGTCGTGAAGTGATTGATGCAATGATTATTTGCAAAACTAATGCAGGTCTCTAGACACCTACATGGTCAGATTATGCATACCTTTCTTGATGAGCTGTTATTATGCATGATGTGGGGTTTGGGTGTATGAATTTATACAAGGTTTGGTTGAGGGTGAATTAGTACAAGGGTGGAGTTTAAACGGGGTGGGAAAATTGTTAGATAATGGGGTACAAGAAGACATCTGGATACGTTTCGGTATCCATTTCCTAAGAGTCTTTGAGTGGGTGGTATGTTTCTGCTGAGGTACAAAAAGTGGTATCGGGTTTGGTGGTATTGAAGGATGAAAAGATTTCTGAGGGGTATATATTACATGGCTTGAGGGTTGGGATATAATACATTGTTTGGGTACCCAAATCTGCATGGGTGTGGGTCTATGGATAAGATATTTCTTGGCGATCCAAATCTGCCGAGTATTGGTTCTTGGGAAAGAAGATCGAGGGGACTTTGGATGTTGACTCTGCTTCTGTTGAAACTTTGTCTTGCTCTCGTCTACTGTGTTGCCAATAGCCTGTGGTTGCTGTCCTTTTGGCACCCATATTTGTTTCTTGCCACTTGTTCCGTGATGTTGATACTGCTTCTTTCCTTGCCTTGTCTGGTGTTGTCGTCGGTCTGGGTTCCTCTGTTGTGGTTGACTCCTTCGTGGTTGGGTTCGAGAGGTCCATTGGACGCTCTGCTTTGGAAAAGAAGGGAGATCCAACACTTGCGTGACCTGCCCATTAGGAAGTGATTCGTTCTTTATCTTTAATCTAGGCCAGTCCGCAGCAAGTTTGGAAGGATGAGCACCGTAGGGTGTTGTGCTCATTTGGCCGCTGATGCAACCCACCTGACCGCTGATTGTGTTCATCTGCCCTAGCGGTTGGGTAGCTGCCCCTTCTAGTTTGTAGGAAGCCCCAGGGAAGATCTCCTGTCGTTCTTCTGATTGACAATTGTCCATAGCCAAGCCCGAGTGGGTTCGTGTAGACGTAACGTGACTGGTCTGACCCAAGATCTTCCGGTCTTCCGACGCATGTGTTTCATAGGGTTTAGGGTTACAAACCTCTATCGGAATGCCGTTAGGGAAGTCAAGCGGTATCACTCGCTTCTGTTCTAAGGTTCCAATCTGTAAGGAGCCTTGTCTAAGATTTAGGTCCACTGAGTGATCGTATAGCCAATCTTCGCCAAGGATTAGGGGTTCTATCGGGTCGTCATCATGGCACACTAGTAGCTTCGCTGTCATGGTCACATCCTTAATGAGGATAGGAAGGTCCACCTCACCCATGCAAGGGGTTTCCATGCCTCCTAAGCCTATGAGGTATGCCTCAATTGGCCGCATTTCTATTCATGAATCCTTATAGTGGGACCATCTAATCGCACTAGTCGCAGCACCTGAGTCAATTAAAGCCCTGAGCTCTTGGCAAGGGTTGTCGTGCTCTAGCCTGACTGTAATGAATGGTCTCCTGTCCACTATACTAGGATGAGTGGTTGACTTTACTTGACACATGGCCATGGGATATCTGGGTGTAGTTTCCAGATGGTTATAATGTTCTCTCCCTAGTCCTTGTCTTCTTAACTTCATGCGTTTAATGCGTTCTACTGCTTCTGCCTGAGCTTCCACTCGTATTCTATTTTCTTCCTCCTTACGCTTCTTTGCCAACGTGAGTCGTCTAAGCATATCCTCAGTAAGAGGTTCCTGATATAGCTTGACTCTACAACCACTAATATAATTAGGCATTATATCTCCTTCTAAAGTGGCTAATTGTACTGCTCCACTTGTTGAGAGTCTGTTAATGATCATAGGTCCATAACCTCGCTTTTCTAACTTACGTGCGTGTTGCTTTAGCATATATACTAGAACTAAATCTCCTTCTTTTAAGCCCTTATCTTTCACATGTGCATCAAAATATGCTTTCTGTCGCTTCTTCGCTGCATATATTCCTGCTGCCGCCTTTAGCCTGGTTTCTCCTAATCGTTCCAAGTCCATTATTCTCGCTGATAATTCATGGCCGGTCCACTGATGTTCGTGTGCAACCTTAAGGGTCGGTATCAAGAAGTCCAAAGGAAGCACAGCATTCTGACCAAAAACCATCTTAAAGGGAGTTGCATTGAGTACGGTCTTGTAGGCCACTCGATATGCCGAAACAGCGTGGTGTAACTATTTGTCCCAATCTGAACGTTTGTTGTTCACGAGTTTCGTCAGTACGTTACAAAGGATCTTATTAGTGCTTTCAGCCTGACCATTGGCCTGAGGATGATATGGTGCGGATTTCTTGTGAATCACCATAAAATCCTGTAACAGATATTCAATGACTTGGTTTAGAAAGTGAGTGCCTCCATCGCTCACTAATTCTATAGGCAGTCCATATCTTGTAAAGACATTCTCAAATAAGAATTTTGCAGTTGTGTGTGCATCATTCTTTTTCGTGGCTTTTGCCTCTACCCATTTCGTCAGATAATCTTTGGCAACAATAATGTATTCCGCATGTGTACCTTTTGCAGGGGGGTTAATGGGTCCTACAAAGTCTATACCCCACTTAGAAAATGCACGTCTGCCCATCATGGGTTTCAATGGCATTTCATCTCTACGAGTAGGAAACTGAGTTCTTTGGCACACATCACATCTCTTTACATAGGTATGAGCATCCATGTGAAGAGTGGGCCACCATAATCCTGCAAAGAGGATGGCTTTGATAATCCTATCGGGTCCAAAATGACCTCCTGCAACACCTTGGTGTGCAGTCTCTAGTATGCTCAGATAATCGCTCTCATGAACACATTGTCTTAGATATCCATCTCGTCCTCTTTTGTATAGGTTATTGCCAATAAGTGAATAGTCTTGAGCTTCCTGCTCTAGACTGCGTTGTCGAGCTAAGGTCATTCCTTGAGGGAATGTGTTCGTCCTCAAGTATGTCACTAATTGTTCACTCCAGTCTGGTGTGAGAGACACATGATATAATGTAGCATGCTCTACTGGCGGTCTTTCACAACAAACGTTGCATTCCTTACACAACCTGTAGACATCTGCTTCCATCGTAGGCCAATATACTCCTAATCTATGCAGAGTCTGTAATGTTCGATGTTTTGAATGATGTTGCTTTAGTGCATCTACATATGCTAATTGCAACCAATTCGCATGTTCTGATTCATCTACACAACAAGCAAGAATCTTTTGATTATCCTGTTTGTATATGCTTCCTGCCATGATTTGATATCTCTGAGACTTGGTAATCTCTCCTTCTTCGATCTTTACCTTAGGATTCTTGGGTCCATATGTGAGAATAGGGACTATAGGCTTAGCCCATTCTTGTGCTATCTCAAGGTTAAACAAGTATGCATCTGGTAGATCATCCGCTACTCCTTGAGGAGCTTCTCCTGAGGTTAATCTCGAAAGGTGGTCAGCTCTAAGATGTGTCTTTCCTTTCCTGACTACTACTTCAAAATCATACTCCATGAGTAATAGAAACCAACGTATCAATCGTCCGGTGTTACATGGTTTGTTGACTAAGTACAATAGGGCTTGATGATCTGTAAAGATCTTGAATTTGTTGGCCAACAAGTAGTGCCTAAACTTCTTTACTGCGTAAATCATCCCTAATCCTTCTCGTTCTGTCGTGGTGTAATTTGTTTCTGCTGCGTTCAATTGTCTGCTCGCGTAAGCTATGGGGAGATCTATGTTACCTTCATTCGTGGGTTGTGCTAACACGCATCGTATGGCATAATTGGATGCATCCACATGTACATGGAATGGCTTACTCCAATCTGGGGTTGTCAATATAGGTGCTGAGCACAAGCGTCGTTTAAGTTCATTGAATGAATTTTCACATTCATCTGTCCATTCAAAATTGGTTAACAGAGAGTACAAAGGCTTGGCTATGATTGCATACATGTGTATGAATCTCCTATAATAACCGCAATGGCCCATAAATGCCTGTACCTCTTTCACATTAGTTGGTCTAGGTAATTCTGCAATTACCTTCACCTTTTCTTCATCCGTAGAGATTCCATTTTTTGACACAATGTGTCCTAGAATTTTGCCTTGTCTGACCATGAAAACGCACTTTTCTGGGTTCAAACAAACCTGATATTCTCGACATTTGTCAAATATTTGTCTTAACTCTGGGATATGTGTCTGTCTTACATTTGAATGTGCACATAAGTCAACCACATAAACTTCCAAACTCTTGCGTAAGAATTCCTTAAAAACATGACACATGAGTCGCTGGAACGTGGCGGGTGCATTTGTTAAGCCAAATGGCATCACACGAAATGCAAATATGCCCCATTCAGTGGGAAATGCCGTCTTGTGTTGATCTTCTGGAGCAATGGCTACTTGATTATAGCCTGAAAATCCATCAAGGAAGCTGTAAACTTCCTTGCCCGCGACTCTTTCCAATAGATGTTCTGTGAGAGGAAGAGGATAACTGTCTCTAATCGTGGCAGCATTAACTTTTTTAAGGTTAATACACACACGCAATTTTCCATTCTTCTTGGGCACAACCACAATGGGAGATACCCATTCGGTATGCTCAATTTCGTAAATGAATCCTGCTTCTATCAAGCGATCTATCTCCTCTTTAACCTTCGCAGCGTAGTTATCATTGTACGTGTAAGGTTTCTGTTTTGTCGGTTTTGCATCTGGAGTCATAGGGATTCTATGAGAACATATAACTGGATCTACTCCTTTCAAATCTTTGTAACTTCAAGCAAAAAAATCTCTATATTCACGCAATAGGGCAACGAGCTCTTCTTCTTGTTCCTTCGTCAAATCATGCCCTATGTATGTACATTTTTCCTCTTCTCCTTCTATGGCTACGATTACTTTCTTGGTTTTCTCTCGGTTATCATATACTTGTCCGTCATTCGCTTTTCTATTGGGCATTCGTACCATGATTCTTCTATCTTCAATTTTATATTTCCTGAAATTCTCAGGTACTCCAAACAAAGATTCTTCTTTTTCTGACATGGTTTCTTTCTTCTTTCTTTTCTTGCCTTCACTCTTGCTAGTCACTTCAGTGGCTAATCTCACATCATTCATAATTTCCTCGTGTCTCTGAGTGTGAGTTTCTACTTCGAAAAAATATTCTTCCTCTGATGCAAAGGGTGGGTCCATGGTAATTGATTCTAAATCAAAATCGCTTGCATCCTCAAATGCATCAGTGTTAGGTTCACACTCTTCTAAAATTGCATCGCACATGATTGGCTCTATCGTGAAAACTGAAATGTCATAGCCATCCTCGTCACAGTGGGGTGTCCATTGTTCTTCATTGATGGCTACATCCATGGTTGCTAGGATTTCTGCCCAACCATGGGGTTCAAACTCTTCGTCTGGGAATACTACAGGTGCATAGGCTGCGTCTTGAAGGGTTCGTGGATGTTGTTCTGCACCTAAGGTCCTGGCTTCTAACCTTTCTTCCTCTTGTTTTGCTACTTTACACATCCATAAATGAGTATCCTCATGCAACCAAGAAGGATCTGATTCTAATGAGTGCACGGACTCCGTCTCTACTGGTGTCTTATGGATGGTATTCCATTGTATTGGGGGTACATCTCGATGTGAATAGTCTTTAAGATTGACTTTGGTAGTCACTCCTAAATGTTGCAAGTACAAAGAATTAGTTCCCCAATCTTGTACAATTTGCAACTGACGCATGAATGGTCGTCCCAATATCATCTCATATGCATGATTTTTTGCAAAGTCACAAATGGCAAAGGTATGCTCAAATTCTACACCACAAGTGGTGAGAGATATGCCTTCTAGTAAGCCTAATGGTTTTTCTATGTGTCCATCAGCCATTTGTAGCTTCATCCTGGTGGGTCTCAATGCTGGCTTACCCCAACGTTTCCATAAAGTGGTGGTAGCTATGGCTACTCCGACTCCTGAATCTAAGATGGCCTTCGTGGTGTAGCCCTGATGGGTTATCGGAAGATAAGTGTTACCTTCCTCTCCTTCGCTTACATCTCCAATCTTTTCTTCGGGTATCTCTGGTACCTTATTTTGTGATCCTATTTGTGAGGGAGTAGTAGCAAGCTCAGGGAATTGATTTGCTACATGCTTCCACAATTCTGGTTTTACCTTCAGCAACTCCTCTAGAGTAAGGCTACATTGTACTTTAGTGTTCTTGATCACTTCCGTGTTTCTAGGGATTACTGATTCTTCATTCCTCACTATTATCGTGGGTGCTCTCATACTAATAGACTTTGCTTCCCAAGGTCCTGTGAACTGAGGTAATTCTTGTAAAGAATTAGATTCAAATCTTGTGTGTTCACTCAGTTGTTCTTCCTCTACATCATCGTAAATAGAGGGAATGTCTTGGGGAAATTGTTCCTGCAAGTCGTCTATTTCTTGAATAGGAGGATGGGTTTCTTGTTCCTTTCTCCATTTCTCTTCTTGTATCTCTCTCAAAAATTCATGTGAATATCTATGTATGGAAGACAGGTTGTCTTGACTTTCTGAGTGGGGTACTTGAGACAGGGATGGCGCATTCCTTTCCTGTGTCTCTGGGACAATAGGGTTCCTAGGCTGATCCTTTTTCTCTTTGCTTTCAATCAAGTATTCTAGCCTCTCCATTAGTCCTTGAAAGTGTAATTCCGGTTTTGCCATGTTATTCCAATCAAGATATCTAGAGGCTTCGAACAAAGCTTGTGCTAGTTCTACCATCTTCATGCAAAGTTTAGTTCTCTCAATTTCTAGATCAGCTCGCGGGTAGTTTTTGCTCATTTCAGCTACCTGAGGTCCCTCTTTTAATCTAGCCTGATATGCACGAAACATCATGTCTAGATTTTCTGGTATGGGTTCCGCTAAAACTAATCGTGATTTCTGAGCTAGATTCTCTTGACTCAAGTCCTGTGAAGTTAATTCTTGGATTTTGGCTCTAGATTACTTCAAACTTCCTTCCAACTCACTTATCTTTTTACTCCACTTTCTCTTTATTCTTTCTCTAGAATCTTTCCAAGATTTCGTCTTTTTACTACTAGATTCTGCAACTTCACTGGTTCCGGCTACTTTCTCCTGATTAAGCTTTTGGTTCTGTAAGAGCGCCTAGGCTCTTGTGATAGCTTGGATAGGCACGTATGTAGGGTTGGATCCATCTGCGTTATTTACAATACCTATCACGTTGATCGGTGTCACATTCGAAGCGTTAACTGGATTTTTAGAACAATCTTTGATTATGTGCTCCTTGCCACAATCAGCACAAAAGCCTTGGATGTTATAGTACTGTGATTGTCCTGCTATTGGGGGATGTGGACAGTCCTTTATGAAATGATCTCCTTGGCACCTAAAGCATGGTCCTCTAGGGCCTTGTGGTCTTTGTTGTCTCAGTTGGGGCCGTGGATTTGGGTTTGTGTACATCACATTAGCATAGTCGGGCTCCCAACTAGGTTCCACAGGTGGACTATCGTAATGATATGTCTCCACATGTTCTGGTGACTCCGTGTAATATGCGGGTGGACTATCTACATGCATAGAGTCAAAACTATTTGAGTGTGGGTCACTTTCTGTGATCAAAGGTGAAGAAGGCACTAAGGCCCTACTTAGGTTCTCTTCTGCAGCAGCGTATTTGACTGAGATGACATTTGCTGGTGGGGGTGGCTGCTGAGCTAAGACAGGTTGAGGTCTCTGTTGAGCCTCGCATGGGTAGTTCTGAGGAGGCCTATAGTAATATGGCTGAGCATTGTATTGGCCTTGATACCTACCTGGCTGCGGGTATGCTTGCGGGTAGTTCTGTCTCACGGTTTGTTTGTTGTATGGGCAGTCCTGAGCCGTATGATTCGTGTATCTTCTCTCAATTGTACAATATTGGCTACTAGGGTTGGCTTGTGGTTGTGGTGCATTGGGACATGCATTTGCCATATGGTCACCACCACAGGTGTAACAACGCTTGTTTGTTAGCACCCTAGGTTTACTAGAAACTCCTAGTTTCTGGGCCACTTTTTCTGCAAGGTCTTCTATTGAGCTAGACAATTTTGTGGATGCTAGAGATGAACTGTCTGAGTCCTTATAGACCTTTGAGAGTTCCAACTCGTCTCCTAAGTTGTCCTCAATGTCTATATAAATTCTTACACATTGCTCTAGCGTTCTGGGTTCTTTTAGGTACACGTAGGAGCGTACTTTAGAGCTCAACAAGCCATCTAGAAATAATGACACTTGCTTGGCTTGTGAGGGTAGCTCTTGCATTGGACATCGTTCAACATATTTTCTAAACCTACGTCCTGCCAGTCTAATTGTTTCCTGAGGGGTCTGTTTAAAGCTATGAATCAACGAAGACGTGTCATGTCTAATCCCACTTTTAGAGAATTCAGTGATGAGGGACTCTAAAAAATGATGGATGTCTCTAAATTGCCTTTGTTGCAAAGGTTGGAACCAAGTTAAAGCTGTATTCTTTAACGTTAGTCCAAATGCGTTGTATTGCGTGAACATGTCTTCGAGTTGTTCGGCTCTTAGTACTTGCTTGAATTCTGCGACGTGGTCATAGGAATCTCCTATCCCATCAAAGTAATTTTTCATTGATTTTACTAATTGCGTGGGTCTCAATATTCTTGCGTGTTCACGTGGTCTGGGTAGAGGAAAATCATCTCTACCAACTGGTATTCCATGATCTCTTTGTCTATCTGCTCTATTAGTGTCTGTGGTTGTTCTATCTCTCCCTACAGGATGAGTGAAGCTTACTTCCGGTCTCTCTTTATTTCCCTCTCTTTGATTTCCATGGGCTGAGGATGTTCCTGCCCCTTGTTGACTTGTATTCATGTTCGTTCTAGATGGAGGGAATACCAATTCACCTCTCCATGTGTATGTGTTTTTAGCGCGGTCAGGCACCACAAAGACTCTTTCTGAAGTCTCATCCAGGTATACAACCTTTCCAGGTGTATCCGGGTCCTTGAACTCGTATATAGTGATGATACCTACCTCACTAAGTATTTCGGTCTTGTATCTCCAAAAGGCTTCATCAGTTTCTTTATTTACAAACAACTCTATGCTTCTGTTGTCCTGAGGGATCCATTCTGGGATTAGTACTCGTGTCAGTACAGATTTCCCTCTAGGTGTTCTAGGCTCTTCTAATGGTTCTTTTCCTTGAAATTTTTCTTCCGTCTCTGGTGGAATCACGCCAAACTCGTTGGTATTGTTTGGCTGCGTACTTAAAATGTACATCGTTCCTTCCTTGTCTATGTACGCGTCTCTCTCGAATTTCACCACTGGACGTTCCAATCCAATGGGTTGATCGGGGTTGTGCATTTGCACCACTTGCCTTCGCAAACCATCCTCATAGATGCGAGCACCTAATCGGTTGGTTCGGAGGAATTCTAGTTGTGTTCTATAGGGTCCTTCTGGTTTTTCTAAGTAGGCTACATTCAACCCCCCTTCTGGTCTGTCTGTGCTAAAAGCCATTTCTGA
This sequence comes from Ceratopteris richardii, assembly GCA_020310875.1. Classification (NCBI taxonomy): domain Eukaryota; kingdom Viridiplantae; phylum Streptophyta; class Polypodiopsida; order Polypodiales; family Pteridaceae; genus Ceratopteris; species Ceratopteris richardii. Next base: position 102,872,671 of record CM035406.1, read on the forward strand.
TTCGCTAGTATCTGAGCTCTCGTAGGGATAATTACTATTCAATTGCTGAGCCCACGATCGTGCAGTAGTTCTTACACTTGCCTCTGATGATCTAAGGCTTCGTCGGTCTGACTTGCCTATATGTTTGCCCGATCTAAGGTTCATTAATTTTCTTCCTTGCACACTCAGTACATGCTCAGCTCATCAATGATTCTTTGTTATTACTGTCTTGATTCTTTTTAAATTCCTTTAGATTCTTGTCTTACTGTACGCGTCAGGAATTCGACTTTCCGTTATAATTTTGAATTCTCGTTCCGTCATACTTATGTTCTTTCCTTTAGGTTTTCGTGTCACACACCTTTACTTTAGTCTTGGACTTGAAAGAATTAAATATCTTGAACTTGAGGCATTCCTATCGACTTAATCCACAATGCTAACGTTTATCCTAAGCTAAGAATTGACTGAGGGGGTTGAGTAATCTTCCAACCTCGAGTTAGCTTTTCTGGTTGCTCTGATGCCCAAGAAGTCGCGCTTCCCAAGCTTTATGCCCTTTACTGCCTTGCCTTGGTTGCCTTCGATTGCCCTTGCCAGACCTGGAAAAATCCAATATTAGACCAATTCACAGTTGGATGATCAAGCACTTGAGTATATACACCTTTTAAGTCCCTTCCCTTTTGCCCAACTTTTTAATGCTTGCCCCTGGCTTTCAAGTCCCAAACTAGGTCAACCTCAAAATAGCTTGTCTAAAAATAGACGTATCCTTTAAGAAAAAAACAGTTAGGGTCACGTAGTACTCGTCAAGAGCTTTCTAACGAGCTATTAAGCTCAAAAAACGGACTTCGGATGAAAAAGTTATGACCGTTCAGGCCCTAGGGGGTGAAAACTGACAAATAGGTTTTTCTCCAAATATGAGCTAAGGGGTCTCCTATGAGTCTAATCACCCAAAAATTTCCCAAAAATAGCCCCAAAATTGGCCAAAAGTTGAAACCCTAAATTTTGCGATGGGGGTGCACAATCGCGATGGTCTGAGATGATCGCGATGGTCTGGGACCGTTGCGATGGCGTGAGGGTGCACCGTCGCGATGGTGTGAAATTGGACAATCACGATGGCGTGAAAGTGCACAATCGTGATGGTCTGGATTTGCACAATCGCGATGGCATGAAAGTGCACCGTCGCGATGGCGTGAATGTGCACAATCGCGATGGCGTCAGTCAACGGTCAACGTGCACAATCGCGATGGTCTGAAATGCACCGTCGCGATGGTCTGAGCGCGATGGCGTGAGCCAACCGCGATGGTCTGGACGCGATGGCCTGAACGCGATGGTCTGAACGCGATGGCCTGAACGCGATGGCGTGAGCCAATCGCGATGGTCTGAATTTTTGAAGTGTCGCGATGGTGTGAGGGTGTCGTCGCGATGGTCTGGAGTGCACCGTCGCGATGGTCTGAATTGCCACGTGGCACCGTCGGCGCGATGGCGTGAGCCAATCGCGATGGCATGACACAATCGCGATGGTTAGAGACCATCGCGATGGTCCGGCCAAGCCGTCGCGATGGCGTGACACAATCGCGATGGTCAGAGACCGTCGCGATGGTGCGGCCAAGCCGTCGCGATGGCGTGAGCCAATCGCGATGGTGTGACACATTCACGATGGTCAGAGACCGTCGCGATGGTCCACCAAACTATGATTTTTCCAAATGCAAGTGTGGATTCCTAGAGGCGCTGGTGTCGCCTACACGCTGGTGTGGTCTCCTTCTCCAAATTCCGAACTTTGCAGACCATCGCGATGGTCTGACACAGTCGGCAATTTCTGACAGAAACTGAAAATTTTACCTTTTTGCAGCCTTCTTGACGCACTGGAGCTCTGTACCTGCAAGAAAACTCAAGAAAACAGTACACACAAGCACAAAAGTTCTCTCTCACTCTCTCGCATGCACACATGAGGGGAAATGAGGAGAATGGGTGGATATGGTGAATTTTCTGATTTTTTTGGAGATGAAGATGATGATGCGGCGATGAAGATGGAGTGTGGGGGAGGTGAAAAACACTAAAAACTAAGTAAAAACAACAACAAAAACTGAAATGTTTACCTTCCAACGCCACTTATTGCTATACTCTTACCATCACACATTCGTCCTAGACTCGATCCCCGGCAACGGCGCCAAATTTGGTGTTGCTCTAGCACAATGGTGAGAACCACGTTAAGAAGCTTCACCTGCTTAATGTCAATCCGCGGAAGAGATAGGAGTGATATGAAGATCGTGAATGTGAGATGAAGTGAGAGTGAAGGTGAGAAGCATAGAAATGCACACACACATGCACACACACTACGAAGAGACAAGCAAGACACAATGGAAGGTGGGAAATTAGCTCTATTACTCAAGAACACTATTACAAGCTCAAAAGAACTCTAAACTCCAACAAGCTAACCCCCAAAATGAGCTCTCTAGCTCTTTTTATAGTTTCTAGACTAGTTTTGACCGGTTTCACATCTAGTGACCGGCCTAGTTAAAAAATAGGTCCTAGATGCTATTTGGAAGGGTAAACGGTATGCAAAAATAACGAAAATTGGTATGCGCATTCTACCTAAGCTCCTCAAGCTCGAGGACTCCTCGGCTTGCACAAAATGGAGCTATGGATTACAAAATGGGGTTTTCTATGTTACATATGTTACAATTAGTGATAAAAATCACTGTTGAATGTTTGAAGAAATAATAAGAAACATATTTGTTTGACAAATTGATCCGACTGGCTCCCTGCTCCGTCGTTACATGCTTCCGTGGCGTCTGTGCCTCTGGCTGCTTCCAACAATGATGGTTTGTTTTGTCCATGACAGTACTCTTTTTTACAAGAATTGTTTTTCATGCGCATTTTCGTAGTTCATAAATGAGAACCTTGTACTATACCTATACATTTACCTTATAGATCTCTATTCTTTTATTTACCTTTTAATTCATTAACGAAAACATTTTACTGTGCTTGTAGGTTTAATTTGCATTGCGTATTGTCATAAAAAAAACACTATTTCCTTGATTTCCTATAACAAAATTATCATCCTACAATTGTGAGATTGTTAAGGAATCTTCGAGAAGTCATGCCATGGCCTCAAGTGCATCATCTAGCATGCCGTGTTCTCCATTCTTTCTCATTTATATTTTTATAATGTAGACATCTCAATCACTTCCATATCCAATATTTCGATTTGTTAGTATCAAGCTATGAGATCATTGAAACATGCTTTAGTTAGCTCTTTCATATATCCCTTGGCACCTATACATATGCCCCTTGAAAGGAACATTACAAATGCTGCTTATTTCCCAGTAAATGCCAAGGAACACCATCACTAGGAGTATTGAACTTGCCCATTGTATAAATGTAAGAGATGGTGTAAGTGCATGCGGGGAAAATAGAAGCAAGCATGAGTATATAGATGGAGTAGTGAAGACCATGAAAGCTGGGTAATATTCTCAATATGGGTTGGCGAGATGTTATGAGTGGGTACCACTCGTACATATCACTACAACATATGAGGGGCATATGGACGCCGTTTATTCCGACGGTCACTCGCGGCACCGGTATAAACGTCGAAAAACCTGACTTAAAGATACCGACGGTCAAGTGACCGTCGGTATGACTGCATGGATATCAACACAGATTGACTACACTATTGGAGGACTTGGAGGGACGTAGTGCGGTTGTATGAAATCATATTTCGGTTGACATTAGAGTACACATCACATCTACTCGGTTCTTTTTTGGGCAGAGTGTATCGCCTAAAACAATTTTTGTAGATATGGTCGTCGGTATAAGCGACAGTACTCCCAGTAATGTCATCGGACTAAGCGTCAACACAGGTGATATTGATGTTACACATCAACCCGCCCGATACACGAATTGCAGAATGATCCTCAAGGATGAGCAGAGAAGCCCAGCACCTTTGTCTTATGGATTTAATGGAAATCAAGAGCGGAAGGTTCAAGCTTCGGCAACTAGATCCTATGGAGGAGTACGCAATGCGCGCAGAGAATTTCCTCCCCCGTTAGAAATCCACACAATCCGGCAGATAGACTCTAATGGCGAGACCCTTCCTCGTTGCACGGTGCAGAGGGTCTGTTTGAAGCCCATTGGAAGAGATGGCAGATTGATTTTGATTGAAACGCAGAAGTCTGCTGTAACTGCCTACATGCAAGCTTCTAGAAGCGATGGAGGATTGCAGTTGCGGCTCTATGATCCTGACGAGATCTTCGTGTCGGAAACTAACGCAGACACTCAAGATGGACCAGCAGGTAGTGGCCTCATTGTTAAGGAAGAACAGCGTTAAAGAGAAACAGATGGGCTCTATTCAACTTTCTCTTAGTCGAACCAATCACAAAGGCAATATTTGTTTCGAAGAAATTCACAACAGTTCCATTATTTTGATCTTCGCGCAGGGTTTGAGAATCGCCGGGACAACTAGATGAGCGATAAGCTTCATGAATCAAATTCTAAGCTGCTTGCTTAACGATCGGCCGGCATCTACAACCACGGCAGCCGCGATACGGTTGAGTTTATCTAAAAAGTCTCTCATGCAAAGAACCAAAAACGTGGAGCGCTTACAGATTATACGACGCTTGCAATGCAGACTAACACTCTTAAATTCTGATATGGATTGCGCACGTCAGAATGAAGGAACGACGACCATTGTAAATGACAATGTTTGACGCTTGAGCAGATGATGCATACATCAGTGCTCCATTTCGGTTCGACATTCTAGTGTAACTAACTTTTGTCCTCTAACTTCTCTATCGAAAAGAGAGTACCTTCCAATGATTTTGTCTCTTTCTTGTCCCGAGTCCCGACCATCCTATTATATGAGTGATGCACTCCGTTCTTCGTCGTTCTTCCCCAAGTGTATGTATGTATTTGTGTATCACAATCATTACAGCTACCGCCTTTCTCTGAGTATGGCTTGCTAGAATTCCAGTTGTTCATTGGAGATACTAATATCCTCATTTATGGGAAAATTTAAACAGTCTTTCTTTTTTTTTGAGAAAACAGGAAAATTTAAATTGACTGAAGATACTAATATCCTCATTTATGGGTAGACGGAGGTCAGCATTTTTTTTTTTGAGAAAACAGGAAAATTTAAATTGACAGAGGAAAGATACAAAAGTGCAGAGGGCAGAAGCACCTCACAACTCCCGAGTCACAGTGATGTCAGCATATCAAACCTTTGCTGAGAGTACAATTGAGAAAGAATTGCTTTCCATCGAGTGTACTTATTACAAGCCAACAAATAGTGTAGTTCTTGAGGGGGCAAGGAGGGGTAAACTATACTTTTAATACATTTCAAGGTCACTTTCTTCAGTGTTTGGGGGAGGGAAATGAGGAAGTTCTTCCTCCCTTGACCAAAAACTTTATTGTTCCTGCTTAATATGGACCACAGGATATTTCTTCTCCACAGGTTCGAGAGCAAGAGATCCATATTGTTGCAGCACCCCAACATTACATCTATGGCTTTCAGCTTGGGGGCCCTATTTTTAGCCAAGTAATTCTCAACAGGGTACCAGAAAGATTTGGCATGTACACAATCAAAGAGAAGGTGAATAACATCCTCCACTCTGCCACAGATAATGCACTTTCCTCCATCAACAAAGATTTTCCTCACTCTTTGGCCAACCCACAGACCTTGGTGAATGATGAGCCAAAGCAGAAAAGATTGTTTGCTTCTATTGGGATAGGCCCAAAGAGATTTAAATCTGTAGATCCACTGTTGGGGGGACCATCTCATATTCCACTGATTGTTCAGTTTAGGAGTGATAACCTCCACATAACCTTTGATCTTCTTGAACTTTTTGTAAATGTACTCAGCAATCGAGTGAAGATTGATCTTCTTCCATGTACACAACTGAAGTTGCTCTTCAAGCATAGCCTTATGATGCAACAGGACCTCAATACAGGAAAGAGTAGTATTAGTACCATTAGTGAGAGTGAGGTCATCCATAACTTCACCATTTGCCATGAAGTCTCTCCAGGACTTGAAGGAGAGCTTGTGGCATTTGTGCTCTTTGGTAGCCACATTGCAATTATTCCAGAAGGCCAACCTGCCCAGCCAAGGGGATTACTGCACAAAAAAACCAGAAGCAAATCTCAACTTGCAACAGGGGACAAAGTTTTCCTTGGCTTTAAATCAAGCCATCCAAAATCTACAGTTGAGTTGACTCCCAACAGGGGAGATGGGGTGAGGGCAAGTAATAACATCCCAAAGCATGATATTAGTCCAAGACCTATACTCAAAAAGATAGAATTTATGGACATACCTGTGTAGGAGCTTTCCCCAAATCTCATTGCTGCCAGTGCTTCTATAGATCCATTTAGCAGCCAAACTGTCAACCATTTTCAAGGGGCAGAAGATTCCGAGAGAAGCTTGATCCTTGGGGAGACAACAGATATCCCAAGACACTTTGGCTATTTTTTTGGAGTTGGCAGAGCCACCCTAGAGGAACCTTTTAGCCAGAGTAATAGCCTGCCTCAATTGTTTCTTGGAGGGAGTCCAACAAGCCAAAAAGTAAACCAGTTTAGGAAGCAAATAGTGATTGAGGATAAAAGTCCTACGAGGGAGAGAGCAATTAGTGTCAAACCATAAAGACATACTTCTTTTAAACCTTTCATAAACCCAATCCCATTTTTGAGCAAAAGACACATTAAACCCCATTGGGATCCGTAGAAGTCTAAAAATATCACCATCCTTAATAAGGCTACACCCAAGATTATTTATGATGGAAGGGATCATATTGTTGGAGGCTTTAAAACCAGTTTTAGCATGATTCACTTTAGAACCACTAGCCAAGCAGAAAATGTCAAGACAATCCAAAAATTTATTCAGGGAACTAGAATCACCCTGCATGACAACATTAGTATCATCTGCAAACATTTGCAAGCATAAGGAGGAGGAGGAGTTAGGGATGGTGATACCTTTAATGCTCCCTTCACATAGAATCTCTGACCAATCACCCCAAAGCATCACTAGCTATGGCAAACAGGAGAGGAGCAAGAGGACAACCTTGCCTTATGCATCTAACCAACTTAAAAGGATTAGACATGTGGCCATTAACAACAACTCTAGAGTAGGCATTCCCGAAAAGAGTACTAACATATTTTATAAATTTTCTGCCCAATCCCAGATATTGTAAGAATTGGAGAATAAAATCCCACTCAATCCTGTCATAAGCTTTATCAAAGTCAATTTTAAAGAAGGAGAAGTCTTGCCTAGAGTCATTAGCATAATCCATACCTTCCCATAAAGAAATGATAGCATCCAATATGTATCTCCCTTTAATAAAGCCCTTTTGCTCAGGCAGGATAATCGCGGCCATCATAGGACTAAGCCTTCTAGCCAAAGTGGAAGCAAAGATTTTATACATAGTATTCAAGCATGTAATAGGCCTCCAGTTATTAAGGTCTTCTTTAGGCCCTCTCTTATGAATGAGTTTGATAACCCCTCTGTTAATGTTACAAGGGAGAAATCCCTTACTAGCAACTTCTTCCCAAACCAAGAGAATATAAGGAGTGAGAAAGTCCCTTAGGATGATAAAGAAGGCATTACGTAAACCATCCCCCCACTTAGCATTCTTTTTTCATTTGAAGGCCCGTGGTTTAAGGAGTTTAGCGATGGTTGGACGGTTGGACCTAAACCGGTATTCTATCTATAAATGTAAGTAATGTCTTCACATTAATTGAATGAATATTGTCTGCGAGTTCTTAATGTGACCTCTTGCAGGACCTCCCATCCTTTCCCTCCCCCGGACACCTACAACCAACATCTATTGAAGTCCTTGAGGGCTTCCGTCCAACTGCCTAGATAGGAACACGGTTCAGAGAATACAGTATTCTAATGGCATGTGCTTGATGTATGATAAATGGGGTGATTACCTAGGGTTAAAGAGGTAGGATGATAGCTTAAATGCTCAAAAAGTTGGAATATTAGGATGCTGAAAAGATTGACTTCTTACTGAAACAAATGTGCTACTTAGCTAATGGGCCTAGCCAATCATAATTTCCTAACATTTTGTGCATCGAGACTTAAAACTATTGTTCCTTTGTATGTTTATGCCTCTGTCTCCCTGCATCTCCCTCTCTCTCTCTCTCAAGGTTCATCCTCTAAGAATTTGGACATTAGTTTTTCTATGCCATTATTTATAGACGAAGAGAAAGACTGAGAATCTCAAAGCTTAATATCCCAAGGTCTGAGTTAGTTATAGTTATCACAAAGAATTAGACAGACCATCACTTCTTAAAGCAGATACGGCCCAAATGGAATAGTGTAAATAAATTCTATATTTTTTGTAATGTAAATATGAATGTCGACATATCTTGAAAACCCTTTGTGTGCTTCAATCATTAGAAAAGAATGGAAATATACTACCCGTGGAGAACGCATTGTGTGGAAAATAGAACATGCATGCATACGTCGATGGAGTGGTGGAGTTTGTAATAAAGTAAGTCTATGTTCTAACGTTCCGGCCAGTTCAAAGAGATCTGAAAGTGGACACGGTTTGATCACTCATGTGTATGGCCAAAGATCTCAAGACTAGAGGTCTGTCTTAAACAAGCAATCCACTTATCCTACTGGTTAAGTCTCAAGGTTGTGAAGGAAGAGGGTTCAATGCCCATGGGGAGCATGGGGAGAGTCTTGTGCCCAAGGAGCTCTAGAGCCTTCTAACTCAAGTTAACGTGAGTTAACTTGAGTCAAGTGTGACTTAACTCGAGAGGCGAGTACACCAACCACTAGTGGACTCTAGTGGAATGTACTAAAGTAGTGGTCGAGAACACTCCAGCCACTAGTAGGCTCTAGTGGAAGATATGAAAGGAGTGGAGGAGATTGCACATGCACTTGTGGGCTCTAGTTACATTTGTGGTCCTCGTTGATTCGAGCAGTTATATATACAGGCATAAGGTTGGGAGGAGAGTCATCTCTCTGGCACGTGGTGGTCGAAATATTGCATTGGTATCAGATCCTAACTTTCATGGAAACCTTGATGAGATTTTGTTATCCTCATGCTCTTCGTTTGTAGAATACTCCTCATTTTGCGTTCTCATTCTTGCCTGCATTTGTCACGAAGCAAGTGAGGATATGCTTTCTTATTATAAATGCATTATTGTGCTGCCTTTCGTGCACCATGATTGCATTCTTCAAGTGTGCAGAAGAGGTCAAAATACATTCGAATATTTCCATACTACACTATTGGAAAGTTTTAATCCATTGCAGCAGTCGGGGATTGACCCCTCAACTTCACCATGCAGACAATCTCTCTTATCCGAGGACGAGGGACATTCATGTCATTTTATTGTCCAAAATAATAATCAGATCCTTGTTAATGGCGCTGTAGAAGCTTGTCATCTACAAGCAAAAAGCAAAGATGTCTTCATGCGATGGTGGTCAAGTCTTGAACGCAATACGTTGAACAACAGGAGTATCTTTGCTGTCCACGAGATGAACCATCGTTGGCAGTAATGTCTGTCTCAATTTTAATATAGCTTATTGCTTATTACACAATGCTGGAGGAGCATCTACAGAAGCATAAAATAGCAAAAGACCATGCTCTACATCAGCAATATCTAGCGGTGTTGATCGCTAGTGTAGAACTGCCGACCTTATTATGCAGACACTCTCTACTATCCTACACAGTAAGCAAAATTCATAATTGCAATCTATTTTTGCAATTGAAATGACGGCGCTGTACAACTTTTGGCCACTGTGGTGTAAGCCTGAGAAGGACAGCTTTACATAACTTTTTGGCTGCTGTGGTGTAAGCCTAAGAAGGTGACTTTGCAAAAGAATTTCCAAGGTTTCTTTGTAAATCAAAACAAAAGGTGCACCGACCTTGCTGTGCGCAGATGGAACATGTGACCTCCGTGTAGAGAATCTAAGAGAGTGGTAGCACGCGTGATTCGAACCCAAGTCATTTGCGATGAAATCACTTGCTGCTATCTGTCATAACTGTACGGGTTACTACCTGTTCGTTACTACCTGTTATACACTTCAATTATTAAACTTGTGGCTCTTCATTTCATTCTATAGAAGCTTACAGACCAAAAGTAGGACGAAGATATGGTCAGAATGTAGCTTACGAGAATGGCACCCATAACATGTTCAAGAAGGATCTCTATGTTATCCACGACCACTTATTGCAAAGAGCTCTGCTTCATCCAACAAGCAAGGCTCGTTGGTCACATAGTGGATGCTATCTAAGCAATACATGTTTGATATTGGTTTCGAACCGAAACAAGAGTAGTAAGCATCTCCCATGCATTCTTTCTTCAGCAACCTGGCGGTCTAAATTTTCCAAGTATTTTCAAGAATGAAAAGGAGCATAATCGATGTTCCATTATCACACAAAGCAAAACATCAAAGGATTGAAGCCAATTGTGAGCATGACTATGAAGGTTGCAAGAACAGCCATTTTCACATGCGTGATTGTTTGTTAAATGCTTATACTTTTGTTACCTTCTTTTTATAACTTGACTTATGCAACTCAAGTAGCTAGTTTGTTTTCCTAGATGTGATACTTAGATATCACAAATTAGGAGTCTTGATTAGGAAAAGCAAGCCCTTCGAAAGTAAGTGTTCAATTTTCTTCCTTATTGGAATGGCAAGAAAATAGAGCTTTCCTTAGTTCTGTGTAAGATAAATAGATCGTAATGAAGAAACCCAAGTTATCTTTAGGAATCAAGATATTTTCCTAAAACATACATCAAAGTAAGTTTTAGGAATTAACCCACTTCCTATAGAAAAGCCAACAAAGAAAATAGTCTCGTTAACTATTTCCTTGGATTAAAAGAAATATCTTTTGGACAAGCAATAAAGCCTTAAGTCTAGTCTCCAGATGTTTGGCCATACACATGAGTGACCAAACGGTGCCCGATTTTAGATCTATCAAAATTAGTGGGACCCTTAGAACATAGACTTAATTTATTACATTCTTCCAAGTCTATGATCTAAGGATCGGACCGGTTCAGATGGTTCTTAAATCGGACACCATTTGGGCATCCGTGTGTATGACCAAAGATCTCAAGTTTAGACTTACTAGGAGGTCTTGTGCTCTTGTGAACAAGTGATCCACTTAGTTTAGTGGTTAAGACTCAAGGATTTTGAGGTCTTGGGTTCAATTCCCATGGGGTACATGGGGGAGTGTTTTGCCCAAAGAACTCTAGAGCCTTCTAAAAGCATCCACTTGAGATAACTCTGGTTAATTGGGACACTTCGCACACATCTAGTTAGATGGTTGACAGTTGGATGGTTAGTATAAGAAGGCAGTCTCCTGGAGAGAGCTATATACTGAGGCATTTGGTTGGGAGGAGAGTCATCTTCCTAGCACGTGGTGGTCGTAATATTACAGAGTTCATGAAGCTCAAAAATATTCTCAATATAGATTTTGGTATTCTTATCAGTAGGGCACAATTGAGACATCTGTATCTAACATTTAGAGCCTCACAATTCTAATGTCTAGCTCTTTTGATAGCCATGGGAAATCCATGCCAAGAAGGTAGACACATTTAGGAAACTAGATAGATTTTGAACTATGTCATATTGGTACAAAATAAGCATCATTGATAATTGTTTACATGTATGTTATTGGATGTCTTGAGAAATATTGTAGTGATTTATCGAGCCTTATTAGTGTTTGTTTGCAACTCTTTTTTTGAGTAATACAAATTGAATGTGTTCGATTCATAATGGGAAAGAGATTCTCAAACATATAAGAGAACTACTTATTTCATTTTTCTGCATCTTTATTTTTCAATGATCTAATATTGAATTGGCCCATAGAAACTTTAAAAGACTTTCGCAAGTAATATTTCAAAAATTGGAGTGAAGTATAGAACGTAACCATAATCTCCATTTTGGGATGACAGAATACTGAATTGATCCATAAGATCCTTAAAAATATTTTGGAAGTCCCATTTCAAGAATCTCCCTAATCTTTTGATATGTTTTGAAAGCGCATTTTCTACAAGTGAAATTATTCATGCGATGGACAAATTATTTGGAGATGATACAAAATATTTACTTCATAATGAAATTAATTGAACTAATCCAGTTATTGAGTGTTTGGAAACCACACCAGGTCATCTTTAGATCCAAGATCAACCATGAAAAGATCACTTATAAGGCCATCAACCACCACCGTTTGAATTTATTAGATACTATGAGTGTCATCAGATTGCTTCAAGCCAATTCTTTGGAGCATTAGGTATCACAATGTACTTGTTCAACAAGTCAACACTGTTTTCTGATAAGTCAGCATTAAATGTCGAAGAAACTTTAGAGTAAGCTATAATATTAGAAGGTAGTGTACTCAAAACAAGTGTACTCATTCAAGCTCTCATCGTGCCTCTTTTGCATGAGATTGCTATGCTATGGCTACATCTATTCTCTACGATGAGAATGAGTCTGTTTTTTTTATGGAGCACAAAACTTAGAAAATTGATTGGGTGCTATGTAATCTGAATATGATGCTATATTGAAGAATGGTACGTGGGCGTTATGTGACTTGACTCCTAGCAAGAAGGCCTTTGGTACTAAGTGGGTATACAAGTTGAAGTGTACGCCTGATGGAATAATTAACATGTATAAGGCTTGGCTTGTTGCAAAGGGTTATGCATAGGAAAGAGGCATTGATTTTGATGAGACCGTTGCTCCTACTTGCCGAATGACTATTGTTCATAGCATGTGTGCACTTGCAGCTCATCATGGTTGGAATGTACATCAGTTGGAAATTAAAACTACATTTGTGAATGGTGACTTGCATAAATAAGTATGTGTTTCAGGCCCATGACTTTGTGTAGAAAGGGCATGAAGACTAGGTGTGGAGGTTGAAAAAGGCTTTATATGGGTTGAAACAAGCACCACATGCTTGGTGTAAAAAGATACATGTCTTTTTTATTGCACATGGTTTTGAGAATAGTCCAACTAAAAGCACTTTATATATGAAGCGTGCTAATGATGTGCTTCTGATCATTGTTGTGTATATTGAAGACATGCTACTCACTAGTCCTCATGAGAAGCATATTGCTGATTATAAGGCTGATTTGCATGCCTCATTTGAGATGTTTGATTTGGGGCATTCACATCATTTTTTGACCATTCAATTTATGCAACTTGATGTCGGAATGGCCTTGTGTCAAATGAAATATATTGACACATTATTGCAGTGTTTTGGCATTGAAGACTGCAAACCTATTGCTACTCGTATGGAGGTAGGTTTATGATTGAGTCTTCATAATGCAAGAGATTCATTTGATGATTTTCTCTATCAACACACTATTGGATGCTTGATTAACATCTTTCCCTACTTGAGTGGTACCCGACTACTTGGATTGTTTTATCCCAAGAGGTTATTACTACTACTAGATCTACATGTTTTTTTGATTATTAATGGACTGGTTGCTATGACACTCGCATATCAACTAGTGTCTTTTTCTTCATGCTTGGTAGCTCATGTATATCTTGGTTGATCAAGAAGCAGCCTACTATGGCCACTTTTAGTTGTGAGGCTGACTATAGGGTAGCTTTCATAGCGACTGTTGAGTGTGTGTGGCTCAGATGCCTTATCGTTGATTTGTGTGCTGGTCAGCTTGGCATATGTGCCCACGTAGTAGAACATTGCATACCTTCTCACGAAGGCTTTATCTAGGGAGATGTTTGAAGCTTTTCGCAAAGCTCCTTGACCCTTGGGAAGATTTCTAGTCTCCCAATAAGCCTTTCTATTCAAAGATGAGGAATTTGTTTATGATTTCTTCATGATGCTTGAATCCACTATATCACCCTAAGCTTTCATAATTTTCATCCACTTAACTAAAACTTTCCATGTTCTAGACCTATTTTATTGTCTAAAGGATTACCTTTAACACCTTGAGCACTACCATCGCCTCTATATCCCTAGACCTGCTTCTAAGACCTTTTATACATTTTCATAGACCCCTAAAATGTTGCAAAGTAAATTTTCTGACTAAAAGCTTTCCCAAGATGATGGATAAATGAAAAATGATGATTCCCATGTGTTTTAAGGAAAATGGTTTCCTTATTTGATGAGATTTTCTTGTCATTAGAAGTATTAAATATGTTTTTGAAGCCTTAATGCTCTTTGGTGGTCTTCTAGAGCAAGGTTTCCTAAAAAAGTCCCACTTTTGCAACTAGTGATTTCATTGACAGTATGGAAATCATTTTTTTAATTGGCTTATCGTCTGATGTTTAACAAGGATTAATTGGATTGCTATTTCTTTCCACCTATAGTTTCCCATAGATACCAGTTCGCCCCTCCTACTTTGATACTTTGCATCCAATAATGTCTAAGGACCTCCTAGAAATGGTCTCTCTTGTTCTTGTCAAGTTTTAACGCTTTTCACTTGAGCTGTGTGTACTATATTTAATCGTCTAAATAACTCTTTGAAACAATTTTCTTTGAAAGCTCCAACACTCTTTTGACAATATCCTGGACAAAATTTAGAAAAGTCCTCCTTGGATCCACTACGATTCATTGGTTTATTTCTATGTAGATGATGTATTATATCTTCTTGACTCTTAAGGTACCCTTGATACCCTTGGAATACAAAGGAATAGGTCCTTGGTTTAATAAATACATCATTGTTCCCGAAGTGATGAGAAATTATTTGTTGGGTCAAGAAAACTCTTGGTCTTATTGGGATTCTCATTCATCTTGCATGTTCTTTGCAAATGGAGATACAATTTTGGCTACAAGTCTTCATTTTATTAAAGACTTTCACGGTATAAAAGGTTTTGTACATTGAAATCGGAATCCTTCATCGCACAAAAATATCACCTCACCATATAATGATGTCTATGCCATTTATGCTAAGGCATTAAATGTTCTTTCTTAAGATGAACATTATAGTTCATGTGCTTTCTTAAGTTTAAGATTATAGTTACTAGGATTAAAAATGAAAGAATTTAATGTTCTTTCTTAAGTTCTTTCTTAAATAAAGAATCATCTCATAACCTGAACAAAAACCATATGTTGGATAATCATGTTTAGTCCATGCACCATTCTATGAATCATAAAGTAAAATGGTCAATGTTTTCTGACATATCAACAAGATCAATACCTATCCATAACTCTTGGATGAGAGGAGAGACATATACGTTGATGCAGTTGACTTGTTGTTTTCATGAAAATAAAACTAAAAGCATTAAATGTTCCTAATTTGAAGATCATAGTTCATGTACATATTCATTGAATAATAAAACTAAAAGTTCAACTTACTTGTAGTAAATAGCCCTTGCATCGAAAGGAGATGGTGATGGAGAAAGCTCTCATAATGTGATTGTACAAAAAACACGATATGAAATATTGAAATTTGATTTCATTTAATTAGTTTAAAAAGATTGGATACATACTTAGAACGTGAGATGAATGGATGAAAGAGATACAAAAAAACGCACACATGGATATTCACATAAATACAAACATGCACATAGATACAAACATTATTAGTGCATACACAAACGTACGCACATTCATACGCTCACACATACATATACACAAAGATAAACACATAAACACATGTACATGCATATATTCATGCATGTATACATGCATTAATTCACACAAACACCCACACACATATGCAAATATACAAATATTCACACACATATACATGCACACACGCTTACATTCACACATGCACATATGCGCACACACATTCACATCCATGTATATAAGTTTAAAGTAAAATTGTTTATTAATGGAATTTCTTTTTGGTTTTTGCAATTCCAATTCCAAGAAATATTGCATTTTGGATACACATAAGAGAAATTCGGACATACCACTTGAGACATGGAAAAATGTTCTCTAAAAGATACCTCTAAATGAAAGTTTTTATCATTATAATATATGTGCGATAGATAATATGAATGTGGTTTGTGATCCTCATATGTATTCTAAATATGTACATTTAATCCATTCATCTTTTTTTTAAATATTTATTAATAGCGACAAAAAGAAAAATTCAAGTAGGTGGCATGTCATGTTTAGGTTCTGTCACGGGAGCACTAGATTGTGCTCTCTAAATATAGTATACAAGATTTTGGAAATACACTTCTGATTACAAGATAAACCATGAAGGGGAAACGATACAAGAATACGTGAGTGATACATGAAGTTCCACAACCCGGGACTGATAGGTATGGATAACTAGACTAAAGATGATATAGAAGATCCCACAACCCGGGACCATAGGTATGGAACAAGATATCTCGGTTACAATAATTCCCTTCAAGCATATGAACTAGATACAAGAAATAACTCGAAAAGATCTCGTACTATGAGACTACAAGAGGAGAAGGCTAGATGTCCAAGAACTATTCTAGACAAGACTGGAACAAGGAACAAGACAAGAACTCGAACATGAACTTGGAGAGTACTTACTTGGCATCATGACTCCTTGAGCTCCCAAGATTGGTATTGGCAATATTGAGAATGAATGTGGCCAACCCCTCCTTATATAGTTTTTCAAGGGTGGTTACCATATGCAGTTAGGACCTAATGATATCATCGATGATATCATGGACTAGAAATAGGACCTCTGACTGTTAGAATTCAGCAAATAGCCAGTCCATCTTGGGGTTTTGGCACATTTGGGATGCAATGGTAGCATTAGTTTCTCCAAAATCCTAACAAATCATGAGATATAGTAAATTACATGGAATCTAAGGTTTAAGGAGGTTTAAGATGGAATATAAGGTAAATTACATGACTTCACCTTCCCTCAAACGATGAGTTTCATGAGGAGCGGCCATGTGCTCTAGCTTGAGTTTTATTGGATTCTTTCTATGGAACTCATGAACCTTGAGTTTTTCTTTAAAAATATTTTTTGTAAGTTGCCAAGTACGATCAATGATGTCATATGCTTTCCAATGAATAAGGCATTCCAATTTTCCTTGAGAGATCCTTGAATCTAATACATGTACAACCTTGAATTCTTCATGATCCTCAATCTTGATTAGTGGTGAAGGACTAGCTCTCTCTTGAGCTTCCTTGGGTTCTTCATGCCATAGATCCTTTGACCTTCTAGTGGAGTGTTGTGGTGTTTCCAAGATCTTTGATGAGGAGTGTTGAGTAAGCACACCTCCTTGATTGAACATGAAATCCTACTTATCCTTCACCTTGTTGATATCTTCATAAAATGCATACTCCAGATCATTTGTAATGACTCTTTGGGCTTCAAAGATTCTTGGTTCCGATTCTTGCGGAGTAGCGTCTTCATTATTCAACACTTCTGACTCTTGAACTTGGATTTCTTTTAACAACGGATTCTCACACTAAATTGCTTGATTGAAAACATCCTCCAAGGTATTTGCTTGAGGAATGGATAGGAAAAGAAATTTGACTTCACGATTGAGGCCACTTTGAAACAGATTAACCATGTAGTCTTCTTGATATACAGTTCCGCAAAACAACATCCTTATATTCAAGGCATAGCTTGAAACTGATCAATCATCTTGTTGTAGCAATATTTTCATCTCTTGGACATGTTCAATCAAGTCCTTGATGGTAGATTGAATCTCCTTGCATAGGGAATCCATGGTGCCTGATCTTAGTCTTGCCAAAATGTCAGGGGAGCACTAGATTGTGCCCTTTGACTACAATAGACAAGACTTTGAAAATACACTTCTGATTACAAGAACACCCACGAAGGGAAAACGATACAAGAATACGTGACTGATACAAGATGTGCAACAACCTAGGACCGATAGGTATGAATAACTCTACTAGAGATGATACAGGAGATCCCACAACCCGATATCGTAAGTATGGAACAAGGTATCTAGATTACAAGAAGTCCCTTCTTGGAGATGAACGAGATACAAGAAAGAACTCAACAAGATCTCATACTACGAGATTAAAAGAGGACAAGACAAGATTTCCACCAACTATACTAGACAAGACTAGAACAAGGAACAAGAGAAGAACTGGAAATGGAACTTGGAGAGTACTTACTTGGCGGTCACGCCTCCTTGAGCTCCCAAGATTGGTATTGGCAAGACTGAGAATGAATGTGGCAAACCCCTCCTTATATAGTTTTTCAAGGGCCATTACCAAAGGAGGTTACGACTTGATGATGTCATCGATTAGAAACAGGACCTCTGGCTATCAGATTTCAGAAAATAGCCAATCGATCTTGGGGTGTTGGCACATTTCGGATGCACTCGTACCATTAGTTTCTTGAAGATCCTAACCAAACATGAGATATAGGAAACTCACATGGAATCTAAGGTTTAAGATGGTTTTCTTTGTGTCGATGATAGGTTCCACACGGAAAGAGGATTTTGTTGTGACATTCGTAAATATATGTATGATTAATTTTTATTATTGACAATAGGGATCATAACCTTTGTTTTATTTGATTCAATGTAGGGTAGGATTATGATCATAATCCTATCAATAAGGAACTAGTGCTTGCTTGCTATTTTGGATATCATTCTTTGAGTCAAAACATATACGATCATCCAAATCATTTTGTGAGTATTGTTAAATTCAAAATTATTTACCTTTTTTTTTATTTTTTTATATTTATACTTTATGCCCTTAGCCCGAAAACTAAAGACCCCTCTAGCCATGGTTCTTCTAAGTCTCGCATTACATCACATGAGAGTGATGATCAATATATAGTTGATTCTCATCATTCACATAATACTTTCAATGTACTATATACGTTGGCCCACAGACACACACGCAGACACACAGACAGACACACACATATACACACACACACACACACATATATATATATATATATATATATATATATATATATATATATATATATATATATATATATATATATATATACACTAAGTCTAGTTATGTTTAAAATTTGTATATGGTTTCATTTCATAATCTTGATAATTTTAGATTGTGCATATCTTGACATAATTTTTTAAAGTACAATAGAGCGCTGAACTTTACTAATGACTTTTATTCAAGTTTCTGGTCATGCGTTTATTTCATTTAGTGTATCATTCATAAATATATGTATGTGGGTACGCATGTGTTCACATACATATTTGTCGCTTTCAATGTATGTGTACGCATGTATATATGTTTTATATATATATATATATATATATATATATATATATATATATATATATATATATATATGTGTGTGTGTGTCTATATCTTTTTATATGTACGTGTGCTTGCGTAAGTACATAGCTATATGTGTATTTAGGTGTTAATGTATGTATGACTTTGTATATGTATGTATGTAAAGACGTATATTTGTATGCATACTTGTTCATACGCGCGCGCGCACACACACACATTTGAATATATCCATGTATATATGTTTGAATGTATGAATGTATGCATGTATTTGTGTATGAACATATGTATGTAGATATTAATGTATTCTTATAAGCATGTAAATATGCATGTATATATGTATCCATGTATGTATATTTGTATACTTATGTAGGTATGTATGAATGACTGTATGTAAATAAGCACTTATGTAGAAATGTATGCATGAATCTACGTATGCGTCAATGTATGTATCAATGTATGTATGTATGCATGCCTATTTATGAATTTATGTAACTATGCATGTCTAGATGTATGAAATTATGTACGTATGTCTATGAATGATATGATCTATCACATCATGGTTGCAAGCTATCTTCTTAGAATTTTTTATACCTTTGAAAAGACCAGAACAAAGCATGGACCAAAACACGAACTATAACTTGGAAAAAACTTACTTGGAGATCGGGTGACTTCTTGAGCTCCCAAGATATGCATTGGAGGGACAAAGAATATATCTTGCCAACCCCTCCTTGTATAGGCTGTCAAGGGCAATTTATCAATGTTAGTTACTTATTGATGATGTCATTAATGATGCCATCAATTCAAAACAAGGCCTCCAAGTGTCAGAACACTACAAGGAATACGGACACACTGCGACAGTTAAGGTGATACATTTTTGTCACAATAAAATTGCAAAATGCATCGCAAGGAGCGTCAAGCACGAACCGTCAATTAAACGATGAGTCAAACGTTGTTTTTTCTGATGTGTGGCATGATGGGGTGTGCGACGCTCGCATAGAGCGTCGCTAATGCGACGGTTTAAAAAATCATCACATAAGCGACGCTTTTTGCATCGCATAAGCGAAGCTAAAAAATGTCGCTTATGGAACACCAATTCTAGTGGTTATTAGGATGCGTTACCATCACTTACATGATGGTCTATTGACGGAAAAAAATTAAAATCTAGGAGGCTCTTCGATCAGCATTTTCATGCATCAGATCGAAGAGCTCTCCAACGTTATGAATCGCACTCATTTATGAGCTAAAACAAGTATATGGAGAATTGTTGTTTTGCCTAAGCTCTGTCTTATTTTATCTCTCTATCTTTGTTTATACGTCTTTCTCTCTTTGGATTCTCTCTCTCTCTCTGTCTTCACTCTCTCTTTATTACAGGTTATTCAAGAAGCTAACCAAGCAAAATGTATGGCTATGTATTGTAAGTACAATTTCCATTCTTTGTATATCATTTGAATTGTGTTATTCTCATTAGATAGCATACTCACACTTATTGATATGCACACATACTCTTATACATGATGA
>CM035406.1:102900776-102960776 GCA_020310875.1 Ceratopteris richardii
CCATAAAATTTCTTAGGCATCCTCACTTTTGAACATTTCTCCATGTTAATGTTCACGGGGCTACTTGAAGTTATGTGGTTACATCTTGAACATTTTCGTGCAAAATCCTTTGTTGGCTTTCTTGTATCTCTTTGAGTTGTTCTTGAAAAACTTTAAGTGCATGAAATATTTCTTCATGAACAATCTCAATGTTGCCTTGTCTTGATAAAGGTAGTCTTGCCAAAATGCTAGGGGAGAACTCGATTATTCCCTTTGACTAGACTAGATAAGATCAGAGAAATACACTTTTGATTACAAGTTCACCCACATAAGAAAATATTACAAGAATATATAAGTGATATAGGATGTCCGAAAACTCGAGATTGATAGGTATGGATAACAGGGTCAAACATGATACAAGAGATCCCACAACTCGGGACCATAGCTATCAAGCTACATATGTAGAGTACAAGAACGCACTTCGAGGAGATGAACTAGATACAAGGAGTAACCTGAAAGGATCTTGTACTATGAGATTACAACAAGGTATGACATGATGTCTAAGATAGTAGACTAGAAAATACTAGAACAAAGCACAAGCCAAGAAATCAAACAGTAACTTGGGAAGTATTTATTTGGAGATCAGGACTCATTGAGCTCCCAAAATTGTTGTTGGCAAGGCTAACAATATATGTGGGCAAACCCTCCTTACATAGGTTTTCAAGGGTGGTTCATCAATTGAGGCTAGGAATTGATGATGTCATTGACGATGTTATCAATTCCAAAAAGGACCTCCACATGGTAGAATTAAGCAAATACATAGTTGATCTTAGGGTTCTCCATGTTCTACACATAATGCAAACATTAGTTTCTTCAAAATCTAAGCCAATCATGAGATATGGAAACTGAGATCGAATGTGAGGTTGATGATGGTTTGTTTTGTCCATGACAATACTCTTTTTTACAATACTTTTTTTTCATGACCCTTTTCGTAGTTCATAAATGAGAACGTTGTACTATACCTATACATTTACCTTATAGATCTCTATTCTTTTATTTTCCTTTTATTCATTAACGAAAAAATTTTACTGTGCTTGTAGATTTAATTTGCATTGCGTGTTGATGTTCATAAAAAAAACACTATTTCCTTGATTTTCTATAACAAAACTATGATCCTACAATTGTGAGATTATTAAGGAATCTTCGAGAAGTCATGCCATGGCCTCAAGTGCATCATCTAGTATGCCGTGTTCTCCATTCTTTTTCATTTATATTTTTATAATGTAGACATCTCAATAACTTCCATATCCAATATTTCGATTTGTTAGTATCAAGCTATGACATCATTGAAACATGCTTTAGTTAGCTCGTTCATACATCCCTTGGCACCAATACATATGCCCCTTGAAAGGGACATTACAAATGCTGCTTATTTCCCAGTAAATGGCAAGGAACACCATCACTAGGAGTATTGAACTTGCCCATTGTATAAATGTAAGAGATGGTCTAAGTGCATGCGGGGAAAATAGAAGCAAGCATGAGTATATAGATGGAGTAGTGAAGACCATGGAAGCTGGGTAATATTCTCAATATGGGTTTGGGAGATGTTATGAGTGGGTACAACTCGTACATATCACTACAACATATGAGGGGCATACCGACGTCGTTTATTCCGACGGTCACTCGCGGTGCCGGTATAAACATCAAAAAACCTGACTTAAAGATACGGACGGTCAAGTGACCGTCGATATGAGTGCACGGATATCAACACAGATTGACTGCACTATTGGAGGACTTGGAGGGACGCGGTGTAGTCGTTTCATGGAAGCATTTGCGATGAGGTGATTAATTTATAAACTTGGTTTTTACTTGTTGTTTGTAATTTCATGTGAATTTATCTCATTCCATTAATGTTCTTTGTTGCAGGAATGCTGATATGGAACGTACTTTGCATGTGTATGGCAGTGGCTCACCAAAATTTTGTATTTGATTTTTATATGGCAATGCATTGCTTTGCCACATTTTGTAACAGCATCATATATGATAGTGGTTTGCCACAGTCTTGTAAATGCTTCATTTATGAAATATCTCACTTTCTTTGTACATGGTTCATGGTTCATTCTGATTATTTTTTTTGTGTCCAATAATATTCTGTTTTATGAAATCATATTTCGGTTGACATTAGAGTACACATCACATGTACTCGGTTTTTTTTGGGTAGAGTGTATTGTCTTTTGTTAAGCAACATCATGGTAATGTTGCTGTAGCAAAAGACAACACACTTTGCCCAAAAAAAAAAATTTGCAGATATGGTTGTCGGTATAAGCGATGATACTCCCAGTAATGTCATCGGAATAAGCGTCGGTACACCCAGCGGGCGTCGGTATACGCGACGGTGCACCTAACAGAGGCGTCAGTATGGGCATCGATAAGAGCATCAATATTACGGATGCTTACACCGACGCTCATACCGATGCTTATACCAACGCCCATACCGGCGCTATAGAACCGACATGCATACCGAGAGTAGTATGGGTGACCTCACTCTCACTAATGGTACTAATACTACTCTTTCCTATATTCAGGTCGTGCTGCATCACAAGCCTATGCTTCAAGAGCAACTTTAGTTGTGTACATGGAAGAAGATTAATCTTCACTCGATTGTTGAGTACATTTACAAAAAGGTCAAGAAGATCAAAGGTTTAGTGGAGGTTATCACTCCTAAGCTGAACAATAAGTGGAATATGAGATGGTCCCCCCAACAGTGGAGCTACAGATTTAAATTTCTTTGGGCCTATCCCAATAGCAGCAAACAGTCTTTTGTGCTTTGGCTCATCATTCACCAAGGTCTATGGGTTGGCCCAAGAGTGAGGAAAATTTTTATCAATGGAGGAAAGTGCATTATCTGTGGCAGAGTGGAGGATGTTATTCACCTTTTCTTTGATTGTGTACATGCCAAATCTTTCTAGTACCCTGTTGAGAATTACTTGGCTAAAAACAGGGCCCCCAAGCTAAAAGCCATAGATGTAATTCTGGGGTGCTGCAACAATATGGATCTCCTGCTCTGGAACCTGTGGAGAAGAAATATCCTGTGGTCCATATTAAGCAGGAACAATTAATTGGAATACAAAGGAATAGGTCCTTGGTTTAATAAATACATCATTGTTCTCGAAGTGAGGAGAAATTATTTGTTGGGTCAAGAAAACTCTTGGTCTTATTGGGATTCTCATTCATCTTGCATGTTCTTTGCAAATAGAGATACAATTTTGGCTACAAGTCTTCATTTTATTAAAGACTTTCACAATATAGAAGGTTTTGTACAATGAAATCGGAATCCTTCATCGCACAAAAATATCACCTCACCATACAATGATGTCTATGCCATTTATGGTAAGGCATTAAATGTTCTTTCTTAAGAGGAACATTATAGTTCATGTACTTTCGTAAGTTTAACATTATAGTTACTAGGATAAAAAATGAAAGAATTTAATGTTCTTTCTTAAATAAAGAATCATCTCATAACGTGAACAAAAACCATATCTTGGATAATCATGTTTAGTCCATGCACCATTCGATGAATCATAAAATGAAATGGGCAATGCTTTCTGACATATCAACGAGGTCAATACCTATCCGTAACTCTTGGATGAGAGGAGAGACATATACGTTGATGCAGTTGACTTGTTGTGTTCATGAAAATAAAACTAAAAGCATTAAGTGTTCCAAAGTTGAAGATCATAGTTCATGTACATATTCATTGAATAATAAAACTAAAAGTTCAACTTACTTGTAGTAAATAGCCCTTGCATCGAAAGAAGATGCTGATGGAGAAAGCTCTCATTGATAATAATGTGATTGTACAAAAAACACGGTATTAAATATTAAAATTTGATTTCATTTAATTAGTTTAAAGAGATTAGATACATACTTAGAAAGTGAGATAAATGGATGAAAGAGATTAAAAAAAATACGCACACATGGATATTCACATAAATACAAACATGCACGTAGACACAAACATTAGTGCATACACAAAGGTACGCACATTCATACGCTCACATATACATATGCACAAAGATAAACACATAAACACATGTACATGCATATATTGATGCATGTAGACATGCATAAATTCACACAAACATCCACACACATATGCAAGTATACACATATTCACACACATATACATGCACACACGCTTACATTCACACATGCACATATGCGCACACACATTCACATGCATGTACATAAGTTTAAAATAAAATTGCTTATTAATGGAATTTCTTTTTGGTTTTGAAATTCCAATTCCAAGAAATATTGCATTTTGGATACACATAAGAGAAATTCGGACATACCACTTGAGACATGGAAAAATGTTCTCTAAAAGATACCTCTAAAAGAAAGTTTCTATTAGTAGAAAGTATGTACGATAGATAATATGAATGTGATTTGTGATCCTCATATGTATTCTAAATATGTACATTTAATCCATTCATCTTTTTTAAGAAACTATTTATTGATAGCGACAAAAAGAAAAATTCAAGTAGGTGGTCTGTCATGTTGAAGTTTTGTCACAGGAGCACTAGATTGTGCTCTCTAAATATAGTAGACAAGATTTCAAAAATACACTTCTGAATACAAGTTCAACCACGACGGGAAAACGATACAAGAATACGTGAGTGATACATGAAGTTCCACAAACCAGGACATATATGAGATCCCACAAGCCTGGACCGTAGGTATGGAACAAGATATCTCGGTTACAAGAATTCCCTTCAGGCATATGAACTAGATACAAGAAATAACTCGAAAAGATCTCTATGAGACTACAAGAGGACAAGGCTAGATGTCCAAGAACTAGACTAGACAAGACTGGAACAAGGAACAAGACAAGAACTTGAACATGAACTTGGAGAGTACTTACTTGGCAGTCATGACTCCTTGAGCTCCCAAGATTGGTATTGGCAAGATTGAGAATGAATGTGGCCAACCCCTCCTTATATAGTTTTTCAAGGGTGGTTACCAAAGGCAGTTAGGACCTGATGATATCATCGATGATATCGTCGACTAGAAACAGGACCTCTAACTGTCAGAATTCAGAAAATAGCGTGTCCATCTTGGGGTTTTGGCACATTTGGGATGCAATCGTAGCATAAGTATCTCCAAAATCCTAACCAATCATGAGATATAGTAAAAAACATGGAATCTAAGGTTTAAGATGGTTTTCTTTGTGTCCATGACATCACCTTCCCCTCAAGCCATGATTTCCACGAGCAGCGGCCATGGCCTCTAGCTTGGGTTTTATTGGATTCTTTCTATAGAACTCATGAACCTTGAATTTTTCTTTAAAAATATTTTCTCTAAGTTGCCAAGTACGATCAATGATGTCATATTTTTTCTAATGAATAAGGCATTCCAATCTTCCTTGAGAGATCCTTGAATCTAATACATGCACGACCTTGAATTCTTCATGATCCTCAATCTTGATTAGTGGTGAAGGACTAGCTCTCTCTTGAGTATCCTTTGAGGTTCTAGTGGAGTGTTGTGGTGTTTCCAAGATCTTTGATGAGGAGTGTTGAGTAAGCACACCTCCCTGATTGAACATGAGCTCCTACTTATCCTTTACCTTGTTGATATCTTCATAAAATGCATACTCCATATCATTTGTAATGACTTTTTCGGCTTCAAAGATTCTTGGTTTCGATTCTTGAGGAGTAGTGTATTCAATATTCAAGACTTCTGACTCTTGAACTTGGATTTCTTTTCACAATGGATTCTCACACTGAATTGCTTGATTGATAACATCCTCCAAGGTATTTGCTTGAGGCATGGATAGCAAGAGAAATTTGACTTCAAGATTGAGGCCACTTCGAAACTGATTAACCATGTAGTCTTCTTGATCTCTAGTTCCACAAAACAACATCCTGATATTCAAGGCATAGCTTGAAACTGATGAATCATCTTGTTGTAGCAATCTTTTCATCTCTTGGACATGTTCAATCAAGTCCTTTATGGTTGATTGAATCTCCTTGCATAGGGAATCCATGGTGCCTGGTCTTGATGAAGTTAGTCTTGCCAAAATGTCAGGGGAGCACTAGATTGTGCCTTCTGATTACAATAGACAAGATTTTGAAAATACACTTCTGATGACAAGAACACCCACGAAGGGAAAACGATACAAGAATACGTGACTGATACAAGATGTTCCACAACCTAGGAGTGATAGGTATAAATAACTCTACTAGAGATGATATAGGAGATCCCACAACCCGGTATCGTAAGTATGGAACAAGATATCTAGATTACAAGAAGTCCCTTCTCGGAGATGAACGAGATACAAGAAAGAACTCGACAAGATCGCATACTATGAGATTACAAGAGGACAAGACAAGATTTCCAAGAACTATACTAGAGAAGACTAGAACAAGGAACAAGAGAAGAACTAGAAATGGAACTTGGAGAGTACTTACTTGGCGGTCACGAATCCTTGAGCTCCCAAGATTGGTATTGGCAAGACTGAGAATGAATGTGGCAAACCCCTCCTTATATAGTTTTTCAAGGGCGGTTACCAAAGGAGGATACGACCTGATGATATCATCGATTAGAAACAGGACCTTCGGCTATGAGAATTCAGCCAATAGCCAATCGATCTTCGGGGTTTGGCACATTTCAGACACAGTGGTAGCATTAGGTGCTCCAAGATCATAACCAAACATAAGATATAGGACATTCACATGGAATGTAAGGTTTAAGATGGTTTTCTTTGTGTCCATGATAGGTTCTACGAGGAAAGAGGATTTTGTTGTGACATTCGTAAATATATGTATGATTAATTTTTATTATTGACAAGAGTGATCATAACCTTTGTTTTATTTGATTTAATGTAGGGTAGGATTATGATCATAATCCTATCACTAAGGAACTAGTGCTTGCTTCCTATTTTTGGATATCATTCTTTGAGTCAAAACATATACGATCATCCAAATCGTTTTGTGAGTATTGTTAAATTCGAAATTGTTTACCTTTTTTTCTATTTTTTCTTGGGGTAGAGAGGGCATTTTCTGAGTGTGCACAGTATACCGAGTAGTTTTTCCTGAGTCGAATCCTTCTTCCAAATGTAGTTGTAGTTGGCTATGCGTGCTTGTTGAAATCCACAGTTTGTTTTTCCCCCAATCTTGCAAAGCTTTTGCTTGCCTCAACCAAGGCCTCCCCAGGAGTAAGGGGTAAGAAGTCTCCTGTGGAAGTGCAATAACAACAAAATCTAGAACAAAGTGGCAACCCTGTACTATCATCAATACCTTTTCAATAATGCCAAGAGGGGCAACCCGATGTTGATCTGCTAATGTAACTGTGAATGGTGCCATCTTGGTGGGGTTCAAATTCAGTTTCTTCATTGTGAAATCGGGCATCAAATTGATACCAGAGCGTCCATCTATGATCACACCTGTGAGAGCTTCATCCTTTATACAAACAGATAATCTTGAGCTTTGGTAGTCTGCCAAGGGTGCAGGGGGAAAATTAACCATGAAACCATCTATGCTGGGTGATTGGATCAAGTGAGCAGAGTGTATAATCTTCAATAAGTCACTTCTTATTTTTGAATCCATCCTTATAAGTTCCTACAGACTAACCTTGTGATGAATACCTTTCAAGATCTGTTCAATGTTTACCTCATGAGTGTCTTCTTCCAGACTTGTTAGTTGGTCCCTTAGAGAAGTATCCATCCTTTCATAAGCTCCTTCAATTTCTACTTGGCCCTTCCACCCAGACTTCTTTTCCTCCTCTTTATCCTGGAATCCTTGTTGTTCCTCTCTACGGATTGTTGTTGCTTGTCTGGCTCTAGTCATCATGGGCATTGCAGAGGATGAAACACCATAAGACTGAGAGGTCATACCTTCATCTTGTGGAGAGAGTGCAATCATGTGGATTGGAGCAGGATGGCTTCTTGGGCAGTCTTTGGTATAGTGATCCTTGGACTTTGGACAATGTTGAAAAGGAGGTGCATCTTCTGGAAGGGAACACCTATTTTGCATATGGCCATACTCACCACAACGATAACACATCAATGGTCTATTATATCTATTAATATAATAGATATAATATATTATATTATATTATAGTATATTATATCTATTATTATATTATATCAATGGTCTATTATATCTAGGATTTGACGTACGATTCTCCTCTCTATTAGGTGCATTTGAAGTACTAGCATAATATGAATCCAAAGCTTGAGGCTTACCTCGTTGCTGTGTACCCTTGAGGTAGTAGCAGTCTCTAGCTTCATGACCATCCTTTCCACAAAATTGACAGCTTACCTTGTTAGGGCAATTAGCATTGGAATGTCCATTGTTGTTACATATTGTACACCAAATCTGTCTTCTTATATCCTGAGTGGTCCGCAAATCTTCTAACTCACGGCAAAGTTGGGCTACTTCATCATCACTACGACGTAGTGGTGGCAAGACCTTCTCTTCTTGTTGATTTTGTTGCATTCTCAATGCCTCCAATTCCTTCCTCAGTTGCCCAATAGGGTCTAGTTCTACAGCATAATTCGATTGTGTATCCCCTTCAAAATGTTGCCTAGCTTCTTCAATGCATGATGTTGCTACAACAAAATCATTGAGGGTTGCATCCAATCTAAGAGACTCATGTAGCTTCTATTGAGATGACCTAGGCAGAGCTTTTTCTGTCCATTTTTTAACCAAGAAGTCTCCTGGAGCATGTGGCAGACGTGCAACAAGTGCTTTTGTCCTAGTGTGAAGTTCATGAAAGGATTCACCTGATCTTAGGTTTAGGTTCTCTAGCTGATCTAGAGCTCTTTCCGAGGAATCACTTGGTCGAAATGTCTGTGAGAATGTTGTCTTCAGAGCCTCCCATGTAGCAAAATGGCCATCTGCATATTGACTGTACCATTTGTCAGCAAAGCCTTCCAATGTGGATGAGAAGATTACCAACATTGCATCCTCTCTATTCTGGAGACGTCGTCCACGACATAAGGAGATGAATCTCCTCACATGATCATCAACATCGTCATAAGCTTGTCCCTTGAAGGTAGGGAACTTGATATTGAGTCTGGAGAGTAAATGAGAGAGATCCTCCATTTGCACTGGTGTTTCTTCTGACGTATCTGAGGAGAAGTCTAAGGTTCTCCTATGCTTCTCCTTTGACAATGGTGTCGCACCGAAATCAATAGATAAATTCAAGGAGCTTAGAGGGGAGGTAGGTTCACTAGTCGAAGATATAGTTGACTTGTTAAGGTTCCTTCGTACACCAAGAGGCTCCTTATCTGCTCGCGTATGGATCATGTACCTACTTGCAATTGCAATAGTGCAAAAATACTGAAAAAGAGGACTATTTACTATCCTCAAGGTCTCTCACAGAAAAGCAAGGGTCCCGTCGGGCGTGCCAAACTGTAGAGGAGGTACAAGGGTATCTAAGTTTAACAGGAGCATGCAGCAAGTGCTCCAGTACTTCACCTACTCAAGGGAGGTTCTCCTTAGGGAAAAATACCCTTTAACACTTCTGTGAGCAGGCAGATATCAATGATTGCACAGAGTTGTGAATACTCAAGAAAATATTAATGAGGAATGACAATAAAGGAGGACCAATCATTCCTTAGTTCGAACGGATAATTACAACATAGGCAAAAGAAATGCTCTAAAGTTGATGCTATGGGCTAGCATGCCACTCCAGAACTAAACAATATCATTACAAGAGATTCATCCAATCCATGCAATGAACACAGCTAGATGCAGATTAGCACTGATCAAAGTCAGAAGAATTGCTCTAAGGAAAAGAGCATAAAAATACCACTGACTTACATTGAAGGACAAAGCCAAGCCACTCTCTTCACACTATAGTGATATTAGCCCTCCACTAGGAAGCCCACGCTCTGTATCCTCACCACAGAGTGAGTTCCTACAGTAGGCTTGTAGCCAGAGAGTGCCAAGAGAGGACCCCTATACGTACGTATGTATTTATGTGTATATCTGAATGTATTCCAAATGAACACAAGTCCATTGCTTTTATAGACTCCAATAGGCCAAGAGGGCCTTGCCGATTCCTCACGTCCACTAATCATGCACTGATTGATTGCCCAAAATCGGAGGGGTAGATCAAATATGCTACCAATCTTGAATTCGATCCTCCAAAATAGGCAGTCATCATGAATGGTTGGCAGCATTAGTCATTTCTCCACCTTCTCTTTTACCAATTACACTTTTACTGGCACTTTTGCATAAAATCTGAGACCCTTATTATATGCCACCCGTGATATTGGTCTGACCCTCAGACATTGAAATGCAAGACTACTCTCACTCTCCTTAATTGATAAGTCACAAGTGAGTTTTAATGTTCACATAGGTCGAACAAGTAAGTTCAACGCCATGGTGATAGGTTCACCTCAGCTTGGACTCGAGGTTCTATAGCCTCAAAGTCCAAACACTGCCTTCGATCTACTCATTGCGGTAGTGCCTTATGAGCAGAAACTTGTAAATAGTGTCTGATTGACCTTCTTTTACCTCTGATTCAGTTTATAAGCAAGAAGATTTCGATCTGCCATAACCTTCATATCCATATTAAGGGATAGAAGACTCGTTTCCCCTCATCCACAATCTCTTTTACTATGGCTATATATTTTTCCGCATCTTCAGCAGACGAGTCAGACCAGCTAGAAGAACTTATGTCAAGCCAATGGTGATCCCCAATAGACTTGGTCCTACCTCTTGCTATTAGTTTCATCATGTAACTACTTTGATCCTTCCATTTTATTCCAATTGGTGGCTTGGAGAAGAGACCATCAGAAGTGGTCAGCTGACGAGGAAGGGGGAGGGAGGGCAAGGGAAAGAGAGGGAGGAGTCGGGTGGATGCAGGAGGGAGAGGAATTCGGGTGCGGGGGAAGATAAGGAGGATTGGGTGGGGGCAGGAGGGATAGGGAGGCGAGGGAGAGAGGTGGGTGCACTGTGGGATAAGGTCGAGTGGGCCTGCGAAGGAGGGAGGGGGGTCACGGGGGCTGTGGAGGAGGGAGGGGTGGTGCGGTGAGGGGCCGGGTGGTGGAGTTGTGCGGGGGGCGAAGGGGAGAGAGAGAGAGAGAGAGAGAGAGAGAGAGAGAGAGAGAGAGAGAGAGAGAGAGAGAGAGAGAGAGAGAGAGAGAGAGAGAGAGAGAGAGAAGGGGGGCTATGGGGCTGCGAAGGAGGGGGGGGTTCCCAAGAGCTATGGAGGAGGGAGGGGGGGTCGCCAGGGCTGTGGAGGAGGGAGGGGTGGTGTGGTGAGGGGCAGGGTGGTGGAGTTGTGCGGGGGGCGGAGGGGGGGGGGGAGAGAGAGAGAGAGAGAGAGAGAGAGAGAGAGAGAGAGAGAGAGAGAGAGAGAGAGAGAGAGAGAGAGAGAGAGAGAGAGAGAGAGAGAGAGAGAGAGAGAGAGAGGGAGGGAGGGAGGGAGGGAGGGAGGGAGGGAGGGAGGGAGGGAGAGAGAGAGAGAGAGAGAGAGAGAGAGAGAGAGAGGGAGGGAGGGAGGGAGGGAGGGAGGGAGGGAGGGAGGGAGGGAGGGAGGGAGAGAGAGAGAGAGAGAGAGAGAGAGAGAGAGAGAGAGAGAGAGAGAGAGAGAGAGAGAGAGAGAGAGAGAGAGAGAAGGGAGGCTGTGGGGCTGTGGAGGAGGGAGCGGGGTCCCGAGGGCTTTGGAGGAGGGAGGGGGGTCGTGGGCGCTATGGAGGAGGGAGGGGTGGTGTGGTGAGGGGCGGGGTGGTGGAGTTGTGCGGGGGGTGGAGGAGAGAGAGAGAGAGAGAGAGAGAGAGAGAGAGAGAGAGAGAGAGAGAGAGAGAGAGAGAGAGAGAGAGAGAGAGAGAGAGAGAGAGAGAGAGAGAGAAGGGGGGGTTGTGGGGCTACAAAGGAGGGAGGGGGTCGTGGGGGCTCTGGAGGAGGGAGGGGGGTCGCGGGGCTGTGGAGGAGGGAGGGATGGTGTGGTGAGGCGTGGGGTGGTGGAGTTGTGCGGGGGGCAGAGGGGGGAGAGGGGGAGAGAGAGAGAGAGAGAGAGAGAGAGAGAGAGAGAGAGAGAGAGAGAGAGAGAGAGAGAGAGAGAGAGAGAGAGAGAGAGAGAGAGAGAGAGAGACAGAGAGAGACAGAGAGAGAGAGAGAGAGATAGAGATAGAGATAGAGAGAGAGAGAGAAGGGGGGGTTGTGGGGCTACAAAGAAGGGAGGGGGTCGCGGGGGCTGTGGAGGAGGGAGGGGGGTCGCGGGGCTGTGGAGGATGGAGGTATGGTGTGGTGAGGCGTGGGGTGGTGGAGTTGTGCGGGGGGCAGAGGGGGGAGAGATAGACAGAGAGAGAGAGAGAGAGAGAGAGAGAGAGAGAGAGAGAGAGAGAGAGAGAGAGAGAGAGAGAGAGAGACAGAGAGAGAGAGAGACACAGAGAGAGAGAGAGAGAGAGAGAGAGACACAGAGAGAGAGAGAGAGAGAGAGAGAGAGAATGGGGGCTGGGGGGCTGCAGAGGAGGGAGGGGGGTCGTGGGGGTTGTGGAGGAGGGAGGGGCGTCGTGGGGGCTCTGGAGGAGGGAGGGGTGGTGTGGTGAGGGGCGGGGTGGTGGAGTTGTGCAGGGGGCAGAGGGAGAGAGAGAGAGAGAGAGAGAGAGAGAGAGAGAGAGAGAGAGAGAGAGAGAGAGAGAGAGAGAGAGAGAGAGAGAGAGAGAGAGAGAGAGAGAGAGAGAGAGAGAAGGGGGGTTGTGGTGCTGCGGAGGAGGGAGGGGGGTCACGGGGGCTGTGGAGGAGGGAGGGGTTGTGTGGTGAGGGGAGGGGTGCTCGCGTTGTTAGGGGGCGGAGGGGGAAGAGAGAGAGAGGATGCCTCTATTTGTTATGACATACCCACTTCTCAATTTTCCTTCATCGTGCACTTCTATAGCAATAACTTTTGCATCCACCATGTGCAAAATGCCTACAAAATTCAAAACTTGAACTTCCTCGTTTTGTCTTCTATACCTGTGCCACTCTAAACTTCAAGTGTTGACTAGAAGAGATGATCTCACGATGACTTCTACAGTTCATGCCATATGGATGACAAACTGCTAGCACGATTTTCCATAAGATATTTCCCTTGTTAAGCAATCTTCTAACTGCTGACATGCCAAACAACACCCTTTATTGAACACCCTTGTTTACATTAGAACGTGCTCAGACCTTTCCTGCTTCATTATGTCATCCCACCCCCTTGCACCTGAGTGCACAATATCCCCCTTGCTCTCCTGTTCTTAGTCGGGGGAGAGGGGAAAATAAGAGACAGAGAGAGAGAAGGAGATGATGGCATACACGGGCGCTACATATAGTGAGGTGATATTTTTGTGCGATAAAAGATTCTGATTTCATTGTTCAAAACCTTTTATATCGTGAAAGTATATTATAAAATGAAGACTTGTAGCCAAAATTGTATTTGTACTTGCAAAGAACATGCAAGATCAATGAGAATAGCAATAAGACCAAGAGTTTTCTTAACCCAACAAATAATTTCTCATCACTTCGGAAACAATGATGTATTTATTAAGCCAAAGACATATTCCTTTGTATTCCAAGGGTATCTAGGGTATTGTAAGAGTCAAGAAGTTAGAATACATCATCTACATAGAAATAAACCAATGACTCCTAGTGGATCCAAGGAGGACTTTCCTAAGATTTGTCTAGAATATTGTCAAAAGAGTGTTGGGGCTTTCAAAGAAAATTGTTTCAAAGACTTATTTAGACGATTAAATATGATACACACATGTCACAAGAAAAACTTGACAAGAACAAGAGGGACAATTTCTAGGAGTTCCTTAGACATTTATGGATGCTAAGTATCAAAGTAGGAGGGGTGAACTGGTATATGTGGGAAACTATAGGTGGAAAGAAATTGCAATCCAATTAATCCTTGTTAAACAGGTTAAGCCAATTAAAAAAATGATTTCCATACTTTCAATGAAATCACTAGTTGCAATAGTGGGATTTTTTTAGGAAACGTTGCTCTAGAAGACCATCAATAAGCATTAGGGCTTCAAAAACATATTTCATACTTCTAATGGCAAGAAAATCTCATCAAATAAGGAAAACATTTTCTTTAAAAAACATGGGCATCATCGTTTTTCATTTATCCATCTTCGGAAAGCTTTTATTCAAAAATTTATTTTGCAACCTTTTAGGGATCTATGAAAATGTATAAAAGGGCTCAGGAGCAAGGTCTAGGGATATAGAGGCCATGGTAGTGCCCAAGGTAAACAAGAAGATATCATAAAGAATTTCCTCATCTTTGTATAGAAAGGCTTAGTGGGAGACTAGAAATCTTCGCAAGAGTCAAGGAGCTTTCCAGAAAGCTTCAAACTTCTCCTTAGGCAAAGCCTTCGTGAAAAAGTATGCAATGTTCTCCTGTGTGGGCACATATGCCAAGCTGAACAACACGCAGATCAACCATAAGGCATCTGAGCCACACACACTCAAAAGCCGCTATGAAAGCTACCCTTTACTCAGCCTCACAACTGAAAGTGGCCATAGTAGGCGGCTTCATGCTCAACCAAGATATACATGAGCTACCAAGCATGAAGAAAATGACACTAGTCAACATGCGAGTGTCATAGCAACCAATCCATTCATAATAATAAAAGCATATAGATCTAGCCATAGTGATATCCTCTTGGGATAAAAGAATCCAAGTAGCTGAGTACCACTCAGGTAGGGAAAGATGTTAATCAAGCATCCAATAGTCGGTTGATAGAGAAGAGCATCAAAAGAATCTGTAGCATCATGAAGATGCAATAGGAGTGGCAATTGGTTTGCAGTCTTCAAGGCCAAAATGTTGCAATAATGTGTCACTATATTTTGTTAGACACAAAGCAATTCTAACATCAAGTTGCATAAACTGAATGGACAAATAATAATGCAAATGCCCCAAATCAAACATCTTAAATGAGACATGCAAATCAGCCTTAAAATCAGCAATATGCGCGTCATGAGGACCACTGAGCAGCATATCATCAATATACACAACATTGATTAGAAGCACATCATTAGAACGTTTCATATATAAAGTTCTCATAGTTGGACTATTCTCAAAACCATTGGCAATCAGATAGGCATGATCTTTTTATACCAAGCACCTGGTGCTTGTCTCAATCAGTATAAAGCTTTTTTCAACCTACACACCTCGTCTTCATGCCCTTTTGGCACAAAGCCATGGGCCTGAAAAACATAATTATTTATGCAAGTCACCATTAAGAAATGGAGTTTTAATGTCTAGCTGATGTACATTCCAACCATGATGAGATGCAAGTGCAAACATGCTATGAACAATAGTCATTCGGCAAGTAGGAGCAACGGTCTCATCAAAATCAATGCCTCTTTCCTACGCATAACCCTTTGCAATCAGCCCAACCTTATACATGTGAACTATTCCATCAGGCCTACGCCTCAGCTTGTATACCCACTTAGAGTGAATTACCTTCTTGCTAGGAGGCAAGTCACATAAAGACCACATACCATTCTTCAATATAACAATTTTGGAACCCTGAGTATGCACAACAAATTTTGTGTGGTTCTAAGACTATGACCGAAGAGGTGTCAATGATGCCCTAGATGAAGCGGCGACCTACTCTGATACCAATTGTTAGAGTTTGAGGTCTACCAAAGCACACAAATAGCAAAAGGAAGAAGAAGAAGCTTAGAGCACAATATACAATACACAATGTATTACCACTAGAATGTACAAACATAAGTAACTTGTTAGGTTTATAGGTGTATATACAAGCCAGGGTGGAAAAAAACCTCCTAAAGAGTGAAAAACATGCCTCAACTATCCTAGTGTGTTCAGACACATCAATAATATATATATATATATATATATATATATATATATATATATATATATATATATATATATATATATATATATATATATATATATATATATATATATAGATATATATATATATATATATATATATATATATATATATATATATATATATATATATATATATATATATATATATATATATATATATATATATAGATATACACACACTCACACACACACACACACACACACACATATATATATATATATATATATATATATATATATATATATATATATATATATATATATATATATATATATATATATATATATATATATATATATATATATATATACATATATATGATGTATATTTCTATATACACACACACATACACACAAACATATTGGTTTATAGCTTTTGAGTAAAGAATATCATTTAAGATTGCTTCACATAGGGATGCATAGACTTATATAAACAAGGCTTTTCTCATTGTTAAGCATTTTCTCAAGCATTACTCAACCTCCCACAAGTTCTAGCATTGGAGATCTTTTGTGATCTTGGAGGTGATGAACTAGAGGAGGAGTTCTTATAGTCTAGGAGAAGTTTTCCTATACATCAAGAGACATCTAGAGGAGTTCGTATCAGCTAACATATTGTGATTAACAAGTCTACATCTATCCTCCCTTGTTCATTCACTACTTTTTGTCTTATGTTAATTAGATTCAGGATTCCCCTCTAAAAGACTTCTAAACTGTTCATATTCTTGATATTCTCACATACTCACACTCTTAATACCCTTTAGGCACACAATATTCTGTGTCTAGTTTCTATTTTCTCCTAGATTAAGATATTGTGAGTTTATATCATATTCATTGATTTTAATTTGACATTGGAATATAATATAAAGTAGTTGAGCCTCCTAGCTTACCACACACTTCAAAAGACCTTGTCTATTCTCTATCTATCATCACTTATCATATTTTTGAGTTTTAAGGTGTGTATGCTAAGGTCTATGTAATGGAAGATCCCATAAACCATTGATTGATTCTTATTGAGACCAACCCCACTTCCCACATTGTGTCCTTATAATGGTGATTTATTAACATCATTTTATAGTAGAAAAATATATATTTGATATCGATGCATTTTCCCTAATGCTTATCCTTTATAATGCAAAAGAAAAGTAATACATTTAATGGAAAGATCAAATAACTAAGCATTCAAAATGAATTGGTGTCTTCAATGGAAAAAATAGCTCATATGGATCAACAATAAAAAATCTTCAATTATTATAAACTATATTATAATGTGAAGATGAAGGGCAAAGTAAATCGGTTAGTAGTGGAGAATATGTCAATATGGTATTCTTTAAAATATTGGAGAGAGTTAAAGATTTCTAATCTTCATGGTCCTATGCACATATTCAAGAATTTTTGTTTTTTTTTTTCATTAAGGCAACATCTCGCTACATTAGAAGACGAAATAGAATGAAGAAATGAAACAACCTATGGAACGGCATATCTAAAAATGTTTACTTTGGATGATAAAAACTTAGTTGGGTTAAAGACACATGTTTGCAATAGCTTTGTGAAACATAATCTATCTCGTCTTATCAATGGATGTGCAAAAACTCAATAGGAGTCTATAATTTAATAGTAGGTGGACTACATCAAATGAAATCAGTAGAGATTCAATCTCAGAGAAGAAACATGAATGTAGAGACCTAATGTTTTTTATGGAGAAAGATCTCACAACTTGTTTTGTTTATATAAAAGTCCATGTGATCATCCATCTTATGGATTAAATGTAGATTTAGAAAGCTTTAACCATCAGGTGGATGCTTTTGGACAAGAGATCTTTAGGTATATTGAAAGGTTATCTGAGACAAAGAGCAAAACATGAAGGTTTCATGGTAGAGTGATGGAGGCTTGATGAGTGCATGTATTATTTCAATGAATATCTTGAGAGGTTTGATGAAGAAGTTCCACATGCATGGACGAATCAGTCTTCTTCAAATTTGATAGCTAAGTTATTATCATACAAGGGAAATGTTTTTTAAAATCTAAGTTCTGGAGAAGAAAGATATTTCGACTTTCATTGCATATAGTAATACATGCATTCCAACATTCATTAATGAATATGAATAGGAAATTCAAAAACTTTAACGTAAAAGACAAAGAAACAAGGGAAATAGGGGTAATACTGATGATCGGTAGTTGTAATAATTGTGATACACAAATACATACATACACTTGGGGAAGAACGAGGAAGAACCGAGTGCATCACTCATATAATAGGATGGTCGGGACTCGGGAAAAGAAAGAGACAAAATCATTGGAAGGTACTCTCTTTTCGATAGAGAAGTTAGAGGACAAAAGTTTGTTACAATAGAATGTCGAACCGAAATGGAGCACTGATGTATGCATCATCTGCTCAAGCGTCAAACATTGTCATTTACAATGGTCGTCGTATAATATTCTGTAAGCGCTCCACGTTTTGGGTTCCTTGCATGAGAGACTTTTTAGATAAACTCAACCGTATCGCGGCTGCCCTGGTTGTAGATGCCGGCCGATCGTTAAGCTTATCGCTGTTCTAGTTGTCCCAGCGATTCTCAAAACCTGCCGAAGGTCAAAATAATGGAACTGTTGTGAATTCCTTGGAAGCAAATATTGCTGTTGTGCTTGGTTCGACTAAGAGAAAGTTGAATAGAGCCCATCTGTTTCTCTCTAACGCTGTCCTTCTTTGACAATGGTCGCATACATGTTCAGTGTCTGCGTTCGTTTCCGACATGAAGATTTCGTCAGGATGATAGATCCACAACTGCAATCGTCCATCGCTTCTAGAAGCTTGCATGTCGGCAGTTACAGCAGACTTCTGCGTTTCAATCAAAATCAATCTGCCATCTCTTCGAATGGGCTTGAACCAGACCCTCTGCACCGTGCAACAAGGAATGGTCTCGCCATTAGAGCCTATCTGCGGGATTGTGTGGATTTCTAACGGGGGAAGAAATTCTCTGCGCGCATTGCGTACTCCTCCATAGGAACTAATTGCCAAAGCTTGAACCTTCGGCTCTTGTTTACCATTAAATCCACAAGACAAAGCCGCTGGGTTTCTCTGCTCTTCTTTGAGGATCATTATGCAATTCCTGTATCGGGAGGGTTGATGTGTAAGATTAATATCAGCGGATGCCCTCAGCGTTCGACAATGGGGCAAGTACCTGCCGGTCGCATACATGTTGAGTGTCTGCGTTCGTTTCCGACATGAAGGCTTCGTCTGGGTGATAGAGCCGCAATTGCAATCGTCCCTTGCTTCTAGAAGCTTGCATGTAGGCAGTTACAACAGGCTTCTGCGATTCATTCAAAATCAATCTGCCATCTCTTCGAATGGGCTTGAAACAGACCCTCTGCACCGTGCTACGAGGAAGGGTCCCGCCATTAGAGCCTATCTGCCGGATTGTGTGGATTTCTAACGGGGGAGGAAATTCTCTGCGAGCATTGCGTACTCCTCCAGACGAAATACTTGCCGAAGCTTGAACCCTCGCCTCTTGTTTACCACGAAATCCACAAGACAAAAGCGATGGGCTTCTCTGCTCTTCTCTGAGGATCCTAGTGCAATTCCTATATCGCGAGCTTTGATGGGTAAGATCAATATCAGCTTTGTGTTCAGCGACGACGGCGAACTCGAAGAGTTGAGGCAGCCGATTAATTCTGCGAGTCATCAGGTCAACCTCAGGAGAGCGCATGCCCTCAACTACGTCGAAGAACTTCAAGCGCATTAAATGATCACAAGGTTTTGCTGAAACTAAATATTTGTGAACTAGAAAACGACAGGCTAATCTAACCAGCACAGAGAAGCAAGAAGGAGTTCAGCGTTTTATGGTTGGTCAAATGCAATGAAGCAGAAAGCTACGGACAAATCTCACTAACAACAAAGAGCCAAGATAATGAATATGAGCAATATGGCCACACATATATATCTATATATATGTAATTAATCAGAAATCCACCGACCAAGTCTATTTTCGTAGAGAAGCAATAATGTGCATTAACAATACGACCAGCTGCATGTATATGCAGTCAAGCAGAAAGCTAGAGACCAATCTTAGTCGCAGAGAGGAGCGACTATGTGTAATGAAATGAGAAACCAAGATCAAAAACTGAATCCACAGTACGTGGTGCTCTTGCATCCTCTTAGGTGAATCATACAGCACAATAAAGCGGCTCACTGTGATGTACTCAAAATCTGCCTACTTTTAAGCATGGATCTACCTTTTTGTCAGCATTTTCCATGCCTAGGAAGAGCTAGCCTCATCTAAATGATCAGGCTCTAAATGTTAGATACAGATGTACGGGTTGTACCCACTCATAACATCTCCCAAACCCATATTGAGAATATAAACCAGCTTTCATGGTCTTCAGTACTCCATCTATATACTCATGCTTGCTTCTATTTACCCCGCATGCACTTAGAACATCTCTTACATTTATAGAATCGGCAAGTTCAACACTCCTACTGATGGTGTTCCTTCCCATTTAGTGGGAAATAAGCATGATTTGTAATGTCGCTTTCAAGGGGCATATCTACTAGTTCCAAGGGATATATGAAAGAGCTAACTAAAGCATGTTTCAATGATCTCATGTTTCCAGCCCTATCATCCATACCTATCAATCCCGAGTTGTGGGAGGTCCTGTATCACTTATATATTCTTGTATTATTTTCTTACGTGGGTGAAGTTGTAATCAGAAGTGTATTTCTGTGATCTTATCTAGTCTAGTCAAAGGCAATGATTGAGTGCTCCCCTAGCATTTTGGCAACGCTACCTTTTTCAAGACAAGGCAACATGGTGATTGTTCATGAAGAACTATTTCATACACAGTTTTTCAAGAACAACTCAAAGAGATACAAGAAAGCAAAAAATGGATTTTGCAAGAAAATGTTCAAGATGTAATCACATAACTTCAAGTAGCCCCATGAAGATTAACATGAAGAAAAGTTCAAAAATAAGGATGCCTAAGAAATTTTATGGGACGCCTGAAACTACTCATAAGGATGCAACTAGATAGGTACCCACATTATTCTCCTCAACTAGGAATCATAGGAACTCTACTATGTAGCCTTGCTATTTCATGCTTTGCACCTATACTTGAGAATGATATGAATATTTTGTATGATTTCAAGGCATTTTTCCGGAGTTCACATCTTCATTTGGAGATACAAATTGTTCAAGTGTTGCTGAAACAAAACTAAGGAAGCTACATCAAGCAAATAGGTTTGTGTCTACCTATGCATTAGAGTTCAAACAAATCATTTGTGATCTCACAAAATATGAGGATTATTTTACGAACCAATTTTGGTGGGGCTTACGTCACAATGTCAAGGACCTCATGCTAACCATGCGCAATGTAACCTAATTGAAACAATTTATGAATCAAGCAATTGAGTGTGATAATAGTTTTTTTGAGAGAAATCAAGAGAAGAGAACTTATACTACAGATCAAGAATACAGTTTTACCTCTATTTCAAAAAAAAACACTATGTTAGAAGAAACTCAACGAAAAACCCATGCAATTGGATAACATGAGGGTCAAGCGACTTAGACCACACGAAAGAAAACATGGGAAGGATAATGGACTATGTTTTTATTATGGAGATCATGCTCACTTGCTTTTCAAGTGTCCTAGAAAGAAGAAACAAGTTGAAATTATGACTTCCACGATCACTATCCCACATTAAAAGATCACATTAGAGTCCAAAGAGAAATTTGGTGCATCATGAGAGTCATAATCTTGATTCTATACCCAGATACTACCGCAAACCCTTTCTAGTTTCATCATGGATATCCATCATTATCCTATTCGAGTACCATGTATCAAAGACTCTACCAAGATCAAGAGATATGAAAATTCAAGCCCTAGAAGATCTCAGAGTCACACATTTGCTCCTCGTGGAAATCATCGATCGTGAATGAGGTGATGTCAGGGAAAAAGGAAACCATCTTCAATCTAAGATTTCATGTGACTTTCCATATCGCATAATTGGCTCCAATTTTGGAGAAACTAATGCTTCCATTGTGTATGGACAGTGCCAAAACCTGAAGATGGGCTATCCTTTTGCCTGATTTTGACAGTTGGAGGCATTGTTTTGAATTGATGGCATCATCAATGACATCATCAATAAGTAACTACCATTGATAATTGCCCTGTACAACCTATACAAGGAGGGGTTGTCCACATATATTCTTTGTCTTGCCAATGCAAATCTTGGGAGCTCAAGAAGTCACCCGATCTCCAAGTAAGGTCTCTCCAAGTTATAGTTCATGTTTTGGTCCATGCTTTGTTTTGGTCTTGTCAAAGGTATAAAAAATTCTAAGAAGATAGGCTGCAACCATGATGTGATAGATCATATCATTAATAGACATACCTACATAACTTCATACATCTAGACATACATAGTTACATCAGTTCATAAATATGCATGCATGCATACATACATTGATACATACATAGATTCATGCATACATATCTACATAAGTGCTTATGCACATACACTCATTCATACATACCTACATACGTATACAAACATACATACATGTAGCTATGTACTTACGCAAGCACACGTACATACAAAAACATACACACACACACACATATATATATATATATATCTATATATATATATATATATATATATATATATATATATATATATATATATATATATATATATATATATATATATATATACATATTTGTGGCTTTCGATATATGTGTATGCATGTATATATATATATATATATATATATATATATATATATATATATATATATATATATATATATATATATATATATATATATATATATATACATAAAACATATATACATGCATACACATATATCGAAAGCCACAAATATGTATGTAAACACATGCGTGCCTACATACATATACTTATGAACGATACACTAAATGAAATAGATCGGAGTACAAGAAACTTGAATAAAAGTCATTAGTAAAGTTCACCGATCTATTGTACTTTAACAAATTATGTTAAAATATGAACACTCTAAAATTATCAAGATTATGAAATGAAACCGTATAGAAATTTTAAACATAACGAGAACTAGAATATATATATATATATATATATATATATATATATATATATATATATATATATATATATATATATATATACACACACACATATGTGTGTGTGTGCGCCAACGTATATAGTACATTGAAAGTATTATGTGAATGATGACAATCAACTATGTTTTGATCATCACTCTCATGTGATGTAATGTGAGACTTAGAAGAACCATGGCTAGAGGGGTCTTTAGTTTTCGAGCTAAGGGCATAAAGTAGAAATATATAAAAATAAAAAAAGGTAAACAATATCGAATTAGATAATATTCACAAAATGATTTGGATGATCTTATATGTTTTGACTCAAAGAATGATATCCAAAATAAGAAGCAAGCCATAGTCAACTGCATCAACGTATATGTCTCTCCTCTCATCCAAGAGTTATGGAGATGTATAGATCTCGTTGATATGTGAGAAAACGTTGACCATTTCACTTTATGATTCATGGAATGGTGCATGGACTAAACATGATTATCCAAGATATGGTTTCTGTTCAGGTTATGAGATGATTCTTTATTTAAGAAACAACTTAAGAAAGAACATTAAATGCTTTCACTTTTGATCCTAGTAACTCTAATATTCAACTTAAGAAAGTACATGAACTATAATGTTCATCTTAAGAAAGAACATTTAATGCCCTACCATAAATGGCATAGACATCATTGTATGGTGAGGTGATAGTTTTGTGCGATGAAAGATTCCGATGTCATTCTTCAAAACCTTTTATATCGTGAAAGTCTTTAAAAGAATGAAGACTTGGTTAAAAGAAACTGCAAGATCAATGAGAATAGCAATAAGACCAAGAGTTTTCTTAACCCAATAAATAATTTCTCATCACTTCGGGAACAATGATGTATTTATTAAACCAAAGACCTATTCCTTTGTATTCCAAGGGTATCTAGGGTACTGTAAGAGTCAAGA
Source organism: Ceratopteris richardii (assembly GCA_020310875.1). Taxonomy (NCBI): domain Eukaryota; kingdom Viridiplantae; phylum Streptophyta; class Polypodiopsida; order Polypodiales; family Pteridaceae; genus Ceratopteris; species Ceratopteris richardii. Next base: position 102,924,633 of record CM035406.1, read on the forward strand.
ATTTAGAATACATCATCTACATAGAAATAAACCAATGCCTACTAGTGGATCCAAGGAGGCCTTTTCTAAAATTTGTCCAGAATATTGTCAAAAGAGTGTTGGGGCTTTGAAAGCAAATTGTTTCAAAGACTTGTTTGGACGATCAAACATGATACACACTCTCACAAGAAAAGCATTAAAACTTGACAAGAACAAGACTGAGCATTTCTAGGAGGTCCTTAGACATTAATGGATGCTAAGTTTCAAAGTAGGAGGGGTGAATTGGTATCTGCGGGAAACTATAGGTGGAAAGAAATTGCAATCCAATTAATGCTTGTTAAACATCACAAGATAAGCCAATTAAAAAAATGATTTCCATACTCTCAATGAAATCACTAGTTGCAAAAGTGGGACTTTTTTAGGAAACCTTACTCTAAAAGACCACCAATAAGCATTAGGGCCTCAAAAACATATTTCATACTTCTAATGACAAGAAAATCTGATCAAATAAGGAAAACATTTTCTTTAAAAAACATGGGCATCATCCTTTTTGATTTATCCATCTTCGAAAAGCTTTTATTCAGAAATTTATTTTGCAACTTTTTAGGGGTCTATGAAAATGTATAAAAGGTCTTAGGAGTAGGGTCTAGGGATATAGAGGCCATGGTAGTGCCCAAGGTATTAAAGGTAATCCTCTAAACAATAAAATAGGTCTAGAACATGGAAAGTTTTAGTTAAGTGGATGAAACTTATTAAAGTTTAGGGTGATATAGTGGCTTCAGGCAACACGAAGAAATCATAAAAAAATTCCTCATCTTTGAATAGAAAGGCTTAGTGGGAGACTAGAAATCTTCCCAAGAGTCAAGGAGCTTTCCAAAAAGCCTCAAACTTCTCCCTAGGCAAAGCCTTCGTGAAAAAGTATGCAATGTTCTCCTGCATGGGCACATATGCCAAGCTTACCAACACGCAAATCAACCATAAGGCATCTGAGCCACACACACTCAAAAGTTGCTATGAAAGCTACCCTTTACTCAGCCTCACAACTAAAAGTGGCCATAGTAGGTTCCTTCATGCTCAACCAAGATATACATGTGCTACCAAGCATTAAGAAAAAGACACTAGTCAACATGCGAGTGTCATAGCAACCAGTCCATTCATAATAAAAAAAAGCATATAGATCTACTAATAGTGATATCCTCTTGGGATAAAAGAATCCAAGTAGCCGAGTACCAGTCAGGTAGGGAAAGATGTTAATCGAGCATCCAATAGTCCGTTGATAGACAAGAGCATTAAATGAATCTCTAGCATCATGAAGACGCCATCGTAAACATGTCTCCATAGGAGTGGCAATAGGTTTGCAGTCTTCAAGGCCAAAAGATTGCAATAATGTGTCACTATATTTTGTTTGACATAAAGCAATTCTAACATCAAGTTGCGTAAAATGAATGGCCAAATAATGATGCAAATGCCCCAAATCAGACATCTTAAATGAGGCATGCAAATCAACCTTAAAATCAGCAATGTGCTCCTCATGAGGACCACTGAGCAGGATGTCATCAATATACATAACAATGATCAGAAGCACATCTATAACACGCTTCATATATAAAGTGCTTTTAGTTGGACTATTCTCAAAACCATGTGCAATCAAATAGGCATGTATCTTTTTATACCAAGCTGGTGGTGCGTGTTTCAATCCGTATAAAGCCTTTTTCAACCTGCATACCTAGTCTTCATGCCATTTGTGCAGAGAGCCAGGGGCCTGAAAAACATATGCTTATTTATGGAAATCACCATTGAGAAATGGAGTTTCAATGTCCAACTGATGTGCATTCCAATCATGATGAGCTGCAAGTGCACACATGCTATGAACAATAGTCATTCGGCAAGTAGGAGCAATGGTCTCATCAAAATCAATTCCTCTTTCCTATGCATAACCCTTTGCAACAAAGCCCAACCTTATACATGTTAACTATTCCATGAGGCGTACACTTCATCTTGTATACCCACTTAGTGCCAATGGCCTTCTTGCTAGGAGGCAAGTCACATAAAGACCATGTACCATTCTTCAATATAGCATCATATTCGGACTACATAGCAGCCATCAAATTTTTTGAGTTTTGTGGTCCATCAAACAAAACAGGCTCATTCTCATCGTAGAGAATAGACGCAACCCTAGCATAGCAATCTCATGCAAAAGAGGTAGTATGAGAGGCTGAATGAGTATGATATGACAGAAGTGCATTTAATTTCTTGTCATGTAAAGTTTGCACCAGCCATTTTGGCATAGTTCTTGCCTTTTCAATATCAACTCTCTCATCGATAAGTGCATCATGTAAATCTGCATCCGAAATGAAATGATCTATATCATCACATGAAACCTGTAAAGGCTAACAAGTTGCCTCATTAGGAATAGCACTACACCGTCCACCTATAAAAAGACGCAACAATGTATCATACATGTCTTTGGAGCTAACAGATGTCTCCTTAGATTATGAAAGTAATGGTTGAATAGCATCTTCATTAAAAACAACATCACAACTAACCAAAATGCTTTTAGTTTGTGGATGATATAGATGATAACCTTTGCTTTCCGAATTCTACCCAACATAAATACATTTCACTGCTTTATCATCCAATTTTCTATGATGTTGTTCAGGAACTAATGCATACGGCAGACAACCACAAACACATATATGAGCAACAAATAGCTTGCAACTATGCCAAGCTTCATATAGAGTGATAGACTACAATGCTATAGTGGGACACTTGTTAAGTACATATATTGCACACATAATAGCCTCAAGCCAGAAACTATGTGGTAAATCCTAACTTTTGAACAAACACCTGGCCATCTCCATGTATGAACTCATCTTTTGTTCACAAACTCCATCCTATTGATGTGTACATTAAGCCAGAAATGCATTAAAGTCAGAAGACATATATTGGCCCCTTGATCAGAACAAAGGGTGCCCATTTTAAATGATGATAGATTTTCAACCAAAACTAAAAACGTTTTGAATGTTTGAAGAACATAAACACTTTGGACTTTGCTTTCAATGGATATACCCATGCATGCCTAGAAAAATCATGGATGAAAGTCACGAAGTAAAGATAGTTCCCAAAAAAAGATGTTCAATAGCACCACAGACATCATTATGAACAAGATGAAATTTCTGAGTAGCTCAAACTAAACCATCTTTTGGGAATGAGGAATGCTTCATTTTACCCAAAATACAATCTTCACATACATGTTTACGACATACCTTAAGTATGGGCAAAGAGGACACCATTTTTTATTTTTGCAAGCGTACCAAAGTAACAAAGTTCAGATGACCAAAGAGTGCATGCCAAAGCTTTGCATCTGACATAACCTAAGAATCATGTACTGCACATTTTGAATCGTTCATAGATTTTTCTTAGTCTATGAGCTTATATAGGCCACATCATAAAATGACAAAAGCAATTATCACATTTCCATTTGACAGATGATGAACAATACATCTCTCACCAATAAATTTCACAACCAAGCCAATCTTGGCTAAAATTGAAACTAATAATAACTTCTTCTTGATCTCTGGCACAAAAAAAGCATCTAAAAATCTAAAACAACTACCATATTGATCTTACCAACTCCAATAACAGGATAAGAAGAGTTGTTGGCACATGTGATAGTATTCTATATAAGGGCAGGCTCAAGTGAAATGAAGAAACTATGCTGCAAGGTAATATGTTTGGTTGCCCCACTATCCAAGTACCAACCATCTAATTCTATGGCAGGCCTACAATGCTCATGAAAAGATGGGTCAAAAGTGCAAACAATAGTAAACACCCACTCTTCAATCTACACAACATTAGTAGAATCCCTTTTCGGTGTAGAGGCCTCTGCAACAACCATTTCAGCCTCTTTCTTCTTTACCTCTTAATAACATGATCATTTGCTTTACAATATTTGCAAAACAATTGTTCCTTTTCTATTTTCTTCTCATCTCCATGTTCCTTCTTTGATTGTGCTGAATTAGTTTATTTTTGCTTACTAGTAAAGAGCTCCATTTACCTTTGACCTTTTGACTAACCAAGAAATCCTAATCTGCAACACGCATAATGGACCTGTTCTGCCTAGAGAGATCTTCCTCTAATAGAAAAGAAACTAACTCCTCATATGATAAGGCATTTGGATTTTCTTTCATCATCAAATGAAGAGTAGAAGCAAAACTCTGTTATGAATCAGGAAGACCATTCAAAACATTCTACAAAAGTGAACTGTCCGGCAAGAATTCATCAACAGAAATTAATTGTTCCATCAAATCTTTGATCTTGGTTAGAAAACTCTCCATAGAATCACCTCCACTCATATGCTTACTCTCCAACTATTTTTTACGGTAGCCAACACGAGCCTCGTTCCTAGCTTGATAGAATGTGGTTAGTGTATCCCAAGCATTCTTAGTTATTCTACAAGAGTGAATGTGAGGAATAATGGCACATTTGACAAAAAAAGGTTATCAATGCATGTGCCTAAGCATCTTTGTCATCGCAATGAATTTGGTCTATAGTAGGTGTAATAAGAACCACATCACAAAGGGGAATTTGCAAAATATCACCACCATCGACGCCATCTGCATGAGCTTGAGTACTTGTATTTGCAAATGTAATAGGATTTTTTTCAACACCTTATACAATATTCGATAATCCTTTTGCGACCAATACATGAAGCATCATATAACCCCACAGTGGGTAGTTCGTACCATCCCACTTATCCTCAATAGCCAATAGAGGAAATACATGACTACTTTTAGCCATAATCACTCACTAAAACACCTTGATGCAGAAAAATGACTATAAAAATAGGTTTAACAGAACTACCCTGATAAGTTGTCATAAACCTATAGTAGACTTCGAGATGCTTATACTAGTGAACCGAAACCTCTATATAGCTTTCACACAAACACAAAAAATAGCATGCACAAAGTGCATTTGGAGGCCGAAACAAGCTTAGATTGCCATTTTGGACCCTAAGTATGCACAACAAATTTTGTGCGATTCTAAGACTATGACCCAGGAGGTATCAACAATGCCCTAGATGAAGCCGCAACCTGCTCTACTACCAATTGTTGGATTTTGAGGCCTACCAAAGCATGCGAACATCACAAGGAATAAGAACAAGCTTAGAGCATAATAGACAATACTTAATGTATTACCACTAGAATGTACAAAGATAAGTAACCCATTAGGGTTATTGGTGTATATACAAGCTAGGGTGGAACAAAACCTCCTAAATAGAGAAAAACGTGCCTCGGTGGTCCTAGTGTGTTGAGACACATCAGTGTCGAAATATATCTCACACACACACACACATATATATATATATATTAAACATATATATATATATATATATAATGTATATTTCTACACATACACACACACACACACAAACATATAGGATTATACGTTTTGAGTAAAGAATATCATGTAATATTGCTTCTCATATGGATGTATAAACGTATATAAACGAGGCTTTTCTCATTGTTAAGCATTTTCTCAACCATTACTCAAGCTTCCACAAGCTCTAGCATTGGAGATGTTTGGTGATCTTGGAGGTGATTAGCTAGAGGAGGAGTTCTTAGAGTCTAGGAGGAGATGTGCTATACATCAAGAAACATCTAGAGGAGTTCGTATCACGTAACATATTGTGATTAACAAGTCTACATCTATCCTCACTTGTTCATTCACTAGTTTTTGACTTATGTTAATTAGAATTCAAGATTCCCTTCTAAAAGACTTCGAAACTATTCATATTCTTGAGATTCTCACAAACACACACTCTTAATACCTTTTAGGCACATAATATTTTAGATCTAGTTCCTATTTTCTCTTGGATTAAGATATTGTGAGTTTATATCATATTCATTGATTGCAATTTGACATTGGAAGATAAGATAACGTAGGTGAGCCTGCTAGCTTACTGCACACTTCCAAAGATCTTGTCTATTCTCTATCTATCATCACTTATCATCTTTTTCAGTATTAAGGTGTGTATGCTAAGGTCCATGTAATGGAAGATCCTACAAACCTTTGACTGATTCTTATTAAAACCCACCCCACTTCCCACACCGTGTCCTTATCATCGTGATTTATTAACATCATTTATAGTAGAAATAGTAAAGAAAAATTTATATTTGATATCGGTGCCTTTTCCTTATGATTATCCATTATAAAGCAAAAGAAAAGTAGTATATTTAATGGAAAGATCGAAAACCTAAGGATTTGAAATGGATTCGTGTCTTGAATGGAAAAAGTACTTCATATGGATGAACAATAAAAAATTTTCAATGATTATAAAGTATATTTTAATGTGAAGACGAAGGGCAAAGGAAAATGGTTACTAGTGGAGAACATGTCAATATGGTATTCTTTGGAATACTAGAGAGAGTTAAAGATTTCTAATCTTCATGGTCCTATGCATATATTCAAGAATTTTGGTTTTCTTACATTATGGCAACATCTCGCCACATTAAAAGACAAAATAGAATGAAGAAATCAAACAACCTATGTAACAATATATCAAAAAATGTTTACTTTGGATGATAAAAACTTACTTGGGTTAAAGACACATGTTTGCAATAGCTTTGTGAAACATAATCTATCTCGTCTTATCAATGGATGTGCAAAAACTCAATAGGAGTCGATAATTTAATAGTAGGTGGATTACATCAGATGAAATCAGTAGAGATTCAATCTCAGAGAAGAAACATGAATGTAGAGACCTAATGTTTCTGATGGAGAAAGATCTGACAACTTATTTTGTTTATATAAAAGTCCATGTGATCATCCATCTTATAGATTAAATGTAGATTTCGAGATTTTTAAGCCTCTGAGGGATGCTTTAGTTTTGGAGTTAGACATCTGCGGAAGCACGCGAACAGCACAAGGAAGAAGAAGAAGCTTGGAGCACAACACACACGACTGATTGTATTATTGGAGAATGTACAAAGATAAGACGCCCATTAGGACAATAGGCCTATTTACAAGCCAGGGGAAAAAAACCTCCTAAAGAGGGAAAAAAGTGCCCTGGCGGTCGTAGAGTGTTCACACACATCACTACCTAAATATATCAAGAAATCCCCCCTGGGAGTGATGTCGTGAACAAGGAGCTGGCACTCATGTATAAGGAAGTGCCAAGCTATGTGGAAATCACTTCACAAAAGGAAGTGGGCACATATGCCAAGCTGATCTCCCAAGCAGAGAACCTCTCCTTGACATAATGATAATGCACCTCAATGTGCTTAGTGCGAGCATGGAACACAGGGTTCGTCACAACTTCCAATGCGCTCTGACTGTCAGTGAAGATGGTGGTGGCAGAGGACTGACCAACACCCAAATCAGCCATATGGCCTCTGAGGCACACACACTCAACAGTAGCTATGAAAGCTGCCCTATACTCAGCCTCACAACTGGAAGTTGCCATATTAGGTGGCTTCTTGCTCAACGAGGACATACATGAGCTTCCACGCATGAAGCAAAAGCCACTAGTGGACACACGAGTGCCATAGCAACCAGCCTAGTCTGAGTCAGAAAAAGCATGCAAATCTGGCGGTAGTGATCCCCCCTTGGGATAAAACAACCCAAGTAGACGAGTACCACTCAAGTAGCAAAAGATGGGCTTAACCGCCTACCAATGCTTGACACCTCGGCAATGCATAAACTTGCTCATCTGTGAGACAGCAAATTGAATATCTGGCCGAGTAATGAACCACAATAGTGAATGTATTACCACTAGAATGTACAAAGATAAGTAACCTGTTAGGGTTATAGGTGTATACACAAGCCAGGGTGGAAAAACACCTCCTTAAGAGAGAAAAACATGCCTCAGTGGTCCTAGTGTGTTCAGACACATCAATGTCAATATATATATATATATATATATATATATATATATATATATATATATATATATATATATATATATATATATATATATATATATATATATATATATATAATTTATAAACATATATATATAATGTATATTTCAATACATACACACACACACAAACATATAGGATTATAGATCTTGAGTATAGAATATCATGTAATATTGCTTCTCATAGGGATGCATAAACTTATATAAACAAGGCTTTTCTCATTCTTAAGATTTTTCTCAAGTATTACTCAAGCTTGCACAAGCTCTAGCATTGGAAATCTTTGGTGATCTTGGAGGTGATCAACTAGAGGAAGAGTTCTTACAGTCTAGGAGGAGTTGTGCTATACATCAAGAGACATCTAAAGGAGTTTGTATCACCTAACATATTGTGATTAACAAGTCTACATCTATCCTCACTTGTTCATTCACTAGCTTTTGACTTATGTTAATTAGAATTCAGGATTCCCCTCTAAAAGAGTTCTAAATTGTTCATATTCTTGAGATTCTAACATAGACACACTCTTAATACCTTTTAGGCACATAATATTTTCTATCTAGTTCCTATTTATTCCCAGATTAAGATATTGTGAGTTTATATCATATTCATTGTTTGTAATTTGACATTGGAATATAAGATAAAGTAGGTGAGCCTGCTAGCTTACTGCACGCTTCAAAAGATCTTGTCTATTCTCTATCTATCATCACTTATCATCTTTTTGAGTATTAAGGTGTGTATGCTAAGTCCATGTAATGGAATATCCTACAAACCTTTGATTGATTCTTATTGATACCCACCCCACTTCCCACATTGTGTCCTTATCATCGTGATTTATTAACATCATTTTATAGTAGAAATATTAAAGAAAAATATATATTTGATATCGGTGCATTTTCATAATCATTATCCATATAATGAAAAAGAAATGTAATACATTTAATGGAAAGATCGAAAAACCTAAGCATTCAAAATGGATTGGTGTCTTAAATGGAAAAAGTACCTCATATGGATCAATAATAAAAAATGTTCAATTATTATAAAGTATATTTCAATGTGAAGAGGAAGGACAAAGGAAAATGGTTACTAGTGGAGAACATGTCAATATGGTATTCTTTGGAATACAAGAGAGAGTTAAAGTTTTCTAATCTTCATGTTCATCTGCACGTATTCAAGAATTTTTGTGTTTTTAACATTATGGCAACATCTCGCTACATTAAAAGACAAAATAGAATGAAGAAATGAAACAACCTATGTAACAACATATCAAAAAATGTTTACTTTAGATGATAATAACTTACTTGGGTTGAAGACACATGTTTGAAATAGCTTTGTGAATGTAGAGACCTAATGTTTTTGATGGAGAAAGATCTCACAACTTATTTTGTTTATATAAAAGTCCATGTGATCATCCATCTTATGGATTAAATGTAGATTTTGAGAGTTTTAAGCACCCGATGGATGCTTTTAGACAAGAGATTTTTAGGTATATTAAAAGGTTATATGAGACAAAGAGCAAAACATGAAGGTTCCATGGTAGAGTGATGGATGCTTGATGAGTGCATGTATTATTTCAATGAATATCTTGAGAGATTTGATTAAGAAGTTCCACATGCATGGACCAATCAGTCTTCTTAGAATTTGATAGCCAAGATATAATCATACAAGGGAGATGTTCTCAGAAATCTAAGTTCTAGAGAAAAATGATATTTCCACTTTCATTGCATATAATAACACATCCATTCCAACATTAATTAATTAATATGAATAGGAAGTTCAAAAACCATTAACGTAAAAGACAAAGAAACAAGGGAAATAGGGGTAGTATTGATGATCATGAGAATTTAATAATATCTCCTCTCATGGATTGGTTATATACTAGTGTGAAGATACCCAATAGAGATAATGAGACAATATGAGATGAAAAGAGAGTTAATTTAGAGTGTGTAATGGAAAGGTAAACAAAACTTATAATTTTCATGATAGGGTTTGTTCTTTTTTTAAGTATACATAATATCCCTTTTATCCACTTGATGTGTGAAATGGTAAATGAAATGGAAACATTCTCTCTCATTCCAAGTGGGCAATTCTAAACATTGCTTAAACAAATGTGAAGCTTCATATTGTTCCAAGCATTTCAAACAGAAGTAGCAAGTTTAGAACCTTTGAAGATCATCAAAACACATTAGAAGTGTAGTATGATCCTATCATGGTTTCTCCATATGAGCTTTCTCCATATGAGCTGTGACCACAACTTTTTAATCTAAATAGCTTAAACAAAGGTGAAGCTTCATAATGGTACAAACATTTCAAAGAGATGTAGGAAGTCTAGAAGCCTTGGAAATCATCAAAATAGGTGAGAAATGGAGTGTGAGCACGTCTTGGTTTCTATTCTTTGATTGTCCACTTATCCACAAGCTTATTTACAAGTATGTGAGCATTAGTAGTTTCCATTTTACCTAGTTTCTTTGGGTATGTAAAGATGTCATATTTAATCATAGGCCTTCCTGTCCTTTTTGGGTCTCCAATCCATAGAAAATGTTTATATCTTCTTTTCATCTTATTGCGTTCTTTTGATTCTATCATTTTCACAACAAGAGATACATAAGTAAAGGATTCAATAAATAATTGATGACCATCCCTTTCTGAAGAAACAGTTGTTTTGAGTACACTAGCTTCTAATATTAGAGCTTACTCTATAGTTTGTTCAACATTGAGTCCTAATGCTGACTTATCAAAAAATGATGTTGACTTGTTGAAAAACTGCATTGTGATACCTAATGCTCCAAAGATTTGGCTTGGAGCGATCCGATGACACTCATAGTATCTAATAAACTCAAATGGTGGTGGTTGATGGCCTTAAAAGTGATCTTTTCATGGTTGATCTTGGATCTAAAGAGGACTTGGGGGGTTTCCAAACACTCAACAAATCGATTAGTTCAGACAATTTCATGATGAAGTAATTATTTTGTATCATCTACAAATAATTTTTCCATTACATGAGTAATTTCCCTTGTAGAAAATGCGTTTTCAAGACATATCAAAAGATTAGGGAGATTCTTGACATGCGACTTGCAAAATATTTTAAAGGATCTTATGGACCAATTGAGTATTCTATCATCCCAAAATGGAGATTAAGGTTATGTTCTACACCACTCCAAGTTTTGAAATGTTACTTGCCATAGTTTTTAAAAGTCTCTATGGGCCAATTCAATATTAGATCATTGCAAAATAAAGATGCAGAAAAAGGAAATAAGTAGTTCTCTTATATGTTTGACAGTCTCTTTCCCATTATCAATCGAAGACATTCAATCTGTATTACTCAGAAAAGGATTTGCAAACAAACACTAATATGCTCGATAAATCACTACAATGTTTCGCAAGACATCCAATAACATACATTTAAACAATTGTCAATGATTTATTTTGTAGCAATATGATGTATTTCAAAATCTATCTAGTTTTCTAATTGTGTCTACCTTCTTGGCATGGCTTTACCATGGCTATCTAAAGAGCTAGACTCATTAGAATTGTGAGGCTCTAAATGTTAGATACAGATGTTTCAATTGTGCCCTACTGATAAGATTACCAAAATCCATATGGGGAATATTTCCGAGCTTCATGAACTCTGTAATATTACCACCACCTTGTGCTAGAGAGATGACTCTCCTGCAAACCAAAAGCCTCTATATATAGATCTCTCAAGGGGACTGCCTTCTCATACTGACCATCCAAGTGTCAGCCATGTAACTCCATGTGTGCCAAGTGTCCTAGTCAGAGGATGCTTATAGAAGGCTATAGAGTTCTTTGGGAAAAAGCCTCTCCCCATGTATCCCATGGGGATTGAACCCAAGACCTCCTCCTTCACATCCTTGATTCTTAGCCACTAAGCCAAGTGGATCACTTGTTCACAAGAGCACAAGACCTCCTAGTAACTCTAAACTCGAGATCTTTGGTCATACACACAGATGTGCAAACGGTGTCGGATTTTAGATCCATTTGAATCGATCCAATCCTTATATCATAGGCTTGGAAGAATGTAATAAAGTAGTTCTATGTTCTAAGGGTCCCACCAATTCAGATAGATCTGAAATCGGGCACCGTTTGGTCACTCATGTGTATGGCAAAAGATCTTGAGACTAGACTTGAGGCTTTATTGCTTGTCCAAAAGATATTTCTTTTAATCCAAGGAAATAGCTAACCAGACTATTTTCTTTGTTGGCTTATCTATAGGAAGTAGCTTAATTCCTAAAACTTACTTTGATGTATCTTTTAGGAAAATATCTTGAATCCTTAAGATTACTTGGGTTTCTTCATTAAGCTCTATTTAGCTTACACAACACTAAGCAAAGCTCTATTTTCTTGCCATTCTAATGAGTAAGAAAATTGAACACTTACTTTGTAAGGGCTTGCTTTTCCTAATCAAGACTCCTAATTTGTGATATCTAACTATCAGATCTGGGAAATCAAACTAGCTACTTGAGTTGCATGGCACCAAGGAGCCTTGTAACTATCTAGTTTGCTATTTTCCTAGCTATCTAAGTCAAGTTAGAAAAAGGAGGTAACAAAAGTATAAGTATTTAACAAACAATCACGCATGTGCAAATGCCTATTCTTGCATGCAAATGCATGTGAGTACATGCACATGTTGGCATTCTCCTTTCATGCACTAAATGTAAATCAAACAATTCTTGAGGTTGAAAATCAATGTTCCCAATCATCCATGCACAAAAACTCTAGTTGCTAGCTTCTAAAAAGATATAACTCTTCATATGCATAAACTTGAGCATTAACTATCGTTTTCAAGCAAGAAGAAAACGTGTTTTGTGCATGAAAACATTCTTTTCAAAGGGTAAATGCATCAACATTCGTTTACTTCCATGCGGTGACATATAGATGCATGCTTGTGCTTAATGAGTGTTTGAATAAATTATGCTCTTTCATTTAGCTTTCAATAATTTGCATCAAGATTATAAAAAATGAAGTTTAATTATATACTTCAATGATAATAACATGCATCCTATATGAAAGCATAGAGCAAAACAAATATTGAAAGCAATCAGTAACTTGGAAGATACTTATCTCCAAATTAAGCTATGTCCTTCCTTTGATCCTCGAGAAAAGTCAACCTTCATAGTCATCCTCACAATTAGCTTCAATCCTTTGATGTTTTTCTTTGTTTGATAATCAAACATCGATAATGCTCCTTTCATCCTTGAAAATACTTGGAAAAATAGACCATCGGGTTGCTCAAGAGAGAATGGATGGGAGATGCTTACTACTCTTGTTAGGGTTCGAAACTAATATCAAACATATATTGATTAGATAGCATCCGCTATGTGACCAATGAGCCTTGCTATGTTGGATGAAGCAGAGCTCTTTGCAATAAGTGGTCATGGATAACATAGAGATCCTTCTTGAACACCTTACGGGTGCAATTCCTAGAAGCTAAATTCTGACTATATCTTCATCCTACTTTTGCTCTGTAAGCTTCTATAGGATGAAATGAAGAGTCATAATTTTAATAACTGAATTCTGTAACAGGTAACACATATAGTTATGGCAGATAGAAAAAAGTGATTTATGGGACAAGATCAGGGTTTCGAGGATTTCTGCAACAATTGAAACTACTCATAAGGATGCAACTACATAGGTACCCACATGATTCCTCTGAACTAGGAATCATAGGAACTCTACTATGTTGCCTTGTTATTTCATGCTTCACACCTATACTTACGAAGGATATGAATATTTTGTATGATTTCAAGGCAATGGTTCCAGAGTTCACATCTTCATTTGGAGATACAAAGTTTTCAGGTGTTGCTGAAACAAAAGTAAGGAAGCTACATCAAGGAAACAGGTTTGCGTCTGCCTATGCACTAGAGTTCAAACAAATCCTTTGTGATCTCACAAAACTTGAGGATTATTTTATCAACCAATTTGGATTGGGCTTACATGACAATGTCAAGGACCTCATGCTAACCATGCCGAAGCAATTGAGTGTGATAATAGGTTTTGTGAGAGAAATCAAGAGAAAAGAACTTATACTAGAGATCAAGAATACAATTTTACCTCTATTACATAAAAAACAATATGTTAGAAGAAACTCAATGAAAACCCATGCAATTGGATAACATGAGGGTCAAGCGACCTAGACCATAGGAAAGAAAACATGGGAAGGATAATGGATTATGCTTTTATTGCGGAGATTGAGATCACATGCTTTTCAAGTGTCATAGGAAGAAGAAACAAGTTGAAATTATGACTCCCACGATCACCATCCCACATTAAAAAGATCATCATTAGAGTCCAAAGAGAAATTTAGTGAATCATGAGAATCATAATCTTGATTCTATACCCAGATATACTGCAAACACTTTCTAGTTTCATCATGGATATCAATCATTATCCTATTCAAGTACCACATATCAAAGAATCTACCAAGATCAAGAGATATAAAAATTCAAGCCCTAAATGATCTCAGAGTCACACAATTGATCCTCATGGAAATCATCGATTGAGAATGAGGTGATGTCATGGACAAAGGAAACCATCTTCAACCTAAGATTCCATGTGACTTTCCATATTTCAGCATTGGCTCCAAGTTCTGAGAAACTAATGCTTCCATTGTGTATGGATAGTGCCAAAACCTTAAGAGGGACTATCTTTTTAACAAATTCTCATAGTTGGAGGCCTTGTTTTTAATTGATGGCATCATCAATGACATTACGAATAAGTAACTATCATTTATAAACTTTTCTCGAAAACCTATATAAGGAGGGGTTGGCCATATATATTCTCTATCTTGCCAATGCATATCTTGGGAGCTTAAGAAGTCGCCGGATTTCCAAGTAACTTCTTTCCAAGTAACAATTCGAGTCTTGTTCTTATGCTTTGTTCTGGTCCGGTCAAAGCCTTATAAAAAATTCTAAGAAGATAGGTTGCAACCATGATGTGATAGATCATATCATTCGTAGACATACCTACATAACTTCATACATCTAGACATGCATAGTTACATAAATTCATAAATATGCATGCATACATACATACATTGATACATACATAGATTCATGCATAGATATCTACATGTGCTTATGTACATACACTAATTCATACATACCGACATACGTATACAAACATACATACATGGATACATATATACATGCATATTTACATGCTTATAAGAATACATTAATATCTACATACGTATGTTCATACACAAATACATTCATACATTCAAACATATATGCATGGATATATTCAAATGTGCAGAAATAGTATACATACATACATACGTACTTTTATATATATATATATATATATATATATATATATATATATATATATATATATATATATATATATATATATATATATATATATATATATATATATATATATACCCCTCTCTCTCTCTCTTATATATATATATATATATATATATATATATATATATATATATATATATATATATATATATATATATATATATATATATATATATATATATATATATATATATATGTGTGTGTGTGTGTGTGTATGTGTATGAACAAGTATGCCTACAAATATACGTCTTTACATACATAAATATAGAAAAACATACATACATTAACACTCAAATACACATATAGCTATGTACTTACGCAAGCACACGTGCATATAAAAACATACAGACACACACACACACACACACACACATATATATATATATATATATATATATATATATATATATATATATATATATATATATATATATATATATATATATATATATATATATATATATATATGTATGTACATACATATACATAAAACATATATACATGCATACACATACATCGAAAGCCACAAATATGTATGTGAACACATGCGTACCTACATACATATATATTTATGAATGATACACTAAATGAAATAAATCGCATTACAAGAAACTTGAATAAAGTTCATAAGTAAAGGTCAGCGCTTTATGGTACTTTGACAAATTATGTTAAATTATGAAAACTCTAAATTTATCAAGATTATCCAATGAGACCATTTATAAATTTTAAACTTAACTAGAATTAGAATATATATATATATATATATATATATATATATATATATATATATATATATATATATATATATATATATATATATATATATATATATATATATATATGTGTGTGTGTGTATGTGTGTGTGTGTGTGTGTGCCAACGTATATAGTACATTGAAAGTATTATGTGAATGATGAGAATCAACTATATTTTGATCATCACTCTTATGTGATGTAATGTGAGACTTAGAAGAACCATGGCTAGAGGGGTGTTTAGTTTTTGGGCTAATTGCATAAAGTAGAAATATATAAAAACAAAAAAAAGGTAAACAATATCAAATTTAAGAATAGTCACAAAATGATTGGATGATCTTAAATGTTTTGAATCAAAGAATGATATCCAAAATGAGAAGCAAGCACTAGTTTCCTATTTGTAGGATTATGATCATAATCCTACCCTACATTGAATCAAATAAAAAAAAGGTAATGATCATTGTTTTCAATAATAAAAATTAATCATATATATATTTAGGAAAGTCAAAACGAAATCCTCTTTCCCCATAGAACCTAAACATGACATGCCACCTACTTGAATTCTTCTTTTTGTCGCTATCAATAACTATTTAAAAAAACAAAGATGAATGGATTAAATGTACATATTTAGAATACATATGAGGAATACAAATCACATTCATATTAAGTATCGTACATATCTTCTACTGATAAAATCTTTCTTTTAGAGGTATCTTTTAGTGGTATGTCTTATGTGTATACAAAATCCAATATTTCTTGGAATTGGAATTTCAAAACCAAAAAGAAATTCCATTAATAAACAATTTTACTTTAAACTTATATACATGCATGTGAATGTGTGTGCGTATATGTGCATGTGTGAATGTAAGCGTGTGTGCATGTTCATGTGTGTGAATATGTGTATATTTGCGTGTGTGTGTGTGAGTGTTTGTGTCAATTTATGCAAGCATACATGCATGAATATATGCATGTGCATGTGTTTATGTGTTTAGCTTTGTGTATATGTATGTGTAAGTGTATGAATATGCGTACCTTTGTGTATGCACTAATGTTTGTATCTATATGCATGTTTGTATTTATGTGAATATCCATGTGTGCGTATTGTTTTGTATCTATTTCATCTATCTCTCTCACTTTCTCAGTATCTATTTAATCTCTTTAAAATAATTAAATGAAATGATAATAATATTTTTGAAATCAAATTACACTACAGTCAATGAAAGATTTAGGCATCACCGTCTCCTTTCGATGTAACGGCTATTAACTATAAGTAAATTGAACTTTTAGTTTTATTATTCAATGAATATGTACATGAACTGTGATCTTCAACTTGAGAAGGAACATTTAAGGCTTTTAGTTTCATTTTCATGAAAGCAACAAGTCAACTGCATGAACGTATATGTCTCTCCACTCATTCAAGAGTTATGGAGAGGTATTGATCTCGATGATATGTCATAAAACATTGAACATTTCAGTTTATGACTCATGGAATGGTGCATGGACTAAACATGATTATCCAAGATATGGTTTTTGTTCAGGTTATGAGATGATTCCCTATTTAACAAGGAACTTAGGAAAGAACATTAAATGCTTTAACTCTTAATCCTAGTAACTATAATCTTCAACTTAAGAAAGTACATAAACTATAGTGATCATCTTATGAAAGAACATGTAATGCCTTACCATAAATGGCATAGACATCATTGTATGGTGAGGTGATATTTTTGTGCGATGAAGCATTCTGATTTCATTGTTCAAAGCCTTTTATATCGTGAAACTCTTTAATAAAATGAAGACCTGTAGCCAAAATTGTATCTCTACTTGCAACGTGCATGCAAGATGAATGAGAATAGCAATAAGAGCAAGACTTTTCTTACCCCAACAAATAATTTCTCATCGCTTCGGGAACAATGATGTATTTATTAAACCAAAGAACTATTCGTCTGTATTCCAAGGGTATCAAGGGTACCTTAAGAGTGAAGAAGTTAGAATACATCATCTACATAGAAATAAACCAATGACTGGTAGTGGATCCAAGGAGGACTTTTCTAAACTTTGTCCACAATATTGTCAAAAGAGTGTTGGAGCTTTCGAAGAAAATTGTTTCAAAGAGTTATTTAGACGATTAAATATGACACACACATCTCAAGTGAAAAGCGTTAAAAATTGACAAGAACAAGAGGATCCGTTTCTAGGAGGTCCTTAGACATTATTGGATGCTAAGTATCAAAGTAGGAGGGGCGAACAGGTATCTATGGGAAACTATAGGTGGAAAGAAATTGCAATCCAATTAATCCTTATTAAACATGAGAGGATACGCCAATTCAAAAAAATGATTTCCATACTCTCAATGAAATCACTAGTTGCAAAAGTGCGACTTTTTTAGGAAACCTTGCTCTAGAAGACCACCAAAGAGCATCAGGGCTTCTAAAACATATTTCATACTTCGAATGACAAGAAAATTTCATCAAATAAGGAAAACATTTTCCTTAAGAAACATGGGCATCATCCTTTTCCATTTATCCATCTTGGGAAAGCTTTTATTCGGAAATTTATTTTGCAACGTTTTAGGGGTCTATGAAAATGTATAAAAGGGCTTAGAAGTAGGGTCTAGGGATATAGAGGCCATGGTAGTGCCCAAGGTGTTAAAGGTAATCCTTCAGACAATAAAATAGGTCTAGAGCATGCAAAGTCTTAGTTAAGTGGATGAAAATTATGAAAGCTTAGGGTGATATAGTGGATTCAGGCATCACGAAGAAATCATAAGCAAATTCCTCATCTTTGAATAGAAAGGCTTATTGGGATCTAAAAAGCTTCCCAAGAGTCAAGGAGCTTTGCGAAAAGCTTCAAACATCTCCCTAAGCAAAGCTTCCCTAGGCACATATGCCAAGCTTACCAACACCCAAATCAACCATAAGGCATCTGAGCCACACACGTGGAATAGTCACTATGAAAGCTACCCTATACTCAGCCTCGCAAATGAAAGTTGCCATAGTAGGTTTCTTCTTGCTCAACCCAAATATACATGAGCTACCATGCATGAAGAAAAAGAAACTATTCAACATGCGAGTGTCATAGCAACCAGTCCATTCATAATAAAAAAAGAGCATGTAGATCTAGCAGTAGTGATACCCTCTTGGGATAAAACAATCCAAGTAGTTGGGTACCACTCAAGTAGGGAAAGATGTTAATCCAGTATCCAATAGTTTGTTGATAGAAAAGAGCATCAAATGAATCTCTAGAATCATGAAGACTCAATCGTAAACTTGTCTCCATAGAAGTGGCAGTAGATTTTCAGTCTTCAAGGTCAAAACCGTGCAATAATATGTCAATATATTTCCTTTGACTCAAAAAATTTCCAACATCAAGTTGCATAAACTGAATGGCAAAGTAAATATGCAAATGCCGCAAATCAAACATCTCAAATGAGGCATGCAAATCAGCCTTAAAATCAGCCATATGCTTCTCATGAGTACTAATGAGCAACATGTCATCAATATAGACAACAATGATCAGACACACATCATTATCAAGCTTCATATATAAAGTGCTCATAATTGGACTATTCTCAAAATCATGTGCAATCAAATAGGCATGTATCTTTTTATACCAAGCACATGGTGCTTATTTCAATCCGTATAAAGCATTTTGCAACCTACACACCTAGTCTTCATGCCCTTTTTACACAAAGCCATGGGCCTGCGGTGCTTGTTTCAATCCGTATAAAGCCTTTTTCAACCTACACACCTAGTCTTCATGCCCTTTCTGGACAAAGCCACGGGCCTGAAAAACAGATACTTATTTATACAATTCACCATTTAGAAATGCACTTTTAATGTCCAATGGATGTACATTCCAACCATGATGAGCTGCAAGTGCACAAATGCTATGAACAATAGTCATTCTGCAAGTAGGAGCAACGGTCACATCAAAATCAATGCCTCTTTCCTACGCATAACCCTTTGCAACAAGCCCAACCTTACACATGTTAACTATTCCATCAGGCATACACTTCATCTTGTATACCCACTTAGAGCTAATGCCCTTCTTGCTAGGATGCAAGTCACATAAAGACCACATACCATTCTTCAATATAGCATCATTCCGATTACATAGCGGCCATCCAATTTTCTAAGTTTTCTCCATCAAACAAAACAGGCATATTCTCATCGCAGAGAATAGACACTACCAAAGCATAACAATCTCATGCAAAAGAGGCACTATGAGAGCATGAATGAGTATGATATGACAAAGTGCATTTAATTTGTTGTCATGTAAAGTATGCACGAGCCATTTTGGCATAGTTCTTCCCTTCTTAATATCAACTCTCTCATCCACAAAGGCATCATGTAAATCTGTATCAAAAATGGAATGATCTACATCAGCACATGAAACCTATAAAGCCTAGAAAGTTGCCTCATTTGGACTACCACTAGACTATCCACCTGTAAAAAGAGGGAGCAATGTATTATACATGTCTTTGGAGCTAAGAGAGGTCTCCTTAGTACGTGAAAGTAATGGTTGAATAGAATCTTCCACAAAAAAAAACATCACAGCTAACAAAAATGGTTTTAGTTTGTGGATGATACACATGATAACCTTTGCTTTTGGAACTCTACCGAACATAAATACATTTCACTCCTTTATCATCCAATTTTTTGCGATGTTGTTTAAGAACTAATGCATATACCAAACAACCACAAGTACATAGATGAGCAACAGATACCTTGCGACTATACGAAGCTCCATATGGAGTGATAGACTACAATGTTGTAGTGGGACAGTTGTTAAGTACATATGTTGCTTACATAATAGCCTCAAGCCAGAAATCATGTGCTAAAGCCTAACTCTTGACCATACACCTCGGCATCTCCGTGCATGACCTCATGTTTTCTATCCCACACTCAACCAAAACTGCATTAAAGTTAGAAGACATATGTTCGCCCCTTGATTAGAAGAGAGGATGCCCATTTTACATGATGGTAGATTTTCAACCAAAACTAAAAACTCTTTGAAGCACATAAACACTTTAGACTTTGCTTTGGACTTTTCTTTCAATGGATATACCCATGCATGCTTCAAAAAATCATCGATGAACGTCACGAAGTAAAGATAGTTCCCAAAAGCAGATGTCCAATAGGACCATAGAGATCACCATGAACAAGCTATAGTTTTTGAGTAGCTCAAACTCAACCGTCTTTTGGGAATAAGAATTGCTGCAATAATATGTCACTATATTTCGTTTGACACAAAGCAATTCTGACATCAAGTTGCATAAATTGAATGGCCAAATAATGATGCGAATGCCCAAAATCAAACATCTTAATGCAAATCAGCCTTAAAATCAGCAATATGCTTCTCATGAGGACCATTGAGTAGCATGTCATCAATATACATAACAATGATCAAAAGCAGATCTATAGCATGGTTCATATATAAAGTGCTTTTAGTTGGACTAGAATGCATAGGCATACAAGCATGCATATGCATACATGAATGCATATGCATACAAGCATGCATATGCATACATGCATGCATATGCATACAAGAATGCATATGCATACAAGCATGCATATGCATACATGAATGCATATGCATACATGGATGCATATGCATACATGGATGCATATGCATACAAGCATGCATATGCATACATGAATGCATATGCATCCATGAATGGATATGCATACATGAATGCATATGCATACACGACAAGAATGCATGTATGCATATGCATACAAATATGCATATGCGTACACACATGTACATGCATACATGCATGCATATGCATAGTAGCATGCATATGCATACAAGCATGCAAGGATATGCATACATGCATGCCTACATGCATGTATATGCATACAAGAATGCATATGCATACAAGCATGCAAGCATATGCATACATGCATGCCTACATGCATGCATATGCATATATGAATGCATATGCATACATGAATGCATATGCATACAAGAATGCATGTATGCATATGCATACAAATATGCATATGCGTACACACATGCACATGCATACATGCATGCATATGCATACATGCATGCATATGCATACATGCATGCATATGCATACAAGCATGCAAGCATATGCATGTATACATATGCATACAAGCATGCATATGCATACATGAATGTATATGCATACATGAATGTATATGCATACAAGCATGCATATGCATACATGCATGCATATGCATACATGAATGCATATGCATACAAGCATGCATATGCATACACAAATGCATATGCATACAAGCATGCATATGCAAACAAGCATGCATATGCAAACAAGCATGCATATGCATACAAGCATGCATATGCATACACGCATGCATATGCATACATGAATGCATATGCATACATGCATGCATATGCATACATGAATGCATATGCATACATGCATGCATATGCATACAAGAATGCATGTATGCATATGCATACAAATATGCATATGCGTACACACATGCACATGCATACATCCATGCATATGCATACAAGCATGCATATGCATACAAGCATGCATATGCATACAAGCATGCATATGCATACATGAATGCATATGCATACATGCATGCATATGCATACATGCATGCATATGCATACATGAATGCATATGCATACAAGAATGCATATGCATACAAGCATGCATATGCATACATGAATGCATATGCATACATGAATGCATATGCATACATGCATGCATACATACATGCATATGCATACAAGAATGGATATGCATACAAGCATGCATATGCATACATGAATGCATATGCATACATGACTGCATATGCATACAAGCATGCATATGCATACATGCATGCCTACATGCATGCATATGCATACAAGGATCCCTCAATTTTTGGATCAGGGTATTATGTATCTTTCATTCATGTTTAGAGTAGGTGGACTGTATTGTACTTTATGAAGCACAAATATGAAGTATTTAGTTGCTTTAGAAAGTATCTTGCACCTATTGAGAACCAAACAGGGAGAAACCTAAAAAGACTAAGGTCATATGGAGGAGGTGATTACTTCTCAAATGTGTTTGATATACTCTTGCAGGATAGAGGAATCAAAAGAGAAATCACAACAAGGTATATCCTTGAGCAAAATGGGATGGCAGAAAGGAGAAATAGATTAATTGTTGAAACGGTTAGGTCAATGTTGAATGAGAAAAAATTACCTAACTACTTGTGGGCAAAGAGTGTATCTACTACCACTTATTTTGTAAACAGGTTGCCATCCAAATCTCTTGATGGGATGACCCCATATGAAGCATGGCATGGTAGAAGGCCCTTGCTTGATCATTGGAGGATCTTTGGATGTGTAGCTTATGTGCACATTCCTTCTCAAATAAGAGGTAAGCTAGACCCTAAGGTAGAGAAGTTCATCTTGATAGGGCATGACTTGAATCAGAAAGGTTACAGATTCTACAACCCTTCAAACAAGGGATTCATGGTCAATAGAGATGTTTTCTTTGATGAGAATGAGTCTTCGTTTGATATTGAATGCAAGAAAGTAAAGCTATCTTATGACTTGGAAGAGGAGTTTCCAAGCCTTAATAAAGAGGAGTCTACTTAGAATGGTGCCATCAACTCAGATGATAAAGACATCATCAATCTAGAAGAGTTCAAGGCATGGAAGTCCAAAGGCAAAGTCAAGAACCACATGCTAGAGAGATGACTATCCTCCTAACCTTATGCCTGTATATATAGCTGCTCGAATCAAGGAGGACCACAAATGTAACTATAGTCCACAAGTGCATGCGCAATCTCCTCCACTCCTTTCATATCTTCCACAAGATTCTACTAGTGGCTAGAGTGTTCTGGACCACTACTTTTGTACCTTCCACTAGAGTCCACTAGTGGTTGGTGTAATCACCTCTAGAGTTAAGTCTCACTTGACTCAAGTTAACTCACGTTAACTTGAGTTAGAAGGCTCTCGAGTTCCTTGGGCAAAAGACTCTCCCCATGCTCTTGATGGACCTTGAACCCAAGACCTCTTCCTTCACAAGCTTGAGACTTAACCACTAGGCTAAGTGGATTGCTTGTTTAAGAGAGACCTCTATTCTTGAGATCTTTCGCCATACACATGAGTGATCAAATAGTGTCTGATTTCAGATGTGTGTGAACCGGCTGGACCCTTAGAACATAGACTTGCACTATAAGAAACTCCACCACTCCATCTACGTATGCATGCATGTTCTATTTTCCACATAGTTCTCCATAGGTAGTACATTTTCATTCTTTTCTAATCAATGCAAGAGACAAAGGGTTTTCGAGATATGTTGACATTCGTATTATCATTACAAAAGTAGACTTTATTTACACTATTCCATTTGGGTCGTATTTGCTTTAAGGAGTGATGGTCTATCTAATTCTTTGTGATAACTATAACTAACTCAGACCTTGGGATAAATTAAGCTTTGAGATTCTCAGTTTTTCTCATGTATAAATAATGGCATAGAAATACTAATGTCAAAATTCTTAGAGGATGAACCTTGAGAGAGAGAGAGAGGAGATGATGGAGACAGATGCATAAACGTACAAAGGAACAATAGTTTTAAGTCTCGATGCACAAGATGTTTGGAAATTAGGATAGGTTAGGCCCATCAGTTAAGTAGCACATTTGTTTCAGCTAGAAGTCAATCTTTTCAGCATCCTAATATTCCAACTTTTTGAGCATTTAAGCTATCATCCTACCTCTTTAACCCTTTGTAATCACCCCACTTATCATACATCGAGCACATGCCATTAGAATACCGTATTCTCTGAACCGTGTTCCTATCTAGGGAGTTGGACGCAAGCCCTTCACACCTTCAATAGATGTTGGTTGTAGGTGTCGGGTGGAGGGAAAGGATGGAAGGTCCTGCAAGAGGTCACATTAAGAACTCGGAGACAATATTCATTCAATTAGTGTGAAGACATTACTTTCATTAGTGGATAGAATATCGGTTCAGGTCCAACCGTCCAACAATCGCTAAACTCCTTAAACCACGGGCCTTCATCTGAAAAAAGAATGCTGACCTCCGTCTGCCCATAAATGAGGATATTAGTATCTCCAATGAACAACTGGAATTGTAACAAGCCATATTCAGAGAAAGGCGGTAGCTGTAATGATTCTGATACACAAATACACACATACACTTGGGGAAGAACGACAAAGAACGGAGTGCATCACTCATATAATAGGATGGTCGGGACTCGGGACAAGAAAGAGACAAAATCATTGGAAGCTACTCTCTTTTCGATAGAGAAGTTAGAGGACAAAACTTTGTTACAATAGAATGTCGAACCGAAATGCAGCACTGATGTATGCATCATCTGCTCAAGCGTCAAACATTGTCTTTTACAATGGTCGTCGTTCCTTCATTCTGACGTGCGCAATCCATATCAGAACTTAAGAGTGTTTGTCTGCATTGCAAGCGTCGTATAATCTGTAAGCGCTCCACGTTTTGGGTTCCTTGCATGAGAGACTTTTTAGATAAACTCAACCGTATCGCGGCTGCTCTGGTTGTAGATGCCCTGGTTGTAAATGCCGGCCGTTCGTTAAGCAAGCAGCTTAGAATCTGATTCATGAAGCTTACCGCTGATCTAGTTGTCCCGGCCATTGTCAAAACCTGCGCGAATGTCGAAATAATGGAACTGTTGTGAATTCCTTCGAAACAAATATTGCCTTTGTGATTGGTTCGACTAAGAGAAAGTTGAATAGAGCCCATCTGTTTCTCTTTAACGCTGTCCTTCTTTGACAATGGGGCCAGTACCTGCTGGTCGCATACATGTTGAGTGTCTGCGTTCGTTTCCGACATGAAGATTTCGTCAGGATCATAGAGCCGCAACTGCAATCGGCCATTGCCTCTAGACTTCTGCGTTTCAATCAAAATCAATCTGCCATCTCTTCGGATGGGCTTGAAAGAGAACCTCTGCACCGTGCAACGAGAAAGGGTCTCGCCATTGGAGCCTATCTGCCGGATTGTGGAGCCGCACAGGCCCAACAGAGTACGCAGATGCTAATTCCAAGAAATGTTCAAAGTTTATTAATCATATGTCAGTTATATTACAGATGATTGGAGGCGCGTTGGTAATCGGCGCGGCCTCATTTGAATCGTCGTAATCCTAGGCATAGTTGGCGGTGAGGTGGCAGCCTAGTACGTGTGAGTTACACACGTGGCTTGCTAACAGCCGAAGCTTGAACCTTCCGCTCTTGATTCCATTAAATCTCAAGGCAAAGGCGTTGGAGTTCTCTGCTCTTCCTTGGGATCATTGTGCAATTCCTGTATTTTTCTAGATCTTGCCTGCAGGTTCTATCCAACCATAAAGATATCTGAAGGAAAAATTGAAGTGCTGTCGAAGGAAGAATCTGAAGCTTCAGGAGGTTGCTGCCTCCATCTTCCAAAGATTTAAGAAAGCTAGAGGATCAATTCATCATCTTCTGCCTAAGCTTAACTCCAGATGGATGGTCAATTGGTCTCCCCATCAGTGGACCTATAGGTTCAAATCTTTATGGGCCTTCCCAGATTACAATAAACATTCCTTCTTACAATGGTTGATGATACATCATGGTCTGTGGATTGGTCACAAAGTCAGGAACGTTTTTTTCAATGAAGGACTGTGTACTTTCTGTGGCTCAATGGAGGATGTTTCCCACCTATTTTTTCATTGAAAGCATGCCAAAAAGTTTTGGTATCTTGTTGTGAACTACCTTCAAGTTAACAATCTCCCACAACTCAACAAATGGGATGTTTTTCTTGGCTACTACAGGAATATGGACATTCTGCTTTGGAATATTTGGAGAGGGCACATCTTGTGGAACATTTGGTTGAGTAGAAATAATGCTACTCTTAGTAATGGGAATAGGAATTTTCTCATTTCCCTTCCTAGTAGTCTAAAAAGAGCCTCTCATAATTTTACTCAGCAAATTGTTTATGCTTGTTTGTCCAATGTTAATGTATTCAAGATTATGGCTGAAAACAAGTATTCTATTTGGAGAAACCTTTTATCCTCTTTGTACTCCAGTAAAAGACTAGAAATGGTCTTGTCATTGTAATCCTCTTGCTGTTGTGGCTCCTGCCCTGAGCACAGATTGTACCATCCTTTGTTAATTAAACTTTTCTGTTTTCTTCAAAAGAAAAAAAAAAAAATCCTGTATCGGGCGGGTTGATGTGTAAGATCTATATCAGCTTTGTGTTCGGCGTCGGAGGCGAACTCAAAGAGTTGAGGCAGCTGATTAGTTCTACTAGTCATCAGGTCAACCTCACAAGAGCGGATGCCCTCAGCGTTCGACAATGGAGCCAGTATCTGCCGGTCGCATACATGTTGAGTGTCTGCGTTCGTTTCCGACATGAACGTTTCGTTTGGGTGATAGAGCCGCAATTGCAATCGTCCATCGCTATTAGAAGTTTGCATGTAGGCAGTTACAGCAGGCTTCTGAGTTTCAATCAAAATCAATCTGCCATCTCTTCGAATGGGCTTGAAACAGACCCTCTCCACCGTGCTACGAGGAAGGGGCCCGCCATTAGAGCCTATCTGCCGGATTGTGTGGATTTCTAACGGGGGGGGGGGGGGGAGGGGAATTCTGTGCGAACATTGCGTACTCCTCCAAAGGAACTACTTACCAAAGCTTGAACCCTCGCCTCTTGGTTACCATGAAATCCACAAGACAAAAGCGCTGGGCTTCTCTGCTCTTCTCTGACGATCCTAGTGCAATTCCTCTATCGCGAGCTTTGATGGGTAAGATCAATATCAGCTTTGTGTTCAGCGTAGGAGGTGAACTCAAAGAGTTGAGGCAGCTGATTAATTCTGCGAGTCATCAGGTCAACCTAAGAAGAGCGCATGCCCTCAATTTGTTTTTAAAATGGAGGTTTGGCCGAGGCCTACTCCCCCGGACTTTAACTTTGAAATTGCAACTGTACAAGGAAGGGCATAGTACCCATGGGAGCCCCCTTATCCCACAAGAATAGGGGTTTACAAGACTTGCTTAAATGGCAGTCAACACTACCACAAGGACAGACAAAATGGTGTCACTCAGCCACAATCCAACATCATTCTAGATTACATGTCCCTTGCATGTTGCTGCCAAGGATTGAACCCTCGCCCCTGCCTCAAGAGGTGAGAGGCCCAACCACTAGGCCAGCGAATGCACTGAAGCAGAAAGCTACGGACAAATCTCATTAACAAGAAAGAGCCAAGATATTGAATATGAGCAATATGGCCACACATAAATATGTGTATATATGTAACTAATCAGAAATCCACCGACCAATTTTATTTTCGTAGAGAAGCAATAATGTGCATTAACAATACGACCAGCTGTATGTATATGCAGTCAAGCAGAAAGCTAGAGACCAATCTTACTCACAGAGAGGAGCGACTATGTGTAATGAAATGAGAAACCAAGATCAAAAACTGAATCCACAGTACGTGGTACTCTTGCATCCTCTTAGATGAATCATACAACACAGTAAAGCAGCTCACTGTGATGTACTTCAAAATTTGCCTACTTTTAAGCATGGATCTACCTTTTTGTCAGGATTTTCCATGCCTAGAGGAAGAGCTAGCCTCATCTAAATGATCAAGCTCTAAATGTTAGATACTGAGACGTTCAAGCCCACGAAAATGCAAGCCGCCACAAAGGGACACCAACAAGATTGCCAAAAACACGTTTATATTCGATTAGCAACTCGTGTTTACAAGAAGGCAATGAGAGCTTGGAATGAGGAGTACTAGTACCCCTCATAGTTGCGCATAATTTGGCGCCACAGGGCATACCCCCCAAGCATTGAAAAGGGCTGGATAGAAATACAGGCTGTGACATCCTCCCCCGGCTTGAAGAGCTTGGTGTCCTCAACAAGCAGGTTTGGGTCTTACAAAAAGTTAGTGTTTTCCAAAATCTGGGAACATTACATGGGGTTTGTAGCCAAAGTGGCTTAACTGAGGCGGTACTATTTTCATACTACCGGATGGTCAGGGCCAAAGGTGTCGACCGGAAGCCAATCCGCATCTACTGAGGGGAGGCCTTTGTATTTGTTGAGAAATTGGGAACCGTCTCGTGTGTGGCGATCCCGTAAGATAGCCTTGAGCTCGAATTGGTTCTCCCCGTCATGAAGAACTAGGACCTCATGGCCGTAAGTGGAGTCGTGCTTGAACCGTTTGAGTAGGCTCACATGGAATGCGTTGTGGAACTCGATGTTGTCGGGTAGCTCTAAGCTGTACGTAACCTTGTTGATCCGCTTCTCCACCTTGTATGGGCCGTAGTAGCGATGATTGAACTTGTGTGTTATGTTCTTGGGTAAGGTGATGTTGTGTGCACTCACCAACACTAAGTCACCGACTTGCAAATCTTTGATGGGCCTTCGTTTCTTGTTTGCGTACCTGGCCATGCATTCTTTGCTTTGTTGCAGACTGCACTTGGCTTCTTCTAGCTTGGCCTTCCATTGGTCCAAGAAGGCGTCGCAATTTGGGTCACTCCTTGCAAGTGTAGAGTCATGTGTGAGAGCCAAAGGCATGATTACCTCCTTCCCGGACACCAACTCAAATGGAGCCATCTTCGTACTTGAATGGATGGAAGCGTTGTAGTGGAACTCCAAAATGTCTAGTGCTTTGCACAGTCATTCTGATTGGTCCTAACATAACTGCAGATGTAATCTTCGATTGTCTGGTTCACCCGTTCTGTCTGCCCATCTGTTTGTGGGTGGTAGGCTGATGAGAAACTAAGTTGTGTTCCCAAGAGGCAGAAAAGCTATGTCCATAGCCGGCTTAGGAAGCATCCGTCGTGATTCGAATGATGGCCAAAGGTAGTCCATGATACTTCACAATGTGAGTGAAGAAGAGGTGAGCTACTGCCTTAGCCGTAAGAGGCGGTTTGGCCGGGATAAAGTGGGCCTACTTGGTGAAGTAGTCTACTACTACGAATATGGTGTTGAACCCTTGGGATGGTGGGAGTTCAGTTATGAAGTCCATGCTGATCATGTCCCATGGTTGGTTCGGGATCGGGAGGCATTGGAGGAGGCCTGCGGGCTTGACTTGATCTTGACGGAGTAGCTGGCATGTCGGGCACATTTCTACATAGTCCTGCGGGCTTGTGGAGCATCTCATAGCTGCGATTTTGCCCACCGTGGTCGGCCGCTTTGCAATCATGTGCTTCCCATAGCATCTCTTTGTGTAACTCGAAGTCATCCGACACGTAGATCTTCCCTTTGCGATGGAGAATGCCCTCTTGCACTCTATCGTTGCCAGATGGTTGGGCGCTTTAGAGCTCAAGGAGGAGTTCTTGGACTCGGGCGTCGTTTCCTTGTGCACATTGAATCCTACCTCTTAAATCGGATGACACTGTGGTTATGGCTTGGATCTCGGGTCTTTGACTCAGTGCATCGGGTATGACGTTCTGCTTCCCCGGCTTGTGAAGTATCTCTATGTCAAATTCGGCAAGAAAATCCTGCCACCTTGCTTGCTTTGGGCTTAACTTGGGTTGTGAAGTGAAATACTTCAAAGATATATTGTCCGTGAAGACCTTTGTATGTTTGGCCAAGACGTAGTGCCTCCACTTGCATAGGCAATGGATGACAGCTAGCATTTCTTGCTCGTGTGTGCTCCATTTGAGGTCGGGTCCAGTTAGTTTGTGCGACTCATATGCAACTGGTTGTCCATCTTGTAAGAGGACGCCTCCAATGGCCAAACCGGATGCATCGGTGTGAGCTTCGAATGGCTTGTCGAACTCTGGAACTTTTACCAGGGCATGACACATGGCCACCTTTAATGCTTCGAATGCCTCTTCCTCATCCGCTCCCCATTTGAATGGTTCCTTCTCTTTCACCAACTCCAAAAGTGGAGCCGCAATCTTGCCAAAGCCCTGGATAAAACAGCGGAGAAATTGGCCAAAGCTGATGAATTCTCGCACCTCTTTGACGGTCACTACAACATATGGATGGTATACCGAGGCTGCTACCGAGGCAAATGAACGGGCGTGATTTGTTCGCGCCCTCCGTGTTACAGTCCGTATAGGCGTCAAAAAGAAAGCGCCGGTATGAGCGCCGGGATAAGCGTTGGTATAAGTGTCGGTATTTTCGACGCACATACCGACGTCCATACCGACGTCCCCGTTGGGTGTACTGGCGCATATACCGACGACCATACTGGAGCTACCGACGCGTATACCGACGACCATACCTGCACACATTTTTTTGGGCAACTACAGTATGATGTTGTTTAGCAAAACACAATACACTCTGCCCAACTGAGTACATGTCTTATGTACTCTAATGGCAACCAAAACATAAACTTATATGAGCAAAAATGAACAATGATTCATGTACAGAAAGTCATATATTCCATTAATGAAAAATTGACAAAACTGTGGCAAAGCACTTCCATATAGGAATCGAATACAAAATTATGGTACATCATTGCCACATAGGAGTGTAATACAAAATTGTGGCAATGTGACAAAACACTTCCATATAGGAATCGAATACAAAATTATGGCTCATCATTGTTGTATGCGAGTGTGATACAAAATTGTGGCATTGATCAAAATATTTACACCTACAATCCTACAACAAAACATGTGTATAAAATAAGACCAATTAACATGACATTTATAAACAACAACTAAAAACACGAAACCAAGATATAACTTTACCTAATCAAGAATATTCTCCCATGAGACGATTGCACCGCATCCCTCTAAGTCTTGTAGCAGTGCAGTCAGTCCATGTCAATATCCATATAATTCTTCAGTTCGCATTGGAGGACGACCCAGTGCCAACTCCTATAGTAAATATGCAAAATGTTAGATGAATATACATAATATACTTAACACAAACCACTTCAATAATTAACATCATACTTACAAATTGGTAATGCATACTGTCGTATCTGCCGCTACCTAAATGCGACGTTCCAACACTATCTAAATGTGTGGCCCCTCCATCTCTCTCTTGATGATACCGATCAGGAGAATGTTGATGCTCATCCTGAATCGATTCCCATACTTCGGCATCTAGCCATACAGGCTTTGGTAAGCCTACTTTGAAAGCATCGCGAGCTTCCAACCATCGATGCGACATCACCTCACGTGTTGTCTATTGAATCCATTCGGAACTCACAGTAGGATTGCCAGGTGCTGGCCGGTACTCTTCATATATGCATTGTGTGATATGATTTTTAGAGTCTCTATCCTGTTCGCTCCATTTTAACATTATTGAATGACCAAATTCGATAGAGCAGAGTTGTCGTATACGCTGACGCATTGACTTTCCCGCCGCATCCATAATTGGAGCTCCATTACGCATATGATATATCTTCGATTCGTCATGATCATGTGCACCCCAAGGTGTACGTGGAGATCCCATCTGATGCAATATGAAGATCTCATCTCATCCAGTGTATA
Source organism: Ceratopteris richardii (assembly GCA_020310875.1). NCBI lineage: Eukaryota > Viridiplantae > Streptophyta > Polypodiopsida > Polypodiales > Pteridaceae > Ceratopteris > Ceratopteris richardii. The sequence goes on from CM035406.1 coordinate 102,957,008, forward strand.
TATATGCATGCTTAAGCTTGTATACATACGCATTCATGTATACATATGCATATGCATTCATGTATGCATATGCTTGCTTGTATGAATATGCATGCTTAAGCTTGTATACATATGTAGTCATGTATACATATGCATACATGTATACATATACATATGCATATGCTTGCTTGTATACATACATGTACATATACATGTATGTATATGCATATAGGTATACATATGCATATGCATACATGTATACATATACATATACATATGCATATGCTTGCTTGTATATGTATACATGTATACATATACATATACATATGCTTGCTTGTATGCATATGCATGCTTAAGCTTGTATACATATGCATACATGTATACCTATACATATGCATTCATGTATGCATATGCTTGCTTGTATGCATATGCATGCTTAAGCTTGTATACATATGCATTCATGTATACACATGCATATGCATATGCATACATGTATACATATACATATGCATATGCTTGCTTGTATGTATGTATGTATGCATGCATGTAAGCATATGCATGTATGTATGCATGCATGTATGTATGCATGCATGTAAGCATATGCATATGCATGCTTAAGCATGTATGCATATGCATGCATGTATGTATGTATGTATGTATGCATGCATGTAAGCATATGCATATGTATGTATGTATGTATGCATGCATGTAAGCATATGCATATGCATGCTTAAGCATGTATGCATATTCATGTATGTATGTATGTATGTATGCATGCATGTAAGCATATGCATGTATGTATGCATGCATGTAAGCATATGCATATGCATGCATGTAAGCATATGCATATGCATGCATGTAAGCATATGCATATGCATGCATGTATGTATGCATGCATGTAAGCATATGCATATGCATGCTTAAGCATGTATGCATATGCATGCATGCATGTATGTATGTATGTATGCATGCATGTAAGCATATGCATATGCATGCTTAAGCATGTATGCATATGCATGTATGTATGCATATGGATGCATGTATGTATGCATATGCATGCATGCACGTATGCATATGCATGCATGTATGTATGTATGTATGTATGTATGCATATGCATGCATATGCATGCATGCATGTATTCATATGCATGCATGCATGTATGCATATGCATGCATGTATGTAAGTGTGTAAGCATGTATGTATGCATGTATGTATGCATATGCATGTATGTATGTATGCATATGCATGCATGCACGTATGCATATGCATGCATGTATGTATGTATGTGTGTATGTATGTATGTATGTATGTATGTATGTATGTATGTATGCATATGCTTACATGCATGTATGCATATGCATGCATGTATGTAAGCATGTAAGCATGTAAGCTTAAGCTTAAGCATGTAAGCATGTAAGCTTAAGCTTAAGCATGCATGTATGTAAGCATGTAAGCATGTATGCATATGCATGCATGTATGTATATGCATGTATGTATGCATATGCATGCACGTATGTGTAAGCATGCATGCATGTATGCATATGCATTCATGTATGCATATGCATGCATGTATGCATATGCATGCACGTATGTATGCATATGCATGCACGTATGTATGCATATGCATGCACGTATGTATGCATATGCATGCACGTATGTATGCATATCCATGCACATATGTATGCATATGCATGCACGTATGTATGCATATGCATGCATGTATGCATATGCATATCCCTCATGCATGCATGTATGCGTATGCATTCATGTATGCATATGCATGCATTTATGCATATGCATTCATGTATGTATGCATATGCATGCATGCATGTAGGTATGCATATGCATGCATGCATGTATGCATATGTATGCATATGCATGCACGTATTTCTGCATATGCATGCATGTATGCATATGCATATCCCTCTCTCTCTCTCTCAAAAACAAAAATAAAGAGAGAAGATATTAGAAAACAAAAATATAAAGAAAGAAAACAAAAAGTAAAGAAAGATATTAGAAAACAAAAATAAAAACGTTCATGTATGCATATGCATGCATGCATGCATGTATGCATATGCATGCATGTATGCATATGCATGCATCATGCATGCATGCATATGCATGCATGTATGCATGCATGTATGTATGCATATGCGTGCATGCATGCATGTACGCATATGCATACATGCATGCATGTATGTATGCATATGCATGCATGTATGCATATGCATATCCCTCATGCATGCATGCATGCATATGCATGCATGTATGCATTTGCATTCATGTATGCATATGCATGCATGTATGCATATGCATTCATGTATGTATGCATATGCATGCATGTATGTATGCATATGCATGCATGCATGTATGCATATGCATATCCCTCTCTCTCTCTCTCGAAAAGAAACATAAACAGAGAAGATATTAGAAAACAAAAAAATATAAAGAAAGATAAAAGAGTGATATATGTCTTACTTACATTGATGTAATTTTTGAATCAAGGTTGTGAAAATCCACTTGAAGTTCTCCTTCGTTGAGTTTCCAAAGATTTGATCTCAAAAACTTTTGCAAAACTAAAGAGAGAAGATATTAGAAAAGCAAAAACATAAAGAAAAAAAACTGAGTGATACAATATGTGCCATCTACTTACCAAAGTGTCAGATCTATAAAAATAGAGGTGTGTTTAGAGAGAGAGAGAGGGAAGGAGAGGGAAAGAGAGAGAGAGACAGAGAGAGAGAGAGAGAGAGAATTGTTTGAATCACGGTCGTCAAAATCCACTTGAAGTTCTTCTTCGTCAAATTTCCAAAGATCTGATCCCAAAATCTCTTGCAAAACCAAACAAAGAACATATTAGTAAAGAAAAAACATAGAAAAAGGAAAAAAAGTGCTACAATATGTGCGATCTACTTACCAAAACTTCAGATCTATAAAGATAGAGGTCTGTTTAAAGAGAGAGAGAGAGAGAGAGAGAGAGAGAGGGAGAAAGAGGGAGAGAGAGGGAGAGAGAGTGAGAGAGAGGGAGAGAGAGGGAGAGAGGGAGAGAGAGAGATAGTGAGAGAGAGGGAGGGAGAGAGAGAGAGAGAGGGAGAGAGAGAGAGGGAAGGGAGGGAGAGAGGGAGAGAGAGAGAGGATGACAAACAGAGATCTGCTGTTGGTGTGCGCAAACCCAAAAGGAGAAGATCTAGATTCATAACGCTCAGAATGACGAATTTCAGGTTCGGGCCCGGTTAAAAAGAGAGCGTCGGTATAAGCGTCCGTAGTTCCAGCAATATACCGATGCATATACCGACGCTTATACCGACGCTATGTTTCGAAGTTAAAACAGCTTTCCCAAATTGTCGGAGGGGTATACCGACGGCGACAGCTGACCGTCACTATTCCCTCGATATGTTGTAGTGGGTCTTTGGGGGTGCCCATTTGAGTACGACTTCGACTTTTTGGGGGTCGGTATGTAGGCCAAGTTTGGAGATAATGAACCCTAAGAATTATACCTTCTTCATGCAGAACTAGCACTTGCTTGGCTTGGCGAAGAGCCGACGTTGCCATAGTCATTGCAAGTTGGACCGAACATTTTCATAGTGCTCCTCTATCGTGCGGCTATAGATAAGGAGATCATCAATGTAAATGATAAGGAAGAGGTCTAACATGTCCCGGAAGCCATCGTTCATTTCCTGACAGAAAGTGGCTAGTGCCCATGTAAGGCCGAACGACATGACTAGCCACTCATAGCTACCGTAGCCGGTGCGGAAAGCCGTCTTCTCTATGTGTTCCTGTGCCACTCTAATT
>CM035406.1:102965776-103128276 GCA_020310875.1 Ceratopteris richardii
TGTTTTAATTGCAGGGAGCAAGGGCATCGGACATATGAGTGCCCGAACAAGGCAGTCTTTCGACCCGCACAATCAAAAGCGATAAACATCATCGAGGAGGGTATACTTATTGAGGAAGCAGATGATGGATGTAAGTGACGTGACTCTACTATACGTTGCATGGTGGTTAGTTCTTTCCCAAAGGCTTTTGTAATCATGATTCAGGGTATGATTTCTCTGCATAAAACCAGATTTTTTATTGATTCAGGTAGTACCCATTGTTTTCTATCTTTCAAATTAGTACAGAATTTAGGGATAGCCCTAAATATGCAGATAACCAGAGCTGTAGAGATGGCCAATGGACGATTACACTACACAAAAGGATATGTTGAAAACCTTGAACTTACTCTTTCTAATAGACGCTGTTTTGGAAGTTTCCATGTAATTGAGATGAAACAGAGTGATGTAATCATAGGCATGGATTGGTTAGTTAAAACTTCTGCGACAATTAATTGTGAACAGAGAACAATCACTATAAGATGATGAATCTATTCATAGTTATTAAGCGAGTATGATTTTGACATTAAGTATCGGGCTGATAAGGAAAATAAGGTTGCTTATGCATTGAGTCGAAAACCTTTGTGTAATCTTGTTTCTGTAATAAATTCTGATTTTATCAATCAAATTCAAGAAGAGATAAAACAAGATCCTTTTTATGCACCTATTTTGAATGCTTTGAGTCCGAACAAGGGATTGACGTATGAGGAAAAATTTAATTTGCAGAATGGAACACTGTATTGTAACAATCGGCTATGCATATCTTCTGAATCTCCACTAAAAGTTAAAATATTGCATGACTGTCATGATGCACCTTTTTCTGCACGTCTAGGTAATTCAAGGACCTATGTTAAAACAAAGTATTCTTACTTTTGGCCATGTATGAAGCGGGATATTAGAAAATAGGTAAATGAATGCTTGAAGTGCCAACAGGTGAAAATTTAGTTTAAGGGGATGCCTGGAATGTTTCAACCTTTGGATGTTCCAAATCAAAAGTGGGAGTCTATTTCTATGGACTTTATCACTAAGCTACCTATGACCAGAAGTAAGCATGATACCATATTTGTTGTAGTCGATCAGCTTACCAAGATGGCACACTTCTTTCCTATGAAAAAGACTGATACTGCATTGAATGTTGCAAGAATCTTTGTAAAAGAAATATCTCGATTGCATGGAATGCCTAAAAGCATAATTTCTGATAGAGATTCTAGATTTATGTCAAACTTCTGGAGAGCAACGTTTGAATCAGTTGGAACTCAACTTCATATGAGTACAGCTTTCTATCCACAAACTAATGGGGAAACGGAGAGGGTTAACAGGGTAGTTGAAGGTATGTTGCGTATGTATATGAATGAAAAGCAGGATAATTGGAGTGAATATTTACCCTTGGTTGAGTTTGCATACAATAGTGCATGGCATGCATCTATAAAAATGACTCCGTTTGAAGCTATGTATGGTTATAATTGTTTGACTCCACCTTCGCTTTTGGGTTTTCGAAATAAAGTAGAAGTGTCCAAAGAAATGCTTGATAAGATGGATGAAGAACATAGAAAAATTAAGAAACACATAAAAGAAGCTCAAAAAAGACAAAAGAAGTTCTATGATTTAAAGAGAAGACCACTTGAATTTCAAGTTGATGATATGGTATTTCTTAAAGTTAAACCTCACCGATCTAACTTGTTGCTTGGGAAGGATTATAGACTTTCTCCTCGATATGCAGGCCCTTTTAAAGTTTTGAAAAAGATTGGATCTCTTGCTTATTTGCTGGAATTACCTAAACATTTAAATGTGCATCCTGTATTTCATGTTAGCTTACTTAAAAGATATGTATCTAATGTTGCTCATGTTTTGCAGGACAATTATAAGTTGAAAGATGACGGCTCTTTTGAGCTAAAACCGGAAATAATATTAGATAGGAAGGAAAGATTTCTTAGAAATAGATCTATAGTAGATTTTTTTGTGAAATGGCATTCATACCCAGTAGAAGATTCGAGTTGGGTGAATTTAAATGATTTTCTAACACATTATCCTTCTTTCCAACTCTGATGACAGAGTTCTTAAAGGGGGGAAGAATTTTAATAGGCCTCTGTTCTAGTGAAATAATTCATTTTGAACTTTCTGAATTTCATTGTAGGGAAAATGCTTAGAATGAATAATTAGGTCATTTTATGCACGTAGGAAAAATTTTGGGTTGACAAGTTTCATATTCTCTCTCTAGACCTTATTCACATCATGTTTTCATTACTCTCTCTCTCTCTAGAATTTTGAAACTTGGAGGGCTCAAATGTGGCATTTGGAGGTGGATTTGGATCTCGGACGTCTCTAACACTATTGTGCAAGTCGAAAAATTGAATAAAAGTGTCTCTCACAAGCTTAAGCTAATTCCTCATTGTTTTTGAGTTATAGGGCTTTGAAAAGTGCTTTTTTTTCCAACACTTAAAAAAAAACGAGGGCTTATCTAATTCTATTCGAATCCGTGATTCTCATGCTCACGTGTCACCATGTCTAATTATGGATATTTTCGGATATGTCTTTTCTTTGGTGTTTTTCTCCTATTTTTGATAGGTATGCTAAAGAAAGGAAGTACACTACGATCGCATGGCTTTTGGAGAAGCTCAACTTTTTCTAAATTTGGTGGATCGCACATTCTCTGGGGGGCACGACTGCGATCAAATGGGAATATAGGGAGACCTACGCCTCAACACGGAGGAGACACAGAAATCTGACAATTACCTTGTGATTGAGAGTGTGATTCAGAGTGAGAGTGAGAGTGAGAGTGTGATTGAGAGTGCGAGTGAGAATGCGATTGTGATAGCTCGGGCGTGGTCGGGAGGTAGAGGCTTCGTCAAGAAGCTATTGTCCAAAGCTATTGTAACCATTGATTCACATCTATAATATCAAAAGTCTTCCTTCTCTACGTCATATTTGTTCTACTCTTCTGCATCAGATTTTCTTTTACCTTGTGCAATCTCTGCATTCTTCTCTCCACCGTTATTTTTGAGTGATCGAGAGATTGTGATTGGGGATAGATTATGATTGAGGAAACGCTACATTCCTTCACCTTTAGAAAAATTGGATTAAATTACAAGTAATGGTTATTTTTTTCATTCATCCAAAATGCTTTAAATTTCCATTAATGCTAACATGATATCCAAGAATTGAAGCCTCTTGAAACGTAATTTTTATTCGAAGGTAAATGCAAGCTCCAACTTAATTTTGAGCCTATTTGATTCCCATTTGCATAGAGGTTTGAACTTGAGTTTGAGCCTCTAATACTCTCAGTTGACTAGAGGGTCAAACTTTAGTTCAATCCAGTCTCATTACAAATTGAATAGAATCTCCAACTTAAGTTAAGGCCTCTCTGACTCCTAGTGGAACTTAGCCTTAAACTTAAGTTCAAGCATCTTAGACTTCAAGTTGAATAGAGCTTACACTTTATGTTCGAGTCTCTTGGACTTCAAGTTGAATAGAGGATCAAACTTAGTTTGAGCCTCTCTTAGTCCAAGTTGAATAGAGACTGAAACTTAAGTTCAAGCTTCTCTCATTCCCAAACTTAAGTTTACGTGTGTCTAAAGCAAAGGTGAATGGAGGTTCAAACTTAAGTTTCAACCTCTCCAACTAAATTGATTAGAGACCCAAACAAGGCTCGAATTGAATAGAGGCCAAAATTTAAATTTCAGCATGTCTAACTCCAAGGTGCATAGAGGTTCCACATTAAGTTTGAGTCTATATTACTCAAAATTGAATAGAAACTTAAACCTAAATTTGCACCTCCCAGACTTGAAATATATGTTAAATGTAGTTTGCCTTTCTAACTCCAAGTTAGATATAAGCTAAAACTTAAGTTGGTGGCTCTCTTACGACATTTATATAGCTTGGAGCTTCCATTCAAGCAACATTGTATAAATTGTTTGTATATATATATATATATATATATATATATATATATATATATATATATATATATACATACATACATATATATATATATATATATATATATATATATATATATATATATATATATATATATATATATATGTGTGTGTGTGTGTGTGTGTGTGTGTGTATGTCTCTCTATATGTCTTATAGTTGTGTATGCTGCCACGAGTTGACCCAGCAAACAAAAAGGTTAAAAACATAAAAACAAGTAAAAACCTCAAACATAATAAAAACCTAAAAACAAATAGAAACCTCAAACATAACAAAAACCTAGGAAAAGGAAAACCTAAATTAAAAATATAAAACTAAAGAAAACCTAAAATCTAATAAAACCTTAGACGGAATAGAACAATAGAAATTGATAAGAAACTAACATGTATTAAAAAACCTAAAATTCTAGAGAAAATTGAAACCTAATAAAAACCTATAACATAAAAAAGGACTTGAAACCTAAAAAATAAGAAACCAATAAAAACCTAAAATGTAAGAAAAACCAAAACCTTAAAAAAACCTAAAGCCTCAGAAAAAAACTTAAAACTAAAAAAAGAGTTAGAAACTGAAAAAAATCCTCAAGCCTAAAAAACTTGAAAGATATATATGTATATATATATATATATATATATATATATATATATATATATATATATATATATATATATATATATATATATGTGTGTGTGTGTGTGTGTGTGTGTGTATTATGTGCTATATATGTGCTTTGTGTATGCTGTTTATTAATGTATATATCTGTGTGTATATATAAGCTGCTACACACACACACACACACACACACACACACACACACATATATATATATATATATATATATATATATATATATATATATATATATATATATATATATATATATATATATATATATATATGTGTGTGTGTGTGTGTGTGTGTGTGTGTTTGTGTGTGTGTGCACTATATATAACACAAGATTGTATATTAACGTACCTAAATGCTTTCATACATATATATATATATATATATATATATATATATATATATATATATATATATATATATATATATATATATATATATATATATATATATATATATATATATATATATATATATATGTGTGTGTGTGTGTGTGTGTGTGTGTGTGTGTATGCATGTATGTAAATGTTAGAATTTTAGCAATCTCAAGTGTGGAAACTGATGCTAAGCTGAAGTGTCACATCATTCACACTTTTTGGTAGGATATACAACCACTTTTGTACGAGCTTTCCCAGCTCTTCACTCACGTAATTGGTGGAGAAAAGCCTGGATTGTTTAGAGGGAATTCGTGAATTCAAATATAGAACTACCTTTTCAAGCATTATATAAGCAAATACATGGAGCAAAGTCATGGCTATTCTCCTCTATCATTTAAGCACTTGTAGGCTCTCATCGCCAGTTTTTACTCTAGGTCTAAGCTATCCCCTAGATAAACAGGCCCTTTGCTCGTTGGAATTTTCTCAGAGGAAGTGATATTTGATAACCCATATCTCTTTATGTAGTAGTCCAATTCATTTTCAAGAAATCTCATTTTGTTCCTTTGATTTTAAGATTTCTTTTAGATATAATCTTATTATTAAGTGTTCATTAGCCTTGAGTATATTGAGCTTGAAAGCTTTGTAGTTTGATCTTTGCATATTCCCAACTATATGTGTCTTTGAAGGTACACATAGGTGCAATCTACCTATTTGGATAATTTTTGGTGTATCTTATGAGGGGATATTGATACATCTAACATTCTCCACATTGATTGCTCTTTGGCTTATTGGAAATCCCATACTGTCTACTTGTACTGTGCAAATTTCCAAAGCTTCAGTCTTTAGGTCTAGATAGCAATTCAATTTTTCGTGGACTATGCTAGTGAATTGTTTGGTCCTAGGAAGGTCCTATCATTCTTCTACTACAACTAGGAGTGGATATACTCTGTCAGTGGTATTAGACATCATCATTGAGAATTGAGGAAATCAAGAGGAGACGGTGAAGTTGCTTGAGAGCGAAGGAGTGAAGCAGAGACTAGGAAGATTTGAAGAAGGATTCGAAGCAAGGGGGAGCTTCTATCATCATTGAAGGTCCAGACCAAGTGGAGAGTGTTGTGGGAAGGTAACATATCATTCTTTCTCACATTTAACACAATCCAACTAGGGATTGGGAGACAAATTAGAGTCTCATACATAATGGGAGACTATAATACTCAGATTGAGAAGCTTGAAAAGAGCAATTACCAACATAGATCCACATACACCTACTGAGAATAAAAGGAGAACCATTAGAAAGTGGGAAGAAAGGTATAGGAGAGTGATCTTCATTCTATCTCAACACATAAGAAACTCCATTATAGGTCATATCCAAGGCCTAGATACATCTAAGAAGGTTTGGGAGTGTTTAGAAAGGTTGTACTCTACCTCTACGAAGGCTAGAAGAATTCAACTCAAGAATGAACTCAACAACCTTAGGAAGTCATCAAATCATAGTTAATGACTTCATACTCAAAGTAAAAGAGATCCCGGATGTACTTTGTTCAATAGGATGTGTTGTAAATGATGATGAATTTTTCGCCCACATAGTTAATGGACTTAGAGAACATGATAAATGGAAGGCATTCACAACCTCTGCATATGTAAAGGATTCATTACTAGATTTTGAGCAACTTACTTCTCTTATGGTGACTGAGGAGCTCAACCATGGAGGCAAAAAGTCAAAGGGCAGCCAAGACTAACTCTTCTATGAAGGCAAAGGAGTAAGAGGCAAAGGCAATAGAGGTGCTTCAAGAGGAAGAGGTAGAAACAACTATCAAAAAGGCAACCAAATCTATCAAGGGAGTCAAACAAGCCAAGATTAATGGCAATCATCAAGAGGAAGAGGTAGAGGAGGACGATATTGAGGTCAAGGCTACTCCAACTCAAATGGATGCTTGAATTGTGAGAAGCAAGCACACTATGCCAAACATTGTTTGCAAAAGCAAGGTGGGAACAATTACAAAGGGCAAGGTAATTATGCTAAATCCTCAACCAATTCAAAAATGAGCATTTGTAAGCCATGAAGTATAGTAGTGAAGGTTAACCACATGATCAGGTGTGGTATACAAATAGAGGTTGTAGTAACCACATGTCACGTAAAGACGAGTACTTCAGTAATCTTCAAGCACCCAAGCAAAGAGGCTTTGTGGGGATAGGAGACAACACAGAGCATGTCATACAAAAAATGGGAGATGTGAAGCTTGAAGGCAAACACAAAGCAAGAGGACTATCTGAGGTATTGCATGTTGCTAAGAACCTAATCTTTGTTGGACAGATGATTGAAAAGGGATACCAAGTCAAGTTCAACCACAAAGGATGCTTTATTGAAGACCCAATGAACGACTATGAGATGATAGCCAAAGGAAATAAGGAAGGAAGTATTTTAACTCTTGACATTGGCAAAGGACAAAGCAACAAGGCAATGTTAATAAGTTGTGGAGACACGAATATTGGAGATTTGGATTTGTGGCATAAAAGGTGTGGTCACATCAACATTAAAAGGTTGAAAGATATGGAGAAGAGGCCATAGGTAAGAGGTTTACCACATTTTTTTATTACAAATGATGCATGAGATGTGTGCAAGTTGTCAACTAGAGATGTCTACTAGGCATTCCTTCAAGAAGAGTGGATATGTAGACCATGTTGTGTTAGAACTTGTGCACATAGATGTGTGGGGGCCAAGAAAAGAGCCCTCTCTTGCATGTAATCGGTACTTTGTAACCTTCATTGATGACTACTCAAGAAAAGTATGGTTGGTTTATATAAAGTAAAAATCGGATGTGTTTGATGTGCTCAAAAGATTCAATGCACAAATTGAGAAGGAGAAAGGTTCCTACATCAGAACCCTAAGGTCTGATGGAGGGGGAGAATACTTCTCCCATGCTTTTTGTGGTTTCTTGCAGGACGAAGGTATAAAGAAGTTAATAACATGTAGATATACTCCCCAACAAAATGGGGTGGCAGAGAGGAAGAATAGGTATATTGCTGAAATTTCTAGGAGTATGTTAAATGAAATGAATGTGCCTTTAACATATTGGGCAGATGGTGTATCTAGTGGTTTGTACTTGATGAATAGTTGTCTCACATCAGGTTTGCATGACATGACAACTAAGGAGGCATGGAATGGAAGGAAACTAGATCTTTCACACATTAGAATCTTTGGGTGTGCATACTACACACATCTGCGACAAAAATTGACAGGTGGATGCAAGGGTTCAAAGATGTATGTTTATTGCTTATGCGATGAAGCAAAAAGGTTACAGGTGCTACAACTCTAATACAAAGGAGTTAAAGGTATTTAGAGATCTAGTGTTGATAAACTCAAAGCATGGTATGCTTCCAAAGTTCCATTGCAGGATGAGGATATTGAAGTGGTAGAGAGGAGATATGAAGCTAGGATTCAAGATAGGTTGGAAATCAGTGGTTGGATCATACAAAGGATTTCAACCACGGATTCAGCCCATCAATTAGTAAATAAAGGAACAGAAGCATTGGTAGAGCTTGATGAATATGGACATGAAGTTGAAGACTTTGAAGATCCTATGCTAGAAGGGGGAGCTACATCAAAAGTGGAGATCAAGGCACCAAGGGAAAGAAGGTTCATTCAACTAGAAGGAGAAGAAAGGAGGTCAACAAGGGTAAAACACCCAATCTAAAGACTTTTTTATGATAGTTATGTTTCTAGGCATTATGATTTCATGGCGAGGTTATCAAAGATCATCAACCTTCTACCTATGAAGACGCAAAAGACACAACAGAGTGCAAGAAGGTGTGGAAGAAGAGTACAAAGCCCTTGAAGACAACAACACATGGATTAAATGGCTAGGTACAAAGCAAGGCTTGTGGCAAAAGGATTTGCTCAATGCTATGGGATTGAGTGTGAAGAAACATTCAACCCAATTGCAAACATTACTGCAATTACAACAATCATTGGGGTTTCTGCATCTAGGAGGTGGCCAATATATCAATTGGATGTAAGGAATGCTTTTCTTAATGGTGATTTGCAAGAGACATTCTACATGACTAAACCATTAGAGTTTGAGAGCCCTAAATATTCAAATGTTTCTTGTAAACTTAAAAAACCATTGTATGGTTTAAAGCAAGCTCCTAGGGCATTGAACCAAAGGCTTGTGGAGTATCAGTGGAGGTGTGGATACAGGCCAAGTGATGAAGATCCTTCCTTATACCTCAAGAAGAAGAGAGGACTAGTTGTATATGCATGCATATCTATGGATGACTTGATTATAACAGGAAGTGATGATGTCAATATCACATGGATCAAGGGAAAGCTTGGAAATGAAGTCAAGATTTTAGACCTTGGACTTCTTAAATACTTTCTTGGGATTGAAGTTATTTATTTGGAAAATGGCATTTACCTTTCCAAAAGGAAATACTTGCTAGATGTAGTTTATAAGTATGGTATGCGTGGATGTAAGCCACTCACATAACTTGTCCATCCAAAAACTAAGTTTGGTGCAAGTGAAGGACAAACTCTTGAAGATATTTTAGCATATAGAAACATGCTTGGAAGGCTTAACTATGTTACCATCACAAGACCTTACTTGTCTTATATTGTAGGAGATCTTTCTCAATGTCTAAATTTACCAACTGCTATTCATATGAATGCAACCAAGAGAGAGCTTAGGTACATCAAGCACACTATCAACCAAGGGTTGTACTATCCTTATGGAGATGTATTACAACCTCAAGGCTTTAGTTATGCTGATTGGGTTCGTTCAAAGGAGGATATAAGGGACACATCGGGCTATGTCTTCATCCTAGGTCAAAGAGTCATTTCATGAATGTCCAAGAAGCAACATATAGTTGCATTATCATCTATTGAGGCTGAGTACAGAGCTTTAGCACTTGCTACATGTGAGATAATGTGGCTCAAGAAGATCTTCAAAGACTTGGATGTGGAGGTCAAAGACTTCACTATATTTGGAGATAACATTTCAAGCATTCATCTAGCAAGTAACCCTATGTTGCATGCAAGAAGCAAGCACATAGAGATGCATTATCACTTCATCCGTGAGAAGGTACTAGCAAAAGAAGTGGACACCAAGTACATCAACACCAAGGATCAACTAGCAAATATCATGACCAAGTTTATGCATGCAAGCAAGTTAGAGAAGTTCAAGATCAACCTCAACTTGAAGGAGTATCTCATTAAGAATATTTAATCGAGTTCTAAGCTAGCTCCTAGCTAAGTTAGCCGCTTGCTTGGTGGCATTTTCTCATAGGAAGTGATATTTGATAACCCATATCTGTTTTTGAAGTAGTCTGATTCATTTGGAAGATCGCTCATTTCGTTCCTATTATTGTAAGCCTTTTTGGATATAATCTTGGTATTACATCTTCATTAGCCTTGAGTATATTGAGCTTGAAATCTCTCTTGTTTGATCTTTTCATATTCCCAAGTGTATGTGTGTTGCAAGGTACACAAAGGTGCAAGCTACGTGTTTGGACAATTTCTAGTCTCTCTTGTTAAAGGAGGTTGATACCTCTAAAATTCTCCAAATTGCATGATCTTTTGCTTGTTGGAAATCACATACTCTCTACGTGTATTGTGAAAGATTTTCATAGGTTCAATCTTCAGGTCTATAGAGCAATTCAATTTTTGGTGGACTTTCATAGTAAGCTATTTGGTCCTAGGAAGGTCCAATCATTCTTCTCCTGCAACTAGGAGTATATCTACTCCATCAATAAATGCTGCCATAAATGCTTCTATATATGATTATTGTGTATGTAAGATATATATATATATATATATATATATATATATATATATATATATATATATATATATATATATATATATATATATATATATATATGTATATGTGTATACATACACAAACACACACACACACACACACACACACACATATATATATATATATATATATATATATATATATATATATATATATATATATATATATATATATATATATATATATATATATATGTGTGTGTGTGTGTGTGTGTGTGTGTGTATGTGTGTGTGGGTGTGTGTATGTGTGTATATACATATATATACGTGTACATGTAGTGTCCCTCATCATGCCCATAAAGATGAATACTTGGACATACAAAAAAAAGAATATGTGAACATTAGTGCTATTAATACTGATAATAAATCACATAAAGTGTTTTAATCAAATTATATATTAATGGAGAGATCTTATCTTGTGAGTCTTCAAATGTCAAACTGTAAATACTTTGATAGCTTTTGGATGTAGCATTTTCCGTCTTGGTGCATTAGCTTTGGAGAATAGTTTGTTGATGAAGCCTCTACCTCAGGACCACCCTAAAGTTATCACAATCCCATTCACATTTGCAATCACATTATCACACTCTCACTTGCAATCTAAATCTCAATCACAATCATAATCATGTGATTATACAATTGCACTCTTATTGTCATTCTCATTCTCATTCTCAATCATACTCTCACTCTCAATCATACTCAATCACAAACTTGTAAGTAGTCTTCTTGATGTTGATGAATGATGGAAGCTTATTCCCACAAAAAAAGTTTTTACTAAACTTTAGTTCTAAAATCTTTGTCTTCATAATCAAGCCTCCATCTTTCATTTCAACTGCATCATCATCATCATCATGACCCTCTAAAGGTTGTGTCCATATTTTCCATCCCTCATATACTTTCTAGAGAGCTTGTTGATGAAGACAAAAGAAATTGCAAGCTCTATTTCATATTGACGAGAGTAGGTGCTTCCTCTTCTTCTCCCATCAAGCAACATTAAATGCAATCTTAGATAATCCTTGGAATTTTTTATGTTGAAGCTACTAAGCATATGATCGGTTGTAGAAAGGTATTTTCTTTCCTTTCTTATCCTTCAATTAGAAGAGTGATCATTCTATATGGTCATGATTATGATGCCTTTTTTGTTGGAGAAGCGAACCTAAAGTTCAGAGTAGGTGGAAATCTCACAATCTAGAATGTTCTTTGTGTTCCAAACATGAAGAAGAATTTTCTCTCTATCTCTACTTTCTTTTCAAATGGTTGTAAAGTTGTTTTTTAGAAAGATTCATGTTAGATGCTCTCACCTCATGAGGAGCATTGTCTACTTTGAGGTGAAAATAAAAGTGGCATGTTTATATTCTCCAAGATGCTAATGTTGGTAGGTCGCCTACACCTAAGGAGAACATGAAGTTATGGCATGCTAGATTCGTTCATATCAGTTACACAACTCTGAACCATATCAAAGATCAAGCTATGGTGGAGAGTTTTCTTGCTTTTGCTTTACGAGATGATGTAGAGTCATGTGGTGGATGTCTTGAATGAAAGCTTTACAAACTTGCTTTCAAGAAGCATGGATATATCATGTTCACAAGGAAGTTTTAGATCATATGTGAATGTTCTAATAAGAACATATTCTATTCAAGAATTTAGGTTCTTTGTTTCTTGAACTCATGATTTTTTAAAGAGGCTCATAACTATGGTTGAAAATGAAATTGAGTCAAAGATCCAGATTTTAAGAAGTGATAGGGGAGGACACTACACATGTATAGAGTTTAAGTCTTTTTCTTGAGGAAAAAGATATCTCTCATCAACTCACCATTGCTTATACACGAGAACAAAATGGTGTTGCTGAGAGAAATAATAGGATACTTGTTAAGAGGATGCATAATATGATGTCATCCAAAAAGCTTTCTCCCAAGTTTTGGCTCAATGTAGTACATAAAACTAATCATATTCAGAATAAGTCTTTCAAAAAATCTTTGAAGATCATTACCCCTTATGAACCGTATTATAGGAAGAAACCCAATGTGAGTCATTTCAAAGTTTTAGGCTCCCTAGCTTATGTTCACATTGAGAAGAAGGATTGGGGTAAGCTTGATGTAAAATCGATTAAAGCTATCTTTATTGGTTATGAAATGGAAAGCAATGGATAAAGATTCTATGTTCTAAATATAGGTGATATCCTAATCTCACTCAATGCATACATTGAAGAAAGTCAGATTTATGATAAGAAGGAAGAGATTCCAAAATTCATAAAAGCAGATGACTATTCATTTTTGAGAAGAAATTTGTATTCTTATATTCAGCCATACAAGGGTGTTGATGAACCTTCTCAAGACCTAAGATATGCACTTGATAAAGGTAAAGAGAGAATTTTATTACCTACATTAGTACCAGTCCATCATCATGAGGTAATGATGTTTCAACTTATGAAGTTGGAGAAGTTTTTAGAGCTTGAAAAGAAAGAGACAATGAAGAAACAGACAAGATTCTACCACATTTCAGGAATTCACGAGAGTGGTTGTATCAAACTTGGAAGAAAATGGTAAAAAGAAATACAGACAAAGTATCAAAAGACAAACTAGGAGACAACACACAGACGAGGTAAATTATGCTACACATTTTGAGATGAATGATATTCTAGCTCTTATTTTTATTGAGAATGAACCATCTAGTGTTCAAGATGCACTATAAAGTCCTCTATGGAAGAAAGCTATGGAAGAAGAGATTGATTTTCTTCATAAGAATCAATCATGGAAGTTTTGTGCATTACCAAAAGGTCAAAAATCTATTAGTGTTAAGTTGATCTTCAAAATCAAAGAAACATAGAGGGTACCATAGACAAGTATAAATCAAGATTATTTTTCAAATGTCATGCACAAAAGATATGAAAAGTATTTTCATGGACAAAACAAGTCATCTTGAGCCTCACATTCGATCTAAGTTTTTATATCTCATGATTGTCTTAGATTTTCAAGAAACTAATGCTTCCATTATGTTTAGAACATGCACAATCCTAAGATCACCTATTTATTTTCTTAATTCTGCCATGTCAAGGTCTTCTTTTGAGTTGATAACGTCATCAATACGATCATCAATTCATAGCCTTCATTGATGAATCACCCTTGAAAACCTATCTAAGGAGGGTTTGCCCACATACATTGTTAGTGTTGGCAACACTAGTTTTAGGAGGTCAATGAGTCGTGATCTCCAAGTAAATACTTTCCAAGTTAGTGTTCGAGTCTTGGGATTATGCTTTGTTCTAGTCTTTTCTAGCCTACTATCTTAGACATACTGTTGTATCTTGATGTAATCTCATATTACAAGATCCTTTTGAGTTACTCCTTGTATCTAGTTCATCTCCTTGAAATGAATTCTTGTATCCAAAAATCTAGGTTGATACCTACGGTTCCAAGTTGTGGGATCACCTGTATCATCTCCAGCCCTATTATCCATACCTATCAATCCTGAGTTTTGGGACATCCTATATCAGTTATATATTCTTCTATTGTTTTAGAATGGGGGTGAACTTGTAATCAAAAGTGTACTTCTGAAATCTTCTCAACTCAATCTTCTTCAAGTAGCTCCATGACAATTAACATGAAGAAAAGTCCAAAAGTGAGGATGCCTAAGAAATTTGATGGGACAAGATCAAGCTTCATGTGTTGCTGAAACAAAGCTAAGGAGGCTACAACAAGGAAATAGGTCTACGTCTACCTATGCATCAAAGTTTAGAAAAATCATTTGTGATCTCACATGACATGAGGATTATTTTATCAACCAATTCTGATGGGGCTTACATGATGATGTCAAGGACCTCATGCTAACCATGCCCAAGGTAAACTCAATGAAAGCATTTGTGAATCAAGCAATTGAGTTTCATAATAGGTTTTCTGAGAGAAGGCAAGAGAAGAGAACTTATACTAGAGATCGAGAATACAATTTTACCTCTACTCCACAATAAACAATATGTTAGAAGAAACTCAATGAGAACTCATGCAATTGGGTAACATGAGGGTCAAGCGACTTGGACCAGAGAAGAGAAAACATGGGGAGGATAATGGATTATGATTTTATTGTGGGGATCATGATCACATGCTTTCCAAGTGTCCTAGAAAGAAGAAACACGTTGAGATTATGACTTCCACAATCACCATCCCACATTGAAAGGATCATCATTAGAGTTCAAAGAGGAATTAAGTGCATCTCAAGAATTATAACCTTGATTCTATACCTAGATATACTACAAACCCTTTCTAGTTTCATCATGGATATCCATTATTATCCTATTTGAGTACCATGTACCAAAGACTCTACCAAGATCAAGAGATATGAAAATTCAAAGCCTCGAAGATCTTGCAATCACACAATTGCTCCTCATGGAACTCATCGCTTGAGAAAGAGGTGATATCATGGACAAAGGAAACCATCTTGAATCTCAGATTCCATGTGATTTTCCACATCGCATGATTGGCTCCAATTTTGGAGAAAATAATGCTTCCATTGTGTATGGAAAGTGCCAAAGCCTTAATATGGACTCTCCTTTTCCCTGATTCACTTGAAGGCCTTGTTTTGAATTGATGGCATCATCAACGACATTATGAATAAGTAGCTACCATTGATAAACTTTGCCCAAAAACCTATATAAGGAGGGGTCAGCAAGATATATTCTATATCTAGCTTATAAGAATACATTGATATCTACATACATATGTTCATACACAAATACATGCATATATTCATACATTCAAACATATATGCATGGATATATTCAAATGTGTAGAAATAGTATACTTACATACATATAGATATACATACACACACACACACACACACACACATATATATATATATATATATATATATATATATATATATATATATATATATATATATATATATATATATATATATATATATATATATAGATATATATATATATATATATATATATATACATATATATATATATATATATATATATATATATATATATATATATATATATATGTGTGTGTGTGTGTGTGTGTATGTGTGTGTGTGTGTATGTGTGTGTGCGTGTGTGTACATACATACATATACCTAGAAATATATATACATGCGTACACATACATCGAAAGCCACAAATATCTATGTGAACACATGCGTACCTACATACATATATTTATGAATTATACACTGAATGAATTAAGTCACATTACAAGAAACTTGAATAAAAAATTCATGAGTAAATTTCAGCATTTTATTGCCCTTTAACAAATTATGTTAAAATATGAACAGTCTAAAATTATCAAGATTATGAAATGAAACCATATAAAAATTTTAAACATAACTACGATTAGAAAAAAAATTTAATATATATATATATATATATATATATATATATATATATATATATATATATATATATATATATATATATATATATATATATATATATATATATATATATATATATATATATATGTATGTGTGTGTGTGTATGTATGTGTGTGTGTGTCTCTGTGTGTATATATGTGTGTGTATGTGTGTGCCAACGTATACAATACATTGAAAGTATTATGTGAATGATGAGAATCAACTAAATTTTGATCATCACTCTCATGTGATGTAATGCAAGACTTAGAAGAAGCATGACTAGAGGGATAATTAGTTTTTGGGCTAAGGGCATAAAGAAGAAATATATAGAAATTAAAGAAAAAGGTAAATAGTATCAAATCTAAGAACACTCACAAAATTATTTGAATGATCTTATATGTTTTGACTCAAAGAATGATATCCAAAATAAGTATCAAGCACTAGTTCCCCATTTGTAGGATTATGATCATAATCCTACCCTACATTGAATCAAATAAAAAAGGTTACTGATTACTGTTGTCAATAATAAAATTAATAATACATATATTTACGAATAGGTCTTTTGAAAAATCTTTGAAGATCATTACACCTTTTGAAGCTTATTAAACGAAGAAAGGCAATAGAGAAGAAGGATTGTGATAAGCTTGATGTAAAATGGATTAAAGCTATCTTTATTAATTATGCAATGGAAAGCAATTCCTATAGATTCTATGTTCCGAAGAAAGGTGATATCCTACTCTAACACAATGCATACATTGCAAAAAGCCAGATTTATGATAAGAAGGAAGAGATTCAAGAAATTCATAAAAGTAGATGACTATTCAATTTTCAAAAGAAATTTGTCTTCTTATATTCAGCCATATAAGGGGTTGATGAACCTTCTTAAGACCTAAGATATGCACTTGATAATGATAAAGAGAGAATTTCACTATGTACATTAGTACCTATTCCATCATCAGTACCTCTTGATGTCTCAAGTTATGAAGTTGCAGAAGGTTTAAGAGCTCCAAAAGAAAGAGAGAATGAAAAAATAGAAAGGATTCTACCACTTTTCAAGGATAGATGAAAGTGGTTATATCAAAATTGGAAGGACAATGGTTAAAAGAAATAAACAAAAAGACCCAGAAGACAAACTAGGAGACAATAGAAAGACCAATGCATAAAATTTTGAGATGAATAATAGTTTAGCTCTAATTTTAATTGAGAATGAACTATCTAGTGTTGAAGATGCACTATATAGTCGTGTATTGAAGAAATCTATGCAAGAAGAGATTAATATTGTTCATAAGAATCAAAGATGGAAGATTTGTGAGTTACAAAAAATTAATAAAGCTATTGGTGTTAAGTGGATCTTCAAAATCAAAAGAAAAGCAGATGGTAAAGAGACAAGTAAAGAGCATTTAGTGTGCAAGATTATCAAAGCTTCATATGGTTTAAAGTAGGAATCAAGATCTTGGTATGAGAAGATACATGTCTATCTTCTATCTATTTGTTTTGAAAACTCAGATGCGGCTCCCACTCTTTAGGTTAAAGGTGAGAAAGATGTTTTGACTATTATTATCATATATTTTGAGGACATGATTATGAGAGATTCTTACGGCTTAGAACTTTAGTATTCTAAAGCACAAATATAGCACACATTTGATATAAAAGACAATGGTTGTTTGCATTATTATCTTGGTTTTTGAATTCATCAATAGAGATGCATCTACATGACACAAAAAAATACAGTGAAAAAGTATTGGAAAGGTTTGAGATGACACACTCCAAGCCTACGCAGACACCTATGGATGTCAATGTGTCAGTACAATAGAAAGCAGATTCAAATCCTTTCGATTCTCAATTATGTGAAGAGATGGACAGGTATGTGCTTGAAGATGAAAAGGTGTTGCAAAATCCTTGATCTACACCAGCCAATTGAACTCCCAGAGTATATGGTGGGCCCTTCTAGCTTGCCAATGGATGTATTAGACACCCTATGTACCTTGGAAGATCACTCTCAAAAAGATAGATCAAAACAGATAAGTTGGAGTTAGCTCAGAGGTGAAAAACTTGCTATTTTGGTTCATACACCTATCCACTGTTTTGCATAATTCTCTAAGCACAGCAGCAATTAGCTTAATTCCTCTTAGGGAAGTCTAGCTAACTTAAAGAGCTAACTTTCAAGAGTAATGTCATCAAAAATAATAAACCACACACTGAGAATGAGTTTTAACAAGTGATGACATCATCCCGATTTTCATGGGCTGCTACAGTTTGCAACCAGTGAGCAGAAAAATGCAAATAACTCAAAATGTAGGCATCCAATGATTATGAAAATTTGTATGGTTATACTAAACAGTAAGCGGAATCCAACAAGCTTTAAATCATTGCATTTAACTAAGTAACCACTGAGAAAGGGCTCTGACAAGGTGAGTGAAAAAGTCAGGTACCTGACAGAGAGGTGAAAATGAACAGACACTGTTGACTTCAACTGAACATAACTGAAGATTGCAACATCCAAATGACATAAAATTTGTGAGCATATATTAGACTTATAGAGCTAACGTTACGAAGGTAAATCATTGAAAATAATGCACCAAGCGCAGAGAAACCATCTCTGCAATCTGACTGAGAAAATTGAGAGTAATGGCAGTGAGTAGTACACTTCACAAGAACATGGACATATTAACTCAAATAATCATGAAAATGAAAGTATATTGTTTGTACAATACAATGACTTACTGATACATATGTGTGCCTTGTAATCACACCTTGATATGGCATAAAGCTCAGCTCTTGGAGGTCTTCACATAGGTCTCTCTAACCACGACTAAAACTGCCATCTATTTATAGTTGAGTTGGGGAGGCTAACTTCCCTGAATCACTCTCCAATCAATTAGTGATTGATTCGATTCTCTACCTACCACAAATCACAAATTCGTGGCTCCTCTTTCCCTTTTTGATCAAGTGGACTCAACCACTTAAGATTCTTTCACTTTTACATTAAGTAAACTCTTCAAAAGTTACAAGAGGTAGTTCACAAGTGAACTTTACATAGTCTTCATTTTTAGGATTCTTCTATGACTTTGTCACACTCAAGCCAATACTTAAGCTTGTCATAGACTTGCTCCAACAGCTCCCCCTCAAGCCAAGTATGCTTGAGGTCTTCAATCTTCCAAGATTACCTATAAACCAATCATAGCCTTGAATTTGCAAAGCTTTGTACCATCCAATGCTTTGGTTAGAATATCTGCACATTGTTGATGAGTGGACACATATAATATTTGAATCTCTTTGCTTAGAACCTTCTCTCCTACATAGTGATAATGAACTTCAATATGTTTAGTCCTTACATGAAAAATAGGATTAGCAGCCAAATGAATAGAACTCATATTGTCACCAAAAATAGTTGGAGTTCCAAACTCCAATCCAAGATCTTTGAATAATGTCTTCATCCACATAGAATCTTGTGTAGCTATGGCAAGACCTCTATATTCAGCTTCAGCAGAAGAGAGAACAACTATGGGTTGCTTCTTGGATGACCATGAAATAAGCTTTGAACCTGCAAAGGTAAGATAACCTGAAGTGCCCCTTCTATCTTCCTTGGAGCCAGCCCAATCTACATCCGAAAATAGCTTCAAACCTAAATCAGATACATAAGGTTAATAAAGTCCTTCATTTATGGTTCCTTTTAGATACTTGAGAATCCTTTTGGCAGCATCCATATGTGGTTTCCTTGGTGTGTGCATAAATTGACTTAGCACACTCACACTGTAACATATATCTACTGTTGTCAATGTGGCATAGTTGAGACTACCCACTAGACTTTGATATGATGTGATGTCCTCTATGAGTTCACCTTCATGTGAGCTCAATTCGTGATTGACCTCCATTGGAGTACCTGCAATCTTACAATCTTGCATCTTGAATTTTGCCAACATGTCCTTAATGTACTTTCTTTGAGTGAGAAACAAACCATAATCTTTGTAGACAACTTCCAAGCCTAGGAAGTAGGTAAGTGAACCCAAATCACTTATCTTGAACTCTTCTCTCATCTGATCTTTGATCTTCTTCATACCATCTGCATCATTTCCTGTCAATATAATATCATCTACATATACACATAGGTAGATGACCTCGGAGTTACTCTAGAGTGAAGGATCAGCCTTGCTTGGCTGAAAGCCTTTGTCCTACAAGAATGAAACAAGCCTAAAATTCCAAGCTTTGGGGCTTGCTTGAGACCATACAATGCTTTGTTAAGCTTACACACATAATCACGATAAATTGGACTCTCAAAACCAAGTGGTTGTGCCATATATACCTCTTCTGTTATCCAACCATTCAAGAATGCATTCTTTACATCTAGTTGAAGTATCTTTCAATTCTTGGAAGAGGCAATACTAAGCAAAGCCCTAATAGTAGGCATCTTTGCCACAGGAGGGAAGGTCTCCTCATAATCAATTCCCTGAGTTTGTGCAAAGCCTTTTGCTACAAGTCTTGCCTTATACCTGTTAATGGAACCATCAAAATTCTTCTTGAGTTTATAGACCCATCTTGAGCCTATTACCTTCATGGATGAAATCTTGGGCACCAAATCCCAAGTGTTGTTTTCCTCTAGTGCTTCAATCTCTTCCTTCATTGCATGCTTCCATTCTGTTTTTGCTTTGGCCTCTTCAAATGATGATGGCTCCTCTTGGTTTATGTCCTGTGCTATGTAGAAAGAAAGTTTAGTTACTAATGAGGTGTCAAACCCATACCTTTCTGGTTTTTCTTTTCCCCCATAGATCTTCTTAGGCCATGATGTGATGATTCTGCCTCATGTCCAAGTTCCTGCAATTTTGCTTTACCTTTAAACTTCCATGATTTGATCTTTTCCATATGAGATTCTTCATCATCCTCTAAGGTGTCTTGTTCTTCAATCTTTGGTTGTTCTCTACCAAGCTTTGGAAAATCTTCTTCAAGATCATAGGGTAAATTGACCTTCCTGCATGAATCTTCATACCATGAATTGTTTTCATCAAAAACTACATCTTTGCTTACCAACAATCCTTTGTTGGTAGGGTTGTATAACCTATAGCCCTTTTGATTGTTGTCATATCCAATAAATACACACCTTTCTGCCTTTGGATCCATCTTGCCTCTAACCTGTGAAGGAACATGAGCAAAAGCAATACATCCAAAAATTTTACAATCATCTAAGCTTGGTCTTCTTCCATTCCAAGCCTCATATGGAGTCATCCCATCAAGGGATTTTGAAGGCAACCTATTAATCAAGTAAGTGGCTGTAGATACAGCCTCAGCCCATAAGTAATTAGGTAAATGCTTTCCATTTAACATAGATCTTGTAGCTTCAACAATTGTCCTATTCCTCCTTTCTGCCACTCCATTTTGCTCAGGAGTGTACCTTGTAGTTACCTCTATTTTGATTCCTCTTTCTTGAAGAAAAGAATCAAACTCATGGGAGAAGTATTCTCCCCTTCCATCTGACCTTAGACGTTTTAGTGATTTACCTGTTTGATTCTCCACAAGAGCCAAATATCTTTTGAAACATGAAAAAACTTCATCTTTGTGTTTCATAAAGAATAGGATAGTCCATCTGCTGCAATCATCAATAAAGGAGACATAATACCTTGATCTAGATATTGAAGCTTCCTTGCTAGGTCCCCATACATCTGTATGAACCAACTCCAGGAGATCTTCATGCATATAACCTTTCGTCATGAATGGTAACATGTGAGACTTTCCAAATTGACATGCACTACACTTATAAATCATATGTTGTTTTGACAAATTAGGGAGTCCAAGTACACTTTGGTCCCTACAAATTTGCTTTAATGACCTTTCACCAATATGTGCTAACCTTTTGTGCCATACTTCCAATTCTGTGAGTTGTCCAATGAGTGTATTGAAATCAGGTACATGCATGTCCATGTACAAATCCATGGCTGTGGTGAATGCTTCCCACTTGTCATCTGCCTTCAAGCCATTGATGACCTGCCTTACAATTTGCTCTTCATCTATTACCTCTCCAATGCTTCCCAACTGATCCGCTATGTCCTTGAGCTTCGTGACAAAATCACTCACATTTTGTTTGGGAGCCTTCTTGAGAGTTGTGAAATCGAGCCATAGTTGATGCTTCCTAGCTTTGGTACTTGAAGAAAAGAAAGCTTCAAGTGCATCCCACACTTCTTGAGATGTCTTACAACTTCTAATGTGAGGCAACAAAAAATTTGAGATAGAGTTGAGGAGATAAGACCTTGCAAGTGCATCCTTGGAGCACCATGTGCTCCATCTGTCTTGCTCTTCTTGTGTTGGTTGACTTTTGTTCCTAAAACTTGGCATAACTTCATCTCCAGCCACATAACCATATAAACTTGTACCTTGGAGATAAGCTTCCATTCATAATGACCAAGCTGAGTAGTTTTCTGTCCAATTTGTCAATTGATGAAGGAAATCCATCTGCCATGTTGTCCAACCTTGCTCTGATACCACTGTGAAGAGATGGATAGGTATGTGCTTGAAGATGAAGAGGTGTTGCAAAATCCTTTACACCAGCCAATTGAACTCCAGGAGTATATGGTGGGCCCTTTTAGCTTGCCAATGGATGTATTAGACACCCTATGTACCTTGGAAGATCACTCTCAAAAAGATAGATCAAAACAGATAAGTTGGAGTTAGCTCAGAGGTGAGAAACTTGCTATTTTGGTTCATACACCTGTCCACTATTTTGCATAATTCTCTGAGCACAGCAACAATTAGCTTAATTCCTCTTAGGGAAGTCTATTTAACTTAAAGAGCTAACTTTCAAGAGTAATCTCATCAAAATAAATAAACCACACACTGAGAATGAGTTTTAACAAGTGATGACATCATCCCGATTTTCACGGGCTACTACAGTTTGCAACCAGTGAGCAGAAAAATAATTATAACTCAAACTGTAGGAACTCAATGATTATGACAATTTGTATGGTCATACTAGACAGTACGCTGAATCCAACAAGCTTTAAGTAATTGCATTTGGATAAGTAACCACTGAGAAATGGCTCTCACAAGGTGAGTGAAAAAATCGGGTACCTGACAGTGAAGTGAAAATGAACAGACACTGTTCACTTCAACTGAACATAACTGAAGATTGCAACATTCAATGACATGCAAATTTGTGAGCATATATTAGAATTCAAGAGCTAACCTTACCAAGTTAAATCACTGAAACCATCTCTGCAATCTGACCAAGCGCAGAGAAACCATCTCTGCAATCTGACTAAGAAAACTGAGAGTAATGACAGTGAGTAGTACACTTCACAAGAACATGGACATATGAACTCAAATAATCATGAAAATGAAAGTATATTTCTTGTACACTACAATGACTTATTGATACATATGTGTGCCTTGTAATCACACCTTGATATGGCATAAAGCTCAGCTTTTGGAGGTCTTCACATAGGTCTCTCTAACCACGACTAAAACTGCCATCTATTTATAGTTGAGGTTGGGAGGCTAACTTCCCTCAATCACTCTCCCATCAATTAGTGATTGATTTGATTCTCTACCTACCACAAACCACGAATTCGTGGCTCCTCTTTCCCTTTTTGATCAAGTGGACTCAACCACTTAAGATTCTTTCACTTTTACATTAAGTAAACTCTTCAAAAGTTACAAGAGGTAGTTCACAAGTGAACTTTACATAGTCTTCATTTTAAGGATTCTTCTATGACTTTGTGAGACTCACACCAATACTTAGGCTTGTCATAGACTTGCTCCAACAAATTATATAGTCCTGTAGTTGGTTGCTTTATAGATCTATCTACTACACATCTAAGCATTTCGTTTGCAATCTCTTAAGTATCCAAGTTCATGCATAATCAACTTAAGATTCAATGGAATGCAATTAAGTGATATATTTGTAGATCTAAGATGTTTTGTAGGTTCTTGTACCATTATGACATTGAAGGGGGGGATTCTTGCAAAAAAGTGAAAATGGTTATCCAAAATTCCTCAAAGAAAAAAATGTTAACGATTAGTTTTGTCAATAATAAAAAATTAATAATACATATATTTTCGAATGTCACAACAAAATCCTCTTTCCCCATAGAACCTAAACATGACATGCCACCTACTTGAATTTTTTTTCCTCTCTATGAATAATTATTTAAAAAATAAAAGGTTAATTGATTAACTGCACATATTTAGAATACATATGAGGATTACAAATCACATTCATATTAACTATTGTACATATCTTCTCTTGAAAAAAACTTTGTTTTAGAGGTATTTTTTAAAGTAGATATTTCCATGTCTCAAGTGCTATTTCCAAATTTATCTTATTTGTATACAATATGCAATATTTCTTGGAATTGGAATTTCAAAACCCAAAAGAAATTCCATAAATGTACAATTTTACTTTAAACTTACATACATGCATGTGAATGTGTGTGCGCATACGTGCATGTGTGAATTTAGGCATGTGTGCATGTATATGTGTGTGAATATGTGTATATTTGCATATATGTGTGTGGGTGCTTATGTGAATTTATGCATGTGTACATGCATGAATATATGCATGTACATGTGTTTATGTGTTTATCTTTCTGTATATGTATGTGTGATTGTATGAATATGTGTACCTTTGTGTATGCACTAATGTTTATATCTATGTGCATTTTTGGATTTATGTGAATATCCATGTGTGTTTATTCTTAGGTATCTCTCTCACTTTCTCAGTATTTATCTGATCTTTTTACACTAATTAAATGAAATCAAAATTTTCTATTTAAGACCATGTTTTTTCTACAATCACATTATAATGAATGGGAGGGTTCTCCATGACCATATCCTTTCGATGTAAGGACTATTTACTATAAGTAAATTGAAATTTTAGTTTTATTTACTAAAATGAAGAATGGCAGCCAAAATTCTATCTCTACTTGCAAAGAACATGTAAGATGAATGAGAATAGATCAAGAGTTTTCTTAACCCAATAAATAATTTTTCATCACTTCGGGAACAATGATGTATTTATTAAACCAAAGACCTATTCCTTTGTATTCGAAGGGTATCAAGGGTACCGTAAGAGTCAAGAAGTTAGAATACATCATCTTACATAGAAATAAACTAATGAATGGTAGTGGATCCAAGGAGGACGTTTCTAAAATTTGTCCAGAATATTTTCAAAAGAGTGTTGGAGCTTTCAAAGCAAATTGCTCCAAAGAGTTATTTAGCTGACTAAATATGATACACACATCTCAAGTGAAAAGCGTTAAAACTTGACAAGAACAAGAGGGACCATTTCTAGGAGGTCCTTAGACATTATTAGATGCTAAGTATCAAAGTAGGAGGGGTAGAGTGGTATTTATAGGAAACCATAGGTGGAAAGAGATTTCGATCCAATTAATCCTATTAAACATGAGAGGATAAGCTAATTAAAGAAAAATGATTTCCATACTCACAATGAAATACCTAGTTGCAAAAGTGGGACCTTTTAAGAAAACCTTGCTCTAGAAGTCCACCAAAGAGCCCTAGATTTCATACTTCTGATGACAAGAAAATCTAATCAAATAAGGCAAACATTCTCCTTTAAAAACATGGGCATCATCTTTTGTCATTTTTTCATCTTGGGAAAGCTTTTACTCAAAAATGTATTTTGCAACGTTTTAGGGTCTAGAAAAATGTATAAAAGGGCTTAGAATCAGGGTCTAGGGATATAGAGGCTTTAGTAGTGCCCAAGGTGTTAAAGGTAATCCTTTAGACAATAAAATAAGTCTAGAACCATGGAAACGTTCAGTTAAGTGGATGAAATTTATGAAAGTTGAGGGTGATATAATGGATTCAGGCATCAAGAATAATTCATAAACAACTTCCTCAGCTTTGAATAGAAAGGCTTATTGGAGGACAAGAAATCTTCCCAAGAGTCAAGGGTAGTAAGAGCACAACCATGTGGTAAGACATAGAGGGGAAATTTGGGCTTGAGCACAACCTAAATATGGCAGTGGGATTGTTGAACCCCCACAAATATGAATCTCTATTATTAGTGAGGGAGATACTAAGAGAAGGCTACACTACTCACAAAAACCAAAAGCCATCAGCCAAGCCAACCTACCCATTATGGAGACCCAAACACCTACAAGAGATGCCTTGGAATTAGATCCCATATTATTAGCTAGAGCGAGTGAATGCAAACGGGATTCAAGTGATGCACAAATACTCTCATATATTGCTTTGGGATTCAAGAGGCACATTATACCTCAAATCAGGTCATGCAGAACTTCTTGACATGCTTGGTTGGAGTTGGGGAATCTCTATCAATATAGAAAACCAACCATGAAAGTTCATATAAGGAGACAACTAGCAATTGCAAGCATGAAAGTTGGTGAATCATTTCAAAACACATTTTGATTTTGAAAGATTTATGAGTCAGGTACTAAATATTCAAGTAAATATTTGAAATAAAGAGTTGGTAAACACACATCTAAACTCACTTCAATCTTTATATCGTGATTTT
Source organism: Ceratopteris richardii (assembly GCA_020310875.1). Taxonomy (NCBI): domain Eukaryota; kingdom Viridiplantae; phylum Streptophyta; class Polypodiopsida; order Polypodiales; family Pteridaceae; genus Ceratopteris; species Ceratopteris richardii. Next base: position 102,992,394 of record CM035406.1, read on the forward strand.
GTTACTTCTTTATCTCTCTCTCTACAAGATAGAGACAAGTTTCATTTGAAGAATTGCATTTCATGTTACTTCAAGAAGAAGATCAATGAAAAGGTATGGAAGCGAATGGTGAATCCATGGTATTATAGTCCAAGGGAAAGAAGAAGAAGAAGGAAACAAAGAAGGAGAAGAAGAGTCAGACATCCAAGAAGGAAAATAAGTCTTCTAGTCCCTTCCCAAATGCTTCCACTAATTTCAAAAAAATATCTTCAACCACATCAAGTTCAAAGAAAGGAGTATGCCATTACTATAAGAGACTAGGTCATTACATACCGAAATACAAAGCAAGGATTTTTAATGAGAAGGAAAACCCATCTAGTGATAGTTTTGAAGATGATTCAAAACCTAAGTCTTGAAAGGTACTTTCATATGCATGTGTTACTATTAAAGAATTGCTTTTGATCTAGTAGCATTAAATGCAATGTTAGATAATCCTTGGATTTTTTATTTTTATGCTACTAAGCATATGATTGGTTGTAGATAGGTAGTACTTTCCTTTCTTATCCTTTAATTTGAAGAGTGACCATTCTAGATGGTCATGATTATGATGTTGTTGGTGTTGGAAAAGTGAACCTTAAGCCTAGAGTAGGTGGAAATTTCATGATTTAGAATGTTCTTTATCCAAAAATGAAGAAGAATTTGCTCTCTATCTCTACTTTCTTTTCAGATGGTCGTAAAGTTGTTTTTAACAAAGATTCATCTTAGATCATCTCACCTCATGAGGAGCATTGTCTACTTCAAGGTGAAAATAGAAGTGGCTGAAACTAAATATACGTGGACTAGAAAATGATACGCTAATGTAACAGATCAGAAGCCAGAATGATTTCATCATTTTATGATTGGGCAAATGCAATGAAGCAAAAAGCTACAAAAAATTCACACGTACAACAAAGAGGCAACATCATGAATATTAACAATATGACCGCACATATATACCTATATATGTATCTAATAAGAAATTCACCGGCCAATTTTATTTTCATAGAGAAGCGATCATGCGCGTTAAGAATACGACTAGCTGTATGTATATGCAGTCAAGCAGAAAGCTAGAGACCAATCTTACACGTAGAGAGGAGTGACTATGTGTAATGAAATGAGAAACCAAGATTACAAACAGGATGCATAGTATGTGGTGCTCTTGCATTCTCATAGATGAATCACACAACACATTAAAGCAGCTCACAACTGACTAGGATCGACATTCAAATTCACCCTTATCATTCTTTCCATTCTTTTCACTTTATTTAGTGTTCCACTTGCAAAGTTAGTGTTGAGAATGGTTTGGGTAGGGATGAGCTCGGAGACAAATTCCACTCTTTTCGGATACTATCCAACATAGAATTCCCTTCTTATAAAGAGGGAAATCAGAGAGATGAAGACCATGATCGACCAGACTCAACAAGGGGCATAGGGGAATACTCCACATATTATACATACACACATTTTTTAGGACAAAAATATTAAAGGAGAGAAATAGTATTTAACCCTCGCGGAGGCCTCTCAAGCCTTCAGACATGTATGTACAAGCTTGGGCGAAATCCATTTGGAATATATGTGAAAGCAATGTTATTCCATGTGATTTCCGTGTGGAGGAGACACTTGGCAAGATCTCCTCACGTTTCCCCCTTTAGCCTTGACATATATATACATGGATGGAGTCAGTTGGGTCAAGAAGTGCATATCGCATCCCTTATGGACCTAGTTATGATCTTGAGATAGTTCACTAGACTAAAGTAGCTAGTTAGAAGAATATCTCTTTTAGTTGTTTTGGTGTGAGAACCACAACAATATTTTTCTACTGTAAGAAAAAATTTGCATAATTTAGTTTATTATTTAATACTAGAGGGATTACATCAATACATATCAATAAGAATGCAATCCCACAGAAGAAATGTGAACATAGATAGTTAATTTGCTTGATGGAGAAAACTCTTGCAATTAAGTTTTCTATATTCAAGTTGGTTTGCTCATCTACCTTGTGGATGATATAGACATTGCTGCAAACCCTTTTTAGTCTCATCATGGATATCCATCATTATCCTATCTAAGTACCACGTATCAAAGACTCTACCAAGATTATGAGATATGAAAATTCAAGCCCTAGAAGATCTTAAAGTCACACAATTGCTCCTCGTGGAACTCATCGATTGAGAATGAGGTGATGTCATGGACAAAGGAAACCATCTTCAACCTAAGATTCTAAGTGACTTTCCATATCGCATGATTGGCTCCAATTTTGTAGAAACTAATGCTTCCATTGTGTATGGATAGTGCCAGAAACTTAAGGTGGCCCCTATCCTTTTGCCTGATTCTGACACTTGGAGGCCTTGTTTTGAATTGATGGCATCATCAATGATATCATCTGTAAGTAAATACCATTGATAAATTGCCCTTGACAACCTACACAAGGAGGGGTTGGCGAGATATATTCTTTGTCTTGCCAATGCATATCTTGGGAGCTCAAGAACTCACCCGATCTCCATGCTTTGTTCTGGTCTTGTCAAAGGTATAAAAAATTATAAGAAGATAGGTTGCAACCATGATGTGATAGATCATATCATTCATAGACATACCTACATAACTTCATATATCTAGACATGCATAGTTACACGAATTCATAAATATGCATGCATACATACATACATTGATACATACATAGATTCATGCATACATATCTACATAAGTACTTATGTACATACACTCATCCATACAAATATGCATGGATATATTCAAATGTGCACAAATAGTATACATACATACATACACACACACACATATATATATATATATATATATATATATATATATATATATATATATATATATATATATATATATATATATATATATATATATATATATGTATGTATGTATGTATGTATATATATGTATATATATGTATATATATGTGTACAAATAGTATACATACATACATACACACACACACATATACATATATATATATATATATATATATATATATATATATATATATATATATATATATATATATATATATATATATATATATGTATATATATGTGTGTGTGTATGTATACTATTTGTGCACATTTGAATATATCCATGCAATGATATGTATGGATGAGTGTATGTACATAAGTACTTATGTAGATATGTATGCATGCATCTATGTATGTATCAATGTATGAATGTATGCATGCATATTTATGAATTTGTGTAACTATATATATTATATGTGTGTGTATGAACAAGTATGCATACAAATATACGTCTATACATACATATACAAAAACATAAATACATTAATACTCAAATACACATATGGCTATGTACTTACGCAAGCACACATACATATAAAAACATACACACACATATATATATATATATATATATATATATATATATATATATATATATATATATATATATATGTGTGTGTGTGTGTGTACGTACATACATATACATAAAACATATATACATGCATATACATACATCGAAAGCCACAAATATGTATGTCAACACATGCGTACCTACATACATATATTTATGAATGATACACTAAATGAAATAAATCGCATCACAAGAAAATCGAATAAACGTAATTAGTAAAGCTCAGCACTCTATTGTACTTTGACAAATTATGTTAAATTATGAACACTCTAAAATTATCAAGATTATGAAAACCATATAGAAATTTTAAACATAACTAGAATTAGAATATATATATATATATATATATATATATATATATATATATATATATATATATATATATATATATATATATATGTGTGTGTGTGTGTGTGTGTGCGCGCGCGCGCCAACGTATGTAGTACATTGAAAGTGTTATGTGAATGATGAGAATCAACTATATTTTGATCATCACTCTCATGTGGTGTAATGTGAGACTTAGTTTTCGGGCTAAGGGCATAAAGTAGAAATATATAAAAATAAAAAAAAAGGTAAACAATATCGAATTTAAGAATACTCACAAAATGATTCGGATGACCTTATATGTTTTGAATTAAAAAAAAAAGTTAATGATCACTGTTCTCAACAATAAAACTTAATCATACATAAATTTACGAATGTCACAACAAAATCCTCTTTGCCACCTACTTGAATTTTTCTTTTCGTCGCTATCAATAACTATTTAAAAAAATAAAGATGAATGGATTAAATGTACGGAACATTTAATTCATTTAGTTTTATTTTCCACGTATATGTCTCTCCTCTCATCCAACAGAAAACATTGATTCATGGAATGGTGCATGCACTAAACATGATTCTCCAAGATATGGCTTTTGTTCAGGTTATGAGACGATTCTTTATTTAAGAAAGAACTTAAGAAAGAACATTAAATGCTTTCACTTTTCACTGTAGTGCATGCTTTCAGTTTAGTGGCACTACAGTGTCTATCGCGACCCTCGGAGGGACCTGTCTATCGTGACTCTCGACCTCTCTCGCGACAGCTAGGGTGTGGTCTATCGTGACTCTCGGAGGTATCTATCGTGACACTCGACCTCTCTTGCGGCACTACAGTTTAGCGGCACTACAGTGTCTATCGCGACCCTCGGAGGGACCTGTCTATCGTGACTCTCGACCTCTCTCGCGACAGCTAGGGTGTGGTCTATCGTGACTCTCGGAGGGACCTATCTATCGTGACAGCTTGGATGGGGTCTATCACGATTCGCGACTTTCGAGATGTGGTCTATCGCGACACTCTGAGTGTCTTGTGACGACTCCTGTCTATCGCGCGTGTTGGGTTTTCTCTCTCTAGCAGTGCACTTTCAATGGTGTTGGCTGCCATGGCAGCTATTAAGTGGAAGTAAGCCCGCCTGAATTTTAGCTTTCTCGTGGAACCTTGCACCGATTAAAGTTGAAAGAGAAGAAACTTGCGAACTAAACTTGTTCCCTCCCTCATTACTAGCGAGAAAAGAAAAAGAAAAGAAAAAAGTAGAAGAAAAAAAAAAAAGAAGAAAAAGAAGAAAGAAGAAAAAAGAAAAAAGAAAAACGAGAAAAGACTCGAAAGAAAAAATAGAACTACCTTTTATTGTGAATTCTTTGGGTTTTTTCTCGATGCTTCTCTTCTCAGAGATTTAGAAAAAGATCATCTTTCTCGGGGTGTCCCTTTTTATCATGGATTTGGCGACCCCCTCTCTTGGGAGAAGCTTCATGGATGTGGCTTCATCCTCCCTCGTGAAAAGTAATCGGGCCCCCCCCCCGTGGGGAGACCGATACACTGGCCGCTCTGCTGGAGGGGGGATCGTGCGCCGCCCCTGAGGCATCCAATTGTTGTGAATCCCCCATCGTGTCCCTCAGTAGACCCGCAGTTCTATCTGCTCAGGAGGAGCTCAAGAAAGTTTGCTTCGTCGGCCAAGTGTTTGGCCCTAGGCCCCCGCTTGAAATCGTGCGACAATGGCTTCGAAAAGAGTGGTTCCCTCGAGGGCTAATTGTCAGCAAATGCCAGTTCTTACCAGCAAACCACATGCTGCTAGTCTTTGAAAACGAAGAGATGGCGTTCCAAGCCCTAAGCGTTGGCACCTGGCAGCTCGGTCGGGCGACCCTGTGCCTATTCAGATGGTCCCCGGACTTTACTCCCGACAAATCGAAATCACTTTGGTACCCTCTTTGGGTTGAGCTCCCCAACCTCCCATACTTCTTGTACAACTTCGTGTGGGACATTGTCTCTCCTATCGGCAAGCCGTTGGCTTCACGCGAAGACATTGGTGGCCTCATCTATGAAGGTGCGAGACACTCGTTCAATGCCAGGTGGCACCCACAAATCTGCGTCGAGGCCGACCTCAGTCCGCCGCTTCCATCAACGATCAAAGTGGACATGGGCGAAGGAGAAATTTGGGAGCAGGACATCACCTACAAAAACCTCCCCAACGCGTGCTTTCGTTGTGGTCAGCAAGGTCACAGGATTAAAGATTGCCCTCTCAGGCAAAAAAACAAGCGATTTCAAGAAGCCTCCAAAATCGCTCAAGACAACTTTGGCGACTTGACCCACTCGACCAAGGAAAGGGAAAGCAAGGGCCTCCTCAATCCGCAAACTGACGCTGATGGCTTTACTGAAGTTAGAAGAAGAAGGAAAAGAAGTCCGAGGGCCAACGGCGAGAGAAACAACCTGCCAACTACCCCACACAGCAATTTGTATTGCAATCTTGGAAAGGAGATCAACGAGCTCGACTACCCAGGCGGGAAGCTACCCGAGGTTAGCAGCTACGACGAAGCCCAAGAGATCCCTGACAACAAAGAAACCCCCCAGGAGGGTTACACCACAAGCAAAGAAGATGGTTTCACCACTAGTAACGAAGACAACATGGATAGCGAAAGCTCCATCATCGGATCGACGATTCCGGAAACGGTGCCGAGTACGGGGCCCAATTCTCCCCAGCATGGTGCATCCCGCAAAGGAAAGCAGCCTATGGAGCTACCCTGGAAAAGCCCCCACAAGAACCGTTTTCTAAGTCGGGATCTGATCCCAGCGAAAAAGAAAGATGAAGCCAAGAGAAGAAAGGACAAGGCTCCCTCCCGCAAAGAGGGATCAACACAAAAATGATTGTTATCTCGTTAAATGCTAGAGGGCTTACCGACCCCTCAAGAGCGACCATCATTGGTCAATGGCTCCGCGACATTAGCTTAAACCCAGACATTATATGTATTCAAGAGATTAAAATTGATGGAGAAGACCTCCAGAAACGGCTAAGACAGGTCTCCTCGGCCCATGTGTGGATCCCGACGAAGCACCAGCGGGGGTCCGGAGGGACGGCTATCGGGGTTAAACAGCTCTGGCTTGAAAAGCTTGAGAACACCATTGAAGATGTAAGTCACCGTTGGATTGCGGTTTCTTTTGGTGCTCCTCTTTGTGTTACTATGGTTTCTTTGTACGCCCCTAACGGGGATTTGGAGAGATTGGACACTTGGGCTTCATTAGACTCGCTTCCCCATAACGCGTTTATATGTGGAGACTTCAACATGGTGGAGGATCCTATGGACAGATGGATGGGCAAGGGCAGGGTCATCGACAATCGGGAGAAAGAAACGTGGGACTTGACCAAACTCCACTTGGATCTGGTTGAGTTCAAAGACTCGAATGGCTTTTCTTGGTCGAATCTCCAAGCGGGCGAGGACCTGAGGAAAGCTAGACTCGATAGATGCTACATCTCTCAGAGGTTTACTCAACAGTGGGGCCACCCTACCATCACGCAACGCACTGACCTTACTATCTCTGATCACTACCCGATCGTTATCACTTTTCAACCTTCCAACAAAATCCGCAAAGCTCCGTGGTTCCATGCCAACGCTTCCACCTTCTCTCTCCCTTTTGTCCACCAAGAAATTGCCGATGTGTGGAAAGTGGCGTTCGCCTCTGGCTTGGCCCCTGCCAAGTGCTGGAGAAGTGCGGTCGACAAGTCGCGTAAGATCATGATCAGAACTAAGAAGATGCTCGAGACTGCGAGGCGGGCTCGTAGGGAGGCTCTTTACCACACACTCTGGCGGCTCGAGGAGGAAGTGAACAAAGGGAAACAACAAGCACAGAAAGGCCTCAGAAAAATCAGAGCAGCGTTGAGATACGAGGAAGAAATACAAAGGAAAAACTTGCAAATCTTCTTCAAAGAGTGGTGGGCTGGCAAAGCCGACAAACCCACCAAAGAGATGTGTAGTATCCTTAAAAGGAAACACAACAGAGAGTCGATCCCCCTACTGCTTGACCCTCATGGCAATGTATGTAATTCGGAAGAAGATAATTTCGGCATCATCGAGGGGCACTTCACGAGACTCCTGGGAACCTCGAACCCCCTTTCCCTCCATAGAAGGGACTGTATGGCTGCCATTTCTAGGGTCTCCCCCCGGAGGATACCAACCAACCTCCACTCCCTGCTTCATGCCCCTATCTCGGAATCAGAAATCATTGAGGTCATTGATGCCCTCCCCCTAGGTAAAAGCCCGGGACCCGACGGACTCACTAACGAGTTCTTTAAATCCTTCAAGCTGGTGGTTGCCACCCCTCTCCAGATGGTTTGGCAAGAAGCGCTAAAATTTGGTGCTCTTCCTTCTTGTCTAAATAATGGAATTATCAAGTTGGTACACAAGAAGGGGGAAAAGAACAGAATCGAGAACTGGCGGCCTATTACGATGCTCCAAACAGGATACAAGATCATCGCCAAAGTCATTGCCAACAGACTTTCGTGCCACCTGAGATCTTGGCTTAGTGAGGACCAAAAAGGTTTCATCAAAGGCAGGTCTATCCTGGAAACCATTATGGATATTTGGGAAGGTATTCAATTCGCAAATGAATCCAATCAAGATGTGGTTTTCCTCAAAATCGACTTTGACAAAGCCTACGACAGGCTAGAATGGGACTATATTCTGCAGTCGCTCTAAGATCTCGGGCTCAGTCAGAAATTCACCAAGATGATCGCGACCCTTCTCGGAAACGCAACGACCCAAATCAACGTCAACGGCAAACTTTCGAAGGCAATCCATCTTAGAAGATCGATTAGACAAGGGTGCCCTCTGGCCCCCCTTCTTTTTGCCATCGCCACTGAGGGGTTGAGCAGACTTGTGGCTCATCATGTGGAGGCTGGCAATATCAAAGGCCTCCGGCTGCCTCACGACCACAATCAAATCATCATGAGACTGTTTGCTGATGATATGAACGCGTTCGTCCACAATGATAATACCAGCCTGGAGACTTTCTGGAGGTGTCTTGCTACCTTTTGTGATGCCTCTGGATCTAAAATCAACCACTCCAAGACCGCCTTTAGGGCTATCGTGGGACAGCATCCTGACCTTCTCATTGATCATGGCTGTCAAATCATTCCGCAGGGCCAAATCTTTCGGCTTCTAGGAATCCCCCTGGGGTTTGGCGTCTCCATGGAGCAGCGATGGAACTGGGTATTGGCTAAACTCGAAAACAAGCTCAACTATTGGAGAGGTATGCAAATCAATCTCGCTGGGCGAGCGATGGTTATCAACACGTTCCTCCTCTCTTCTACAATCTATTTCCTTTCTTGTTGGAGACCGAACGAGCAAGGCCTGTCCAAACTAAACAGCATTTGTAGAAATTTCCTTTGGACGGGCGACCATAACAGAAGGGGGGTGCCCAAAATCAAATGGGCCATCTGCACCAGCGACAGAGACTGCGGGGGGCTTGGTATCTTGGACATTGGGTGTATGGCTAACAAACTGGCGGCCAAATGGATGATTAGGGCTTGGTGCAATAGGGAGGCCTCGTGGGCCAAGCTGATCTTCAGAAACAAGAATGAGTTGGCCCTCACGGGGCTCCCGAACTGGAAGAATCTTGACATCATGACCCTGCTTTTCTCCCCGATCCCCGTCTTCCCGAAAGGCTCCAATCTCATGTGTTCCCTTTGGAAGGGCTGGAATAAAGTCAAAAGCTTCACAAGAGTTAGTGAGGACTGGAAGTGGGCGGCCGGAATCAGACAAAACGACTCTATCTGGTTTCCGATTCACGGCATCCGGAGTGTGGAGTCGTGGAACATTCAAAATGCCAAGAAGCTATGGAACAAAGGATTCAAAAAATGGAAACACCTCTGGAAACATGACACCAACAACTGGATCAACTTCGAGGATATTGACCCTCGCATAAACATCTCCTACGCAGAATGGAACACCTTGCAAAGTAGATGCCTCGCTTGGGATCGCCACAAGACGCGCCTTCTCATGGGACACGATTCACCGAACTCGATTGGTCTCAAATGGCACAACGGAAATAGCCTTCTCAAAATCCCGAACATCAAAGAAACGGCCGACCTCCAGTTCAGCCTCAACAAGAAGTGGTGCCTGTCTTGGACGCGGCTTCGGTGGGACATGAAATTCATGAGTATCTGGCACCCCCTTATTGAGATTAAGAAGTCTGTCCTCTTATGGCAAATTCTTCATCGAGGAATTTGGACCAACCACAAGGCTAACAAACTTTGTGGGATCCCTCCTTGGTGCAAACGCTGTCACCGTGCTATCGAAGACGTCCCACACATCTTCCTTACTTGCCCCAACTCCTACAGAATCTGGCAGACGGTTGGAATGAAAATCAGACTTCAAAAACAGCTTAATTGGAAACAAGTCCTTTTGGGAGAAGCGATCGGCTGCTCTGCGACACTCTGGAACGCCATCAGAGGGGAAGTCCTGTGGAAAATTTGGCGGGAGAGGTGTGCTCTCAACTTCGGCGACTCCCCCAGGGAGTGGTCGATTGAGAAATCACTCTTCCTCTTGGGCAAAAGGATTGTCAACAGCAAGAAGTCCCCCCCCCTTCAGACACCATCAAGTTCTCCAGCTGAACAACAACAAGCTTAAACCCAAGTGGGCCCCGCACGAGGGCGACGAGAGGGTGATTAACCTTCTCTGTAATGCAACCTAGGATTCAATCAAGCTTCCCCTGCTTTGTGGGATTTGGGGGGTCTCGTGGGCACTAGTCCCCTTCTATTGTACCTTTGTTTCTTAATTTAATTCAAGTCCGGGAGAGTAGGCTATTGCCGAACTTCCTTTACATTAAAAAAAAAAAACTATAATCTTCAACTTAAGAAAGTACAGGAACTATAATGTTCATCTTAAGAAAGAACATTTAATGCCTTACCATAAATGGCATAGACATCATTTTATGGTGAGATGATATTTTTGTGCGATGAAGGATTCCGATTTCATTGTTCAAAACCTTTTATATCGTGAAACTCTTTAATAAAATGAAGAATTGTAGCCCAAATTGTATCTCTACTTGCAAAGAACATGCAAGATGAATGAGAATAGCAATAAGACCAAGAGTTTTCTTGACCCAAAAAATAATTTCCCATCACTTGGGGAACAATCATGTATTTATTAAACCAAAGACCTATTACTTTGTATTCCAAGGGTATCAACGGTACCTTGAGGGTCAAGAAGTTAGAATACATCATCTTCATAGAAATAAACCAATGACTGGTAGTGCATCCAAGGAGGACTTTTCTAAAATTTTTCCGGAAAATTGTCAAAAGAGTGTTGGAGCTTTTAAAGAAAATTGTTTCAAAGAGTTATTTGGACGATTAAATATGATACAAACATCTCAAGTGAAAAGCGTTAAAACTTGACAAGAACAAGAGGGACCATTTCTAGGAGGTCCTTTGACATTATTGGCTGCTAAGTATCAAAGTAGGAGGAGCGGACTAGTATCTATGGGAAACTATAGGTGGAAAGAAATTGCAATCCAATTAATCCTTGTTAAACATCAAAGGATAAGCCAATAAAAAAAATGATTTCCATACTCTCAATGAAATCACTAGTTTCAAAAGTGGGACTTTTTTAGGAAACCATGCTCTAGAAGACCACCGAAGAGCATTAGGGCTTCAAAAACATATTTCATGCTTCTAATGACAAGAAAATATCATCAAATAAGGAAAACATTTTCCTTAAAAAACATGGGCATCATCCTTTTTCATTTACCCATCTTGGGGAAGCTTTTATTCAAAAAATTATTTTGCAATGTTTTAGGTGTCTATGAAAATGTATAAAAGGGCTTAGACGCAGGGTCTAGGGATATAGAGGCCATGGTAGTGCCCAAGGTGTTAAAGGTAATCCTTTAGACAATAAAATAAGTCTAGAACATGGAAAGTTTTAGTTAAGTGGATGAAAATTACGAAAGTTTAGGGTGATATAGTGGATTAAGGCATCACGAAGAAATCATAAACAAGTTCCTCATCTTTCAATAGAAAGCCTTATTGGGGGACTAGAAATCTTCTAAAGAGTCAAGGAGCTTTGCGAAAAGCTTCAAACTTCTCCCTAGGCAGAGCCTTCTTGAAAAGGTATGCAATGTTCTCTTGCGTGGGCACATATGCCAAGCTGACCAACACCCAAATCAACCATAAGGCATTTGAGCCACACACACTCAACAGTCGCTATGAAAGCTGCCATATACTCAGCACAACTGAAAGTGACCATAGTAGGCTGCTTCTTGCTCAATCAAGATATACATGAGCTACCAAGCATGAAGAAAAAGGCACTAGTCAACATGCATGTGTCATAGCAAACAGTCTGTTGATAGAGAAGAGCATCAAATGAATCTCTAGCATCATGAAGACTCAATCATAAACGTGTTTCCATAGGATTAGCAATAGGTTTGTTGTCTTCAAGGTGAAAAGGCTGCAATGATGTGTCAATATATTTCATTTGACACTAAGAAATTCCGACATCAAGCTGCATAAACTGAATGGCCAAATAATGATGTGAATACCCCAAATCAAACATCTCAAATGACGCATGCAAATCAGCCTTAAAGTCAACAATATGCTTCTCACGAGGACGACTGAGCAGCATGTCATCAATATACACAACAATGATCAGAAGCACATCATTAGCATGCTTCATATATAAAGTGCTTTTAGTTGGACAATTCTCAAAACCATGTGCAATCAAATAGGCATGTATCTTTTCATACCAAGCATGTGGTGCTTGTTTCAATCCATATAAAGCCTTTTTCAACCTGCACACCTGGTCTTCATGCCCTTTCTGCACAAATCCATGGGCCTGAAAAACATATACTTATTTATGCAAGTCACCATTCAGAAATGCAGTTTTATTGTCCAACTGATGTACATTCCAACCATGATGAGCTGCAAGTGCACACATGCTATGAACAATAGTCATTCGGCAAGTAGGAGCAATGGTCTCATCAAAATCAATGCCTCTTTCTTATGCATAACCCTTTGCAACAAGCCCATCCTTATACATGTTAACTATTCCATTAGGTGTATGCTTCAACTTGTATACCCACTTAGTGCCAATGGCATTCTTTCTAGGAGGCAAGTCACATAGAGACCACGTACCATTCTTCAATTTAGCATCATATTTGGATAACATAGCAGCCATCCAATTTTTTAAGTTTTTTGCTTCATCAAATTAAACAAGCTCATTTTCATTGCAAAGAATAGACATAGCCATAGCATAGCAATCTCATGCAAAAGAGGCACTATGAGAGCTTGAATGAGTAGGATATGTTAGAAGCGCATTTAATTTGTTGTCACGTAAAGTCTACACCAGCCATTTTGGCATAGTTCTTGCCTCTTGAACATCAGCTCTCTCATCAATAAGAGCATCATGTAAATCTGCATTAGAAATGGGATGGTCTACATCATCACATGAAACCTGTAAAGGCTAAGAAGTTGCCTCATAAGGACTAGCAATAGACTGTCCACCTGTAAAAAAAGGCAGCAATATATCATACATGTCTTTGGAGCTAACATATGTCTCCTTAGTACATGAAAGTAATGGTTGAATAGCATCTTCGACAAAAACAACATCACAGCTAACCAAAATTCTTTTAGTTTGTGGATAATACAGATGATAACCTTTGCTTTCAGAACTCTAACCAACATAAATATATTTCACTACTTTATCATCCAATTTTCTATGATGTTGTTCAGGAACTAATGCATATGCCAGACAACCACAAACACGTAGATAAGCCACATATAGCTTCCGACTATGCCAACCTTCATATGGAGTGATAAAATACAATGTTGTAGTGGGACACTTGTTAAGTACAGATGTTGCACACATAATAGCCTCAAGCCAGAAACTATGTGGTAAAGCCTAACTCTTGACCATACACCTCATCATCTCCATGTGTGACCTCATCTTGTGTTCAACAATGCCATTGTGTTGAGGTGTACACGGCACTATACACTGATGTTTTATCCCACACTAAGCCAGAAATGCGTTAAAGTCAGAAGACATATATTCGCCGCTCGATCAGAACGGAAGGTGCCCATTTTACATGCTAATAGATTTTCAACCAAAACTAAAAATTGTTTGAAGCCCATAAACACTTCGGACTTTGCTTTCAGTGGATATACCCATGCATGCCTGGAAAAATCATCGATGAAAGTTACGAAGTAAAGATAGTTCCCAAAAGAAGATGTTCAATAGGACCACAGACATCAATGTGAACAAGCTTCAATTTCTGAGTAGCTCAAACTGAACCATCTTTTGGGAATGAGGAATGCTGCATTTTTCCCAAAATACAGCCTTCAATAACATGTTTACTGTGTACCTTAAGTTAGGGCAAAGAGGACACCATTTTTTATTTTTGGAAGCGTACCAAACTAACAAAATTTAGGTGACCAAAGAGTGCATGCCAAAGCTTTGCATCTGGTATAGCCGAAGAATCACCTACTACACATGCTGAATTGTTCATAGATTTTTCTTAGTTTATGAGCTTATATAGGCCGCATCATAAAATGCCAAAAGCAATAATCACATTGCCATTTGACAGATTATGAACCATACATCTCTCATAAAAAAGTTTCACAAGCAAGTCAATCTTGGCTAAAGTTGAAACTGATAATAGATTCTTCTTGATCTCTAGCACAAATGAAGAATGTGACAATGTAAAAGAACTACCATCAGTAGTAGTGATAATGATCTTACCAACTTCCATAACAGGATAACAGGAGTTGTTCGCACAATTGACAGTATTCCCTATAGGGGCAGGCTCAAGTGAAATGAAGAAACTATGTTGCAAGTAAATATGTTTGGTTGCCCCACTATCCAAGTACCAAACATCTGAGTCTATTACAGACATACACTGCTCATGAGAAGATGGGTCAAAAGTGCAAACATTAGTAAACACCCACTCTTCAATCTACACAACATTGGTAGACTCTCTTCTTGGTGTAGAGGCCTCTACAACAACCATTTCAGCCTCTTCCTTCTTTACCTCTTTAGCAACTAGTTTTTGACAACTCTTAATAACATGATCATTTGCTTTACAATATTTGCAAAAAAATTTTTGTTTTTCTACTTTCTTCTCATCTTTGTGTTCCTTCTTTGATTGTGTTGAATTAACTGATTTTTTCTTACTAATAGAAGAGCTCCATTTACCTTTGACCTTTTGACTAACCAGGAAAGCCTAATCTGCAACACACATAATGGACCTGTTCTACTTAAATAGATCTTCTTGCAATAGAAAAGAGACTAACTCGTCAAATGATAAGGGATACCAAGTCAAGTTCAACCACAAAAGATGCTTTATTGAAGACCCAATGAACGACTATGAGCTGATAGCCAAAGGAAATAAGGAAGGACGTATTTTCACTCTTGACATTGGCAAAGGACAAAGCAACAAGACAATGTTAATAACTTGTGGAGACACGAATATTGGAGATTTGGATTTGTGGCATAAAAGGTGTGGTCACATCAACATTCAAAGGTTGAAAGATATGGAGAAGAGGCCATAGGTAAGAGATTTACCACATTTTTTTATTACAAATGATGCATGAGATGTGTGAAGCTTGTCAACTAGAGATATCTACTAGGCATTCCTTCAATAAGAGTGGATATGTAGACCATGTTGTGTTAGAACTTGTGCACACAGATGTGTGGGGACCAAGCAAACAGCCCTCTCTTGCACGTAATCGGTACTTTGTAACCTTCATTGATGACTACTCAAGAAAAGTATGGTTGTTTTATATAAAGTAAAAATCGGATGTGTTTGATGTGCTCAAAAGATTCAATGCACAAATTGAGAAGGACAAAGGTTGCTACATCAGAACCCTAAGGTCCGATGGAGGGGGAGAATACTTCTGCCATGCTTTTTGTGGTTTCATGCAGGACCAAGGTATAAAAAAGAAAATAACTTGTAGATATACTCCCTAACAAAATGGGGTTGCAGAGAGGAAGAATAGGTATATTGCTGAAATTGCTAGGAGTATGTTAATGAAATGAATGTGCCTTTAACATATTGGGCAGATGCTGTATCTAGTGGTTTGTACTTGATGAATAGTTGTCTCACATCAGCGTTGCATGACATGACAACTGAGGAGGCATGGAATGGAAGGAAACTAGATCTTTCGGACATTAGAATCTTTGGGTGTGTATACTACACACATCTACGACAAAAATTGAGAGGTAAGATGGATGCAAGGGTTGAAAGATGTATGTTTATTGCTTATGCCATGAAGCAAAAAAATTACAGGTTCTACAACCCTAATACAAAAGGAGTTAAAGGTATTTAGAGATCTAGTGTTTGATAAACTCAAAGCATGGTATGCTTCCAAAGTTCCATTGCAGGATGAGGATATTGAAGTGGTAGAGAGAAGATATGAAGCTAGGTTTCAAGATAGCTTGGAAATCAATGGTTGGATCATACAAAGGATTTCAAGCACGGATTCAGCCCATCAACTAGTAAATAAAGGAACGGAAAGATTGGTAGAGCTTGATGAATATGGACATGAAGTTGAAGACTTTGAAGATCCTATGCTAGAAGGGGGAGCTACATCAAAAGTGGAGATCAAGGTACCAAAGGAAATAAGGTTCATTCAACTAGAAGGAGAAGAAAGGAGGTCAACAAGGGTACAACACCCAATCCAAAGACTAGTTTATGATAGTTATGTTTCTAGAAATTATGATTTCATGGCTAAGGTTATCAAAGATCATCAACCTTCTACCTATGAAGACACAAAATACACAAAGGAGTGCAAGAAGCTGTGGAAGAAGTGTACAAAGCCCTTGAAGACAACAACACATGGATTCAATTGCTAGGTACAAAGCAAGGCTTGTGGCAAAAGGATTTGCTCAATGCTATGGGATTGACTATGAAGAAACATTCAACCCAATTGCAAACATGACTGCAATTACAACAATCATTGGGGTTGCTGCATCTAGCAGATGTCCAATATATCAATTGGATGTAAGGAACGCTTTTCTTAATGGTGATTTGCAAGAGACAGTCTACATGACTAAACCATTAGAGTTTGAGAGCCCTAAATATTCAGATTTTTCTTGTAAACTTAAAAAACCACTATATGGTTTAAAGAAAGCTCCTAAGGCATGGAACCAAAGGCTTGTGAAGTATCCGTGGAGGTGTGGATATAAGCCAAGTTATGAAGATCCTTCCTCATACCTCAAGAAGAAGGGAGGACTAGTTGTATATGCATGCACATCTGTGGATGACTTGATTATAACAGGAAGTGATGATGTTGGTATCACATGGATCAAGGGAAAGCTTGGAAATGAATTCAAGATTTTAGATCTTGGACTTCTTAGATAATTTCTTGGGATTGAAGTTATTTTTTTGGAAAATGGCATTTACCTTTCCAAAAGGAAATACTTGCTAGATGTATTATAAGTATGGTATGCGTGGATGTAAGCCACTCACACAACTTTTCGATCCAAACACTAAGTTTGGCGCAAGTGAAGAACAACCTCTTGAAGATATTTTAGCATATAGAAACATGCTTGGAAGGCTTAACTATGCTACCATCACAAGATATGAACATAGATAGTTAATTTGTTGATGGTTGATTTGCTCATCTACCTTGTGGATGATATAGACATTTTCAAAATTATATGCACTCGAAGGATGTTTTGGGTCAAGAGATTTTTAGGTATATTGAAAGCTTATGTGAGACAAAGAGAAAAACAAGAAGGATCCATAGCAGAGGGATTTATGCTTCAAGGGTGCATGTATTATGTCAGCGAACATCTTGAGAGATTTGATGAACACAATCCACATGCATGGACCAACAAGTTTTCTTCAAAATTAGAAGATACAATTTTAGTAGCTAATGGACATCCTTTTAAAATTTGAAGTGCAAGAAAAAAATTTATATTTCTACATTTATTGCATATAATAACAAATGCATCTAGGCATTCATTAATGAATATGAATAGGAAATTGAAAACCTATCCGGTAAAAGACAAAGAAACAAGAGACATCGACATAGTAGTAATGATAATAAGAATACAATAATATCCACTTTCATGGATTGACTTTATACTCATGTGGAAAGAGCCAATGGGGCCAATATCCCCTTCTTGGCATGGCGTTTCCATGGCTATAAAACAGCTAGCCAGATTAAAATTGTGAGGCTCTAAATCTTAAATACAAATGTCAAAATTGTGCATATTAATAAGACCACCAAAATCTTTACTAAGACAATTTTCCCAACTTTCTTGAACTCCTCCACTCCATGTACGTATGCATGCTTATTTATATTTTTGCCACAATGCATTATCTCGTAGTAATATATTTCCATTCTTTTCTATTGAATGCAACACTTTGAAGGCTTTAATAATATGTTGATATTCGTATTTTAGATTACACAAATAGAATTTATTTACACTATTACTTATGGGTCTTATCCACTTTGACGAGAGAAGGTCCCCACAGATTGAAAGTTTAAGATGGATTAATGGTAGCAAACCATATAAGGTGACATGTTTCAACAAGCACCTAGACTTGCATATTTCCCTTAAAGCAAGCATGGTATGTAGAGTGGACCTATATGAGATGGCAATTTTAGTTTATGGACTTGTGACATCCTCTCATTGAGAATAAAATATCGGTTCTTTTTTGGAAATCTCTCCACAAGGGAAATTGGGAAAAAATCAAGGCTAATAAAATTTGGGGTGCCTCTTAGCGATGTAAGCATTGCCACGGTGGGAAGGAAGACATTGTTAACCTCCTTTTCTTTGTGCCCAAAAAGGCACTTGGTGTGGTAGATCCTTGCTAGTATTTTGAGTTTATAGTGTCAAAATACCTAGAGGCAAGCATTACTTAGAGAAGCAATAGGTTCCTCTTCTTCCCTGTGGAATGCAATGAGGGGGGGGGGGGCATGCTTTGGAAGATATGAAAAGAAAGATGTTGGGTGCAATTACATGAACATCCAAAAAAAATAATCAATTTACAAATCCCTTGGCCAGTTAAGCAAAAGAATATGTATTTGTAAGAGGTCTCCTCAATTTAAACACCATTGTATTTTAGCCTTGGATAGTAACAAGATTATAAGTAAATTGAATGCACATGAGAGTGCAGAAAAAATCAATAGCCTTCTCTATAACTCCCTCTAAATGTTACTTTCTATGTCGTATCTGAGTTGTTCCCTTGATGCACCTTCAAGTAATCTTACCCGAGTTTGTGGAATGTGGGGAACCTAAGGGCACTATGCCCCTTCACGGTATAATTGTTTCTCTAATTAATTAGAGGAAGGGAGACTAGATGGACCGAATTTCTTGTTTTGAAACATATAAAGCATTTGTGATTGGTTCGACTAACAGAAATCTAAATAAAATATTTTTTGTCCACTTTAACATTGTCATATACATGTTGAGCGTTTGCATTGGTTTTGTTACGGTGACAAAATCACAACAAAATTGGAGTTACAGGAGGCGTCTAACTATGTGAGGAACTATAGTTACTTCTTTATCTCTCTGTGTACAAGATATAAAGACGTTTCATTTGAAGAACTACAGTTCGTGTTAGTTCAAGAAGAAGATAAAAAAAAAAGGTATGGAAAGGAATGATGAAGCCATGGTATTATCGTCCAAGAGAAAGAAGAAGACGGAGACAAAGAACGAGAAGAAGAGTCAGCCATCCAAGAAGGAAAGTAAGTATTCTTATCATAAGTCTTCTTATCATAAGTCTTCTAGTGCCTCCCCTAATGCTTCTTCTAATTCCAAAGAAAATTCTTATACTATATATAGTTCAAAGAAAGGTGCATGCCATTACTATAAGAGACTAGGTCATTACATAGTAGAATACAAAGCAAGGAAGCTTTATGACAAGAAAAAAGCATGTAGTAATAGTGTTGAAGATGATTCAAAACCTAAATCCTCAAAGGTAGTTTCATATGCATGTGTTACTAGTAAAGAATTGCTTTTGATCAAGCAACATTAAATGCAATCTCAGATCATCCTTGGATTTTTTTTAAAAGCCACTAAGCATATGATTGGTTGTAGAAAGCTATTTTCTTTCCTTTCATGTCCTTCAATTAGAAGAGTGACAATTCCAGATAGTCATGATTATGATGTTTTTGGTGTTGGAGAAGTGAACCTAAAGTCCAGGGTGCAATGGTTAAAGAAATACACAGAAAGAACCACAAGACAGTAGGAGAAATAGAAAGACTAGGTAAATTATGCATAACACTTTGAGGTGAATAACAACTTAGCTGCTATTTTAATTAAGAATGAAGCATCTACTCTTGTAGATGCACTATATAGTCGTGTATGGAAGAAAGCTATGCAAGAAGAGATTAATACTATTCATAAGAATCAAAGATGAAACATTTGTGAGTTTACAAAAATTCATAAAGCTACTTGTCTTAAGTGAATCTTCAAAATCAAAAGAAAAGTAGATGGTACCATAGATAAGTGTGATCTACATGAAGATGTTTATGTTCAATAGCAATAATTTCTTGAAGAGACAAGTAAAGAGCATTTAGTGTGCAAGCTTATCAAAGCTTTAAATGGTTCAAAGTAGGAACCAAGATCTTGGTATGAGAAGATACATGTCTATCTAATATCTATTGGATTCGAAAACTCAGATGTAGCTCCCACTCTTTATGTTAACGGTGAGAAAGATGTTTTGATTATTATTATCATATATGTAGATAATATGATTATGAGAGATTCTAAGGGCTTAGACCTTTAGTCTTTTAAAGCACAAGTTAAGCATACATTTGATGTAAATTACAATGGTCTTTTGCATTATTATCTTGGTTTTTGAATTCATCAACAAAGATGCATCTACATGACACAAAAAAGAATTTGAAAAAGTATTGGAAAGGTTTGCGATGACACACTCCAAGCCTATGCTGACACCTATGGATGTTAATGTTTCATTAGAGTAGAAAGCAGATTCAGAACCTTTTGATTCTACATTATACAGTCCACTAGTTGGTTGGTTGATAAATCTATGTAATACACATGTAGGCATTTAGTTTGCAGACTCTTAAGTATCCAAGTTCATGCACAATCAGCTTAAGCTTCAATGGAATGCAAGTAATGTTGGGATAGATGGATGGACACTCTAAGAAATGAGTAGGTACTACCAAATCCTACTTAGTACTAGCCCTTTTTAGCTCCAGAGTTGAGTAGTGGGCGCTCTTAGCTTTCCAATGACACTATATAAGTGCCTATGTACTTTGGAAATGATGTATGAAAAGATTGAATCAAAACAGACTACTTCCAAATAGAATGATCAATGAAAACCTACCATTTTTGTCACACACTTGTTGCTTGTTATGCTTAATGCTTCCACTATAGTAGGAATTAGACAAATTCCTTTTAGAGGTATCTAAGTAGCTTAGTAAGCTAATGATTCCAAGTGGAATCCCTTGAAAGGATGCACTACACAGAGCAATCAATTTAGGACTTAAATCATTACTCCCGATTTTTTAGGACCTCTCCAGAGTTTGACCAGTGAGTGCTTTGACGCCCTTTTCTTCAAACTGGCTGAATGGATTGCATTAAAACTTTTTGAGCGTGTAGATAACTTGGAGTGAATTCCAACAAGCTATAGATCATTGAAATTGGTGGAGAATTGAGGGAGGTATGAGCAGCACAAGTTGATAGTTATGAATGACTATAACAGAGAGACCATAGATGAACAATGTAGATGTATTGTATTAATGAACAATGTTGTACAAGATCATAGGCTTGCAAATCATAGGCTTATGATGGAGATTAGTGTAGGCTACAATTTGGACCTCACACTCTTACACAATGGCAATGGAGAGCTCCGGAATAGAGACTTCTAACCATGACTTTTTCAAGTCACTTTATATAGGTGTTACATTCAAATTTGAATTTGAATTCAACTTTTGGCTCTCTCTAAAATTAGTCGTTCAATTTAGGAAATCATCCCTCAATGAAGTAGTTACTTTTCTATCTAACGCATCCATGAGTTTTTGGTAGGTGATTATAACTATTCTCTTAAGTCAAAAATGACTTTTACAATTGGTAAAGATGAAAAAATCTTTCTAGCAATGGTTTCCATGGAGATTTATATGTTTATGAACTTCAAGCCAAATGTGTAGGCTTGTAATTTTCACCAACAACTCCCCTTCAAGCCAAACATTTCTGCTTGGTCTTCATCTTCAATCTTCACGAATTTCCTGCAATCCAATCATTGATTTGAATGTAAAGTTTTGTACCATCTAATGCTTTAGTCAATAAGTCTGCACATTGCATATTTGTTGACACATATGTCAACTGAATCTCCTTGCTCAATAGCTTCTCTCTCAGATAATGATAGTGGACTTCTATATGCTTGGTCCTAGCATGATAAATAGGATTAGCTGCAAGATGTACTCAGCTCGTATTATCTCCAAGAATCATTGGAGATGTAGTATGCAATCCTATATCTGTATACAATAATCTGATCCATATGGCCTCTTGAGTAGCATTGGCCAAAACTATGCCTCTCTAGAAGATAAAGCAATAGTGGGTTTCTTCTTTGAAGACCATAATATAGGTTTGTTACCTGTAAAAGATAGGTATCTTGAGGTACTCCTTCTATCATCTTTGCAACCTACCAAATCTACATACGAATATATCTTGATGTCCAAGTTTGATGTATAAGGGAAATACAATCCATGATTTTGAGTACCTTTAAGGTACTTCAAAATCCTTTTGGCAGCCTCCAAGTGAGGTGCCCTAGGTTTGTGCATAAACTGACTTAGAACACTTACTCCATAAGCAATACCAATCCTTGTCAATGTGGCATAGTTCAAGCTTCCCACTATGCTTTGGTAACATGCAATGTTCTCAAGTACATCACCTTCATGAGCACTTAATTTTAGGTTTACCTCCACTGGAGTACTTGCAACTTTGGCATCTTCATAATCAACTCCTTGGGTTTATGTGAAACCCTTAGCCACAAGTCTAGCTTTGTACCTGCTTATTGATCCCTTAGAATTCCTTTTGATATAATAAATCCATCTAGAACCAATTAACTTCATAGACTCCTTCTTTGGTACTAGTTCCCAAGTATCACTCTCCTTGAGTGCTTCAATCTCCTCATCCATTGCTTCCTTCCATCTGTCTTGGTATTTGCTTCTTCATATGATGATGGCTCTTCAAATAACAATTCTTTTGCAAGATAAATAGAGTGCTTAGTGACCAAAGAAGTGTCATACCCATATCTAATTGGTTTCTTGCTCTCTTTGTGATCTTCTGATTGCTTGGTTGGATGATTTAGGTATATCCTCCAAGTTCATCTTGACTTTGCCTTTGGACTTCCATGCCTTGAACTCTTCTAGGTTGATGATGCCTTCATCATGTGATTTGATGTCACTATTCTGAGTAGACTCCTCTTTATTAAGGCTTGGAAACTCCTCTTCCAAGTGATAAGGTAGCTTTACTTTCCTGCAGTCACTATCAAACCAAGAGTCATTCTCATCAAAGACAATATCTCTACTGACCATGCATCCCTTGTTTGAAGGGTTGTCGAACCTGTAACGTTTTTTATTCAAGTCACACCCTATGAAGATGCACTCTTCTACCTTAGGGTCTAGCTTACCTCTTATCTGAGAAGGAATGTGCACATAAGCTACACATCCAAAGATCTTGCAATGATCAAGTGAGGGCCTTCTACCATGCCATACTTCATATGGGGTCATCCCATCAAGAGATTTGGATGACAACCTATTTACAAGATAAGTGGCAGTAGATACACTCTCTGCCCACAAGTAGTTAGGTATTTTTTTTCTCATTCAACATTGACCTAGCTGTTTCAACATTAAATCTATTTCTCCTTTTTGCCACCACATTTTGCTTAGGGGTATACCTTGTTGTGATTTCTCTTTTGATTCCTCTGACCTGCAAGAATATATCAAACTCATTCGAGAAGTACTCACCTCCTCCATCTGACCTTAGTCCACTTATTGTGCTTCATAAAGTACAATACAGTCCACTTATTGTAATTATCAATGAAACATGCATAATACCATGATCCAAAAATTTAGGGATCCTTACTTGGTCCCCATACATCTATATGGACAAGCTCTAGGTAGTCCTCATGCATGTAACCTTTCCTTGAGAAGGGTAACGTGTGAGATTTTCCAAAGTGACAAGCACCACATTTATAAATCATGTGTTGCTTGGATACATTAGGTATTCCAAGCACACATTGATCTCTACATATTTGTTTCAAGGTTCTTTCACCAACATGCCCTAATCTCTTAGGCCAAATTTCAATCTCTGAAAGTGTTTTATTTTTGCTGCTATAGAGTGCAATATTTCTTGTATCGTCTAGTTCAAAAGTGAATAATCTACCTGTCTTTTCTCCTTTGGTAATTCTCTTGAATCCATGTTGGGGATCCTCCACAAATGCTCCATATTGGTTGAATCTAACCTGCAAACCCTTTTCCACAATCTATCCAACACTCATAAAATTCTTGGTAATATTAGGTACATATAGAACCCTACTCAACAGATTCTTCTTTCCATTAGAGGTCTTCACATGCCCTACTTTAATCACTGAGTGCTTGGTGTCATCAATTGTTTGTACTTGATGCTTACCCTTGGGTTCCTCAAGGTCAGAGAGAAGAGCTACATTGCTTGCCACATGATTTGAGCATCCCGAGTCAATGTAGAAGAGATGGTCATCATTTATACCTAGTTTTAAAGTCATGTTCATAATCAGAAGAGAATCTTCTTGCTCCTTTGTGTAGTTGTTGTAATCCTTCCTGGGTTTGAACCCTCCTTGGAAGTTGCGATTGTAGTTGTTGTTGTAGTTTTTGTTGTAGTTTTTGTTGTATCCTTGATGGTGATTGAATCTTCCTCTTGATTGTGTGTATCCACCTCTTTGATATCCTCTGCCTCTCTCATTCTTGAAGTTCCTGAAACACTTATCTATAGTATGATTTGATTAACCACAAATATTGCATGGTGAGGAGTTATAAGGTCTCCCCCTACCTTGCTTACCTCCTCTGCCCCTTCCTCTTGAGGTTCTACCTCTCCCTGCATAGTTGGCTTGGGAGGTAGTTCCTTCATCTTCAACCTTTTTGCTCTTCCCTTTTTCTTTGGACTTACTTTAATCAATGTATAGGGAAAAAGAGATATTACCTCTAGATGAATGATCTCCATTCTTGTTGAGCTTAGCTTCATGGGTGAATAGTTGCCCCATGAGTGTGTTAAGATCTGGAATCTACATGTCCATGTACAAGTCCATGGTAGTTGTGAAGCTCTTCCATTTGTCATTAGCTTTAATACCATTGATCACTTGTCTTACAATCTGCTCCTCTTCAATTTCTTCTGCTATGCTTGCCAGTTGATCTGCTACATCTTTGACTTTGGTCACATGCTCTGAGATACCTTGCTTAGGTTTCTTTCTTTGAGTGGTAAACTCAATCCATAGTTGATCGTTCCTAGCCCTTGTGTTGGAAGAGAAATATGAAGACAAGATTTTCCAAGTCTCTTGGGATGTCTTATAGTTCCTAATATGTGGAAGAAGAAAATGAGAGATTAAGTAAGTAGGACCTTGCTAATGCATCCTTAGCACACCATGTGTTGAGTCTTTCATGCTCCTCTCTTGTAGGTTGTCCTTTGCATCTGAATATGGTCATCTCCTCATCTCCTGAGATGTATCCATAGAGGCTCCTTCCTTGTAAGTATGTTTTCATCCTCAAGGACCATGCTTGATAGTTTCTCCTGTCCAATTTATCAATGAAAGAAGGAAAAACATCTCCCATTTTACCTTAACTTTGCTCAGATACCACTGTTGGGATAGATGGATGGACACTCCAAGAAATGAGTAGGTCCTGCCAAATCCTGCTTAGTACTAGCCCTTTGTAGCTTCAGATTTGCATTGTGGGCCCTCTTAGCTTTCCAATGACACTATACAAGTGCCTATGTAGTTTGGAAATGATGTATGAAAAGATTGAATCAAAATAGACTACTTCCAAATAGAATGATCAATGAAAACCTTCTATTTTTTATCACACACCTGCTGCTTGTTATGCTCACTGCTTCTAGTATAGTAGGACTTAGACAAATTTCTTTTAGAGGTATCTAACTAGCATAGTAATCTAATGATTCCAAGTGGAATCACTTGAAATGATGCACTATACACAGAGCAATCAATTTAAGAATTAAATCATTACCCCCGATTTTTTAGGACCTAGTCTGCAGAGTTTGACCAGTGAGTGCTTCGACACATTCTTCTCCAAATTGGCTAAATGGATTTCCTTCAAAATGTGTGAGCATGTCGATAAAGTGTAGTGGATTGCAATAAGCTATAGAGCAATGCAATTGGTGGACAAATGATTGAGATATGAGCAGCACAAGTTGACAGTTATGAATGAATATAACAAAGAGACCATAGATGAACAATGTAGATGTATTGTATTAATGAACAATGGTGTACAAGATCATAGGATTGAAAATCAAAGCCTAATGATGGAGAGTAGTGTAGGCTAAAATGTAGACCTCACACTCTTACACAATGGCAATGGAGAACTTGGGAACATAGACTTCTAACAGTGACTTTTTCAAGTCACTTTATATAAGTGTTACATTCAAATTTGAATTTGAATTCAACTTTTGGCTCTCTTTAAAAGTAGTACTTCACTTTAGGAAATATTCCCTCAATGAAGTCATTAATTTTCTATCTAACTCATCCACAAGTTATTGGTAGGTGATTACAAATATTCTCTTAAGTAAAAAATGACTTTTACAATTGGTAAAGATGAAAAAATCTTTCTAGCAATAGTTACCATGGAGCTTCATATGTTTATGAACTTTAAGCCAAATGTTTAGGCTTGTAATTCCCACCAACAATTAAGGGATATATTTGCATATCTAGAATCTTTTGTAGGTTCTTGTACCTTTATGACATTCGAGGGGGGATTGTTGCAAACAAGTCAAAATGGTTATCCAAAACCAGCTATATAATTTTTTCTTTGTATAAACCTTATAGAAAAGGTGTTGGGTGCATTAGTTCATGCAATCACCTTTCATCGTTCTAACATGGTTCAATTACTTGTTTCAACAGCTCCGTCATGTGATAACTTTCGTGAAGAGTTTTTTTTGTTGTGATCACAAAAATTGGCATTTTTTATTTTTGATAGGAGTTTTTTACTGCATAGGATTACAACTATTGAGTAAAAAATATCATCCAAGATTTGTTTTCAAAGGGATTCATAAACTTATATAAACAAGGATTTTCTCATTGTTAAGCATTTTCTCAAGCATTACTCAAGCTTCCACAACCTCTAGCATTGGAGATCTTTGATGATCTTGGAGTTGATCAACTAGAGGAGGAGTTCTTACAGTCTAGGAGGATTTTTTCTTTACATCAAGAGACATCTAGAGGAGTTGGTATCAGCTAAAATATTGTGATTAACGATTCTACATCTATCTTCACTTGTTCATTCACTTGTTTTTGACTTATGTTAATGAGAATTCAGGATTCCCCTCTAAAAGACTTCTAAACTATTCATATACTTGATATTCTCACATACACACATTCATAATACCTATTAGGTGCACAATATTTTGTATCTAGTTCCTACTTTTTCTTAGATTAAGATATTGTGAGTTTATATCATATTCATGGATTGTAATGTGACATTGAAATATTAGATAAAGTAGGTGAGCCTCCTAGCTTACCGCACACTTCAAAATATCTTTTCTATTCTCTATCTATCATCACTTATCATCTTTTTGGATATTAGGGTGTTTATGCTAAGGTCCATGTAATGGAAGATCCTATAAACCTTTGATTGATTCTTATTGACATACTTAAGAAAACTATATATTTGATATCGATGCATTTTCTCTAATGATTATCCATTATAATGCAAAAGAAAAGTATTACATTTAATGGAAAGATCGAAAAACTAAACATTCAAAATGGATTGGTGTCTTAAATGGAAAAAGTACCTCATATGGATCAACAATAAAAAATCTTCAATGATTATAAAGTATATTATAACGTGAAGACAAGGGGCAAAGGAAAATGGTTACTAGTGGAGAACATCTCAATATGGTATTGTTTGGAATATTGGAGAGAGTTAAAGATTTCTAATCTTCATGGTCCTATGCACATATTCAAGAATTTTCGTTTTTTTTTTCATTTTGGCAACATCTTGCTACATTAGAAGAAAAAATAGAATGGAGAAATGAAACAACCTACGGAACAACATATCAAAAAATGTTTATTTTGGATGATAATAACTTACTTGGGTTAAAGACACATGTTTGCAATAACTTTGTAAAACAAAATCTATCTCGTTTTCATAATGGATGTGCAAAAACTGAGTAGGAGTCTATTATTTAGTAGTAGGTGCATTACATCGAATGAAATCAGTAGAGATTCAATCCCACAGAAGGAACATACCTGATTTTTTTGATGGAGAAAGATCTCGCAACTTATTTTTTTTATATAAAAGTCCATTTGATCATTCATCTTATGGATGAAATATAGATTTCCGGAGTTTTAACCATTTGATGGATGCTTTTGGACAAGAGATTTTTAGGTATATTGAAAGGTTATCTGAGACAAAGAGCAAGACATGAAGGTTCCATGGTAGAGTGATGGATGCTTGATGAGTGCATGTATTATTTCGATGAATATCCTGAGAGATTTGATGAAGAAGTTCCACATGCATGGACCAATCAGTCTTCTTCAAATTTGATAGCCAAGGTATTATCATACAAGGGAGATGTTTTTAAAAATCTAATTTCTAGACAAAAATGATATTTCCACTTTCATTGCATATAGTAATACATTCATTAATGAATATGAATAGGAAATTAAAAAAATTTAACGTAAAAGACAAAGAAACAAGGGAAATAGGGGTAATACTGATGCTCATGAGAATATAATAATATCTCCTTTCATGGATTGGTTATAAAGTAGTGTGAAGATAGCCAAGAGAGATAATGAGAGAATCTGAGATGAAAAGAGAGAGTTAATTTAGAGTGTGTAATTGAAAGGTAAACAAAACTTATACTTTTCATCATAGGGTCTGTTCCTTTTTGAACTATACATAATATCACTTCTATCCACTTGATGTGTGCAATGGTAAACCAAAATGGAAACATTCTGTGTGATTCCAAGTGGCCAATTCTAATCATTGCTTAAACAAAAGTGAAGCTTCTCATGAGTACTAGTGAGCAGCATGTCATCAATATAGAAAACAATGATCAAAAGCACATCATTAGCACGTTTCATATATAAAGTTCTCATAGTTGGACTATTCTCAAAACCATTAGCAATCAAATAGGCATGTATCTTTTTATACCAAGCACCTCGTGCTTGTTTCAATCGGTATAAAGCCTTTTTCAACTTGCACACCTAGTCATCATGCCCTTTTTGCACAAAGCCACGGGCCTGAAAAACATATACTTATTTATCAAAGTCACCATTCAGAAATGCAGTCTTAATGTCCAACTAATGTACATTCCAACCATGATGAGCTGCAAGTGCACACATGCTATGAACAATAGTCATTCGGCAAGTAGGAGCAACGGTCTCATCAAAATCAATGCCTCTTTCCTACGCATAACCCTTTGCAACAAGACCAAATTCGTACATGTTAACTATTCCATCAGGCATACACCTCAGCTTGTATACCCAGTTAGAGCCAATGGCCTTCTTGCTAGGAGGCAAGTCACATAAAGACCACATACCATTCTTCAATATAGCATCATATTCGGACTACATAGCGGCCATTCAATTTTCTAAGTTTTGTGCTCCATCAAATAAAACAAGATCATTCTCATCGCAGAGAATAGACACAGCCATAGCATAGCAATCTCATGCAAAAGAGGCACTATGAGAGCCTGAATGAGTACGATATGGCAGAAGTGCGTATAATTTTCTGTCATGTAAAGTCTACACCTGCCATTTTGGCATAGTTCTTGCCTCCTTAATATTAGCTCTGTCATCCACAAAGGCATCATGTAAATCTGCATCAGAAATGGAATGATCTACATCATCACACGAAACCTATAAAGGCTAGAAAGCTGCCTCATTCAGACTAGCACTAGACTATCCACCTGTAAAAAGAGGGAGCAATGTATCATACATGTCTTTGGAGCAAATAGATGTCTCCTTAGTACATGAAAGTAATGGTTGAATAGCATCTTCCACAAGAAAAAAACATCACAGCTAACCAAAATGCTTTTAGTTTGTGGAAGATACACATGACCACCTTTACTTTTCGAACTCTACCAAACATAAATACATTTCACTGCTTTATCATCCAATTTTTTGTGATGTTATTCAGGAACTAATGCATAAACCAAACAACCACAAACACATAGATGAGCAAGAGATAGCTTGCGACTATGCGAAGCTTCATATGGAGTGATAGACTACAATGTTGTAGTGGGACATTTGTTAAGTACATATGTTGCACATATAATAGCCTCAAGCTAGAAACTATGTGGTAAAGCCTAACTCTTGACCATATGCCTCGGCATCTCCATGCATGACCGCATCTTTTGTTCGACAACTCCATTGTGTTGAGGTGTACAGGACACTATACACTCATCTTTTATCCCACACTTAGCAAGAAATGCATTAAAGTCAGAAGACATATGTTCACCCCTCGATTAGAAGAGAGGGTGCCCATTTTACATGCTAGTAGATTTTCAACCAAAACTAATAATTGTTTGAAGCACATAAACACTTTGGACTTTGCTTTCAATGGATAGACCCATGCATGCTTGAAAAAATCATCAATGAAAGTCACGAAGTAAAGATAGTTCCCAAAAGAAGATGTTCAATAGGACCATTGACATCACCATGAACAAGCTATAGTTTTTGAGTAGCTCGAATTGAAACATCTTTTGGGAATGAGGAATGCTGCATTTTGCCCAAAATACAGCCTTCACATACATGTTTACCACGTACCTTAAGTTTGAGCAAAGAGGACACCATTTTTTATTTTTGCAAGCTTTGCATCTGATATAGCTTGAGAATCATGTGTTGCACATGCCGAATCATTCATAGATTTTCCTTAGTCTATGAGATTATACAAGCCACGTCATAAAATGCCAAAAGCAATAATCACATTGCCATTTGATAGATGATTGAACTATTCATCTCTCATCAACAAATTTCACAACTAAGCCAATCTTGGCTAAAGTTGAAAGTGATAATAGATACTTCTTGATGTCTCACACAAATAAAGCATCTGACAATCTAAAACAACTACCATCACTAGTATTCAGAATGATCTTACCAACTCCCATAACAAGATAAGAGGAGTTGTTGGCACATGTGACAGTATTCCCTATAGGGGCAGTCTCAAGTGAAATGAAGAAACTACGTTGCAAGGTAATATGTTTGGTTGCCCCACTATCCAAGTACCAAACATCTTAGTCTATTGGAGATGGACACTGCTCATGAGAAGATGGGTCAAAAGTGCAAACAGTAGTAAACACCCACTCTTCAATCTGCACAACATTAGTAGACTCTCTTTTTGGTTTACATGCCTCTGCAACAACCATTTCAGCCTCTTTCTTCTTTACCTCTTTAGCAACTAGTTTTGGACACCTCTTAATAACATGATCATTTGCTTTACAATATTTGCAAACCAATTTTTTCTTTTCTATTTTCTTCTCATCTATGTGGTCCTTCTTTGATTGGGCTGAATTAGAAGATTTTTTCTTACTAGTAGAAGAGCTCACTTTACCTTTGAACTTTTGACTAACCACGACAGTCGGATGTGCAACATGCATAATGGACCTGTTCTGCCTAGAGAGATCTTCCTGCAATAGAAAAGATACTAACTCCTCAAATGATAAGGCATTTGGATTTTCTTTCATTATCAAAAAAAGAGTAGAAGCAAAACTCTGGTAGGAATCAGGAAGACCATTCAAAACAACCTACACAAGTGAATTGTCAAGAAAGAATTCATCAACAGAAATTAACTGTTCCATCAAATCTTTGATCTTGGTTAGAAAAATATCCATATAATCACCTTCACTCATATGCTCACTCTCCAACTGTTTTCGAAGGTAGCCGAAACGAGCCTCATTCCTAGATTGATACAATGTGGTTAGTGTATCCCAAGCATTCTTAGTTGTTCTGCAAGAGCAAATGTGAGGAATAATGGCATGTTTTACAGACAAGGCTATCAATGCATGTGCCTAAGCATCTCTATCATCCCAATGAATTTTCTCTATAGTAGATGCAACAAGAACCATAGCACAAAGGGGAATCTCCAGAACATCACCATCTTCAACACCATCTACATCAGCTTTAGTACTTGTATTTGTAGATGTAATAGGATGTTCTTCAACACCTTGTAAAATATTCCATAATCCGTTTGCGACCAATACATGGAGCATTATATAGGCCCACAGTGGGTAGTTCGTGTAGAGAGTATGCATGCGAAAGCAAAATGAAAAGTAAAGTACTCTCACAAAACAAAGATAACCAAGTACAAATGAGGGGTGAGGCCCTCCTTATATAGATTTCGGAGGCGCTCTCAAAATTACATCATATGTGGGATAAGTCTCCTGAAAGGAGAATGAATACGACTAGTAGAAGCACATGGCAAGGTACCCAAATACAAAGGAAATACAATATAAAATGGAAATAGACTAGAAATGGAGTGCCTCCTGGATACAAAATGGAGATGCACTCATGCAGATACAAATGTAGATGAAGTAGGAGCAATCATGTCATCACCACCCCCTCTACAGCTCCATTTTGGAGTGGCTGAATGCTGTAGAGGTCCACCAAGCGCTGAAGCGGAATCGGAGGTAGAGCCTTCGTGAACATGTCCGCCAGGTTCTCCTTAGAGGTATAGTGCTCTAGAGTAATCTCTTGTGATATGATCTTCTCACGGATGAAGTGGTAGTGGATCTCGATGTGCTTCGTCCGAGCATGGAATACTGGATTCTTGGCGATGGCCAAGGCTGACTGGCTGTCCATGCGAAGACATGTCCGAGTATCCTGCAAAACACCAATGTCAGATGACAAACATGGAAGCCAGATGGCCTTAGATGCTGCAAAGCTCGACGCTCGGTACTTGGCCTCGGTAGATGATAGAGAAACTGTAGGCTGCTTCTTACTTGCCCAAGAGATAGGTCCTGAGCCAAGCAAGAATATATACCCAGAAGTAGACCGTCGAGAATCAGGATCACCAGCCCAATTTGAATCCAAATATCCGGTGAGTTCGATGCCCCCTCTATACCAAAGAACATGATGTCGGGTGAGGGCAAGGTATCGAAGTAGTCTCTGAGCAGCATCCCAATGAGTCTGACGAGGTTGATGTGCAAACTGACTCAGTATACCAACTACATAAGCAATATCTGGTCTAGTATTGGCAAGATAGAGTAATGAGCCAACAAGCTGGCGATAGGTATGCACATCCACAAATGATGATTAGTCCTCCAGTGTAAGCTTGATGTTTGGATCAATTGGTGTAGAAACTGAGTGACACTGGTCCATGTTATATCTGGAAAGTAGATTAGAGCAGTACTTCTTCTGTGATAGGAATATACCTTCTTTTGTTTGCCAAACTTCCATACCCAAGAAGTAGTGTAGGAAGCCAAGATCTATCATAGAGTACTCAAGGTGAAGCTGTGTGATGATAAACTGGATGCGTTCTTTGTCTGAGCTTGTCAGGATCAAGTCATCTACATAGAGAATGATGATGCATACTAAAGACTGCTTTTGATAGATATAGAGATTAGCATCAGCATTGCTTCTGTGAAATCCCTTGTCTTCAAAGAACTTGTGAATCTTTTCATACCAGGCCCTAGGAGCTTGCTTAAGTCCGTAAAGCGCCTTGTGAAGCTTGTAGACTTGATCTTCTTTGCCTTTGATCTTGAGGTTGTTCAACATATACTTCTTCTTGAATATCGCCATTGAGGAATGCACTTTTGATGTCTAGCTAGTAAATGGGCCACTTCAAATGACAACTTAGTGCTAAGATGATTCTTATGGTTGTGAATCTTGCAGTAGGAGCAAAAGTTTCTTCATAGTCAATGCCATGTTGTTGCTTGTATCCCTTAGCTACCAACGTGTCTTTGTACTTGTCTAATGTGCCATCTGACTTATACTTAACTTTATAAAGCCACTTAACTCCTATGACTTGATGATTTGTGGGCTTAGGTAAAAGAGTCCAAGTTTTGTTCTTCTCGATTCCATCCATTTCTACTTGCATAGCTTCTTCCCACTTAGGTTGTCCTTGAGCTTCTTTGTAATTAGATGGTTCCGGGATTTGTTGAATCTGATGCATTAAGGCGTAGTTGACATAATGACTTTGTTCTCGCTGTCTCTTCTCAATAAGTCTTTGAGATCTTCTTGGATGACTTGAAGTACTCGCTTCTGAGTTGGATTTTGGAAATACTAAGTCCCCCTCTGAAGTGTAGATAGGTGGACTAAGACTTGTACTTGAATCTTTTCTTGAGTATGAGGAAGCTTCATTGAAGATCACATCCTTCGAAATGGTGATGGAGTGGTTTTCCATATCATATAGGCGGTATGCCTTTGATTGGTCATTATACCCTATGAATATGTGTTTCTTGGACTTTGATTGTAACTTGTTTCTATCTTCTTTTGGTACATGGACAAAAGCTTCACTACCAAAGACTCGAAAGTAGATCACATTTGGTTTTCTTCCATAGTATGCTTCGAAGGGTGTTTTGTTATGTAACGCACTTGTAAATCCTCGATTAAAAATGTGACCCACAGTATGCACAGCTTCTGCCCAGAACGTGTAGGGTAGATCCCTGTGATGACACATTGTTCGTGCCATTTCCATCACACTGAGTATCTTTCTTTCAGCTACTCCGTTCTGGGATGGAGTATGAGGTTGAGTGATCATCTGGTTGAGAAAGTTATCAAAGTCATGATTGATAAAGTCACCACCTCCATCTGATCTGATGGTTTTGACTTTAGTTGAAGCTTCATTCTCAACTTCCTTGATCCAAGTTTGAAACTTAAAGAATGTGTCTACCTTTGACTTCAAAAAGTACACCCAAATATAGCGAGAGTGATCATCTACTAGAAGATAAAAGTAGAGGGATCCACTCACGGATGGGGTGTTCATAGGTCCACATAAGTCCATGTGGATAAGGGATAGTGGGTTCCTTGCTCGTGTTGAAGCTTCCTTGGCAACTAGGGCCCTCTGTTGCTTGCCTTGGGTGCAAGCTTGGAAGACATCAATAAATTGCCCTATCTTTGGCAATCCCTTCATAAGTTGGGATGAAGATATTTTTGATAAGTAAGAAGTGTGGCCAAATCCCCGGTGCCACAAACTTGAGTTTGATTCTTTGGATACAAAGCAAGATAGCTTGTAGAGACCCTTTTCTTCAATACCTTGAGCAATGATATCCTTTGTATGGGGATCAACTACCTTAACTGAGGTGTTATCAAACCATACTTGTTTGTCTTGATCTGTAATGGCTTTGACAAAAAGTAGATTCATACATAAAATTGGAACAAAAAGAATATTGGATAAAGACTTGCATTCGCCCTGATTGTTGGTAATTTGAACTTTCCCTTTTCCTTCAATGGATAAGCTTTTGTTGTTGCCAAGATAGAATTCTCCCGTATGCTCTTCGAGTTCTTGAAAGGACTCCTTGTCTTTGCACATATGGGAGGTAGCTCCGCTATCAAATATCCACTCATGCGGGGAGCTAGAAGTAACTAGGGCATTGGCTTCTGTGGAGATGAAGAGTTCCTCACTCGAGCAGTGGGATCTATGTTGGGATCCTTTGGATACTTGCCTTGACATAGAAGCCTTCGTTCATTGTTTCTTTTTATAGCAAAACTTTCCTAAGTGTTGATTTTCCACAGAAATTACAGGTGAACTTCTTCGATGAGTTATGGGATCCTTGCTTAGATCCATTGCTAGCATAATGAATTGTGGTTTTGCCCTTATTGAATGGCCCTTTGGCCTTCATGGTAGACTCTTGGGAGTTAGTTGATTTGGCTCGTGAGTCGTAAAGGAGCGATAGTCGACGAACCTCTTCCCAAGATAAGACTTGGCCACGATTATACAAAGTTGTGACAAATGTCTCGTATGACTTAGGTAACTTGTTGAGAAGCCGAATGGCTATGTCTTCACTAGAGATCTCCCTACCACATAGTGCTAATTTATGCTGGTAGTCCTCAAATTGGGCTATGATCTTGGTAATTGTGTTGTGTGGCCTAATTGTGAAATTATGAAACTCGGCCTCTAATGCATATAATTTCGAAGGGGTTTTGTCTTCATACAATGCTGCTAACGTATCCCAAGCATCCTTGGACATCTTGCATGCAGTGATATCTCCTTTCGTCACTTCGTCACATGCAAGTAATAGTTGACCTAAAGCTCTTTTGTCCTTGACATTCCATACATGCCAATTGTCTAAGTTGGTATCCCTATCGGGTTCGGGGTGTGACCTATCTACTACCTCATGCAGAAGATTCGTGTAGAGATATGCACGCATGACATCTTTCCATAGATTGTAATTTTTTCCATTGAGTCGTTCATCCTTAGGCATAAAAATAGGGGTGAAAGAGGGTAAGAAGTTAACCATAGATTATGATCTACCTTCACTTTTGGTCATTACAAAACTTTGAGGATTAAGTGTTTAGAAACACTATCAAAGATACTTGCCAAAAATACCGCTTCAAAATAATTTCAAAGCTTGAAATGAACGACTCGATACCGCACTTAAAATTCTTGGGGTGGGGGGGGGGGGGGGGGGGGAGGGGGGCTTAGAGTAGCCCTACACTTGTACAACACCAAGATACGTCGACGCGAGAGGAGGGATTAGAGTAGCCCATTGCATACCGATTGAGCCTTCAAGTAGGCTTGGGAACTTAAGAAACTTTGTGGGTGGGCTTAGAGTAGCCTCCAACCCACAAATGTGCACACACACGATACTTTTCTTCTTACATTTTGAGTGTACAAAGAGGGACACTTAGTGCCAAAAATAATGATGGGGTAGCTAAGGATTTAGTCCCTTGAAAATTTGCAAAGTGCCATTTGAGTGGTGCCAAATTGAGTGCCACTATGGATCTCTAGAATGTTTCCAAAAAGAGGAAAATGATATGAAGGTGTTACAAGGGTGTGATGTTTTACAATATAGGTAAGTGCCCTTGGATCAATACAAAGGTAAAGATAAGTTGCTTCATAGTCTGCTACAAAGATGTATGTGAATTACAATGGGGCTTTAAATATTATGGCAAAGAGAATGTCAAAAGATACTTTATGATCTCTGATCTTTGACTGAAACAAATCATCAGACACAAGAGAATGATACACTCGATGGCACACTCAACACAGAAGTAGATAAGTTCAATGTACATGGATAATGCATCAGTGATGATATAAAGGCCTCTGACACCTGCCGAATCTCGGCTCCATGTAAAGCTAGGAGCTCCACTAAATCAAATGACCAAATGACTCGTCCCTGTCAGCCATAACGTGGGCCACTCCATCAGATTTAGCTTTTTTTATGGCGCGCTCTCTCTCAGAGCTTTCATTTCTGTTTACGTGAGGAATTTAGAGGTTTGTCATTGATTTACAGGAAAAGAACCAGCAGATTTGGAGATTTACCTCTCTCTCTCTCTCTCTGGCTTCCGAGATTAGACTGCGTGGAGCATACAGCATACCCATACAAATTAGATGAGCTCTTGATAAATTATCATGAACGCGAAGGAAGTTGTTAGAGCTGCTAACAGAAACCATGAGAACCAAGAGAGCAAGCTACGGGGATACAGGCGTACCCCGTTCCTTGAAGAGGCCGAGGAGGAAAACATGTTACGACGTTGAAGATGTTACTTGCGCACAGCTATGATGCTAGTCAGAAACGAGCAAGATGGAACTGCTCCACACCGGCTGCAGGTGGTTCTGATGGCGAATGCCTGCGAAGCTGCAGCTTCTTGGATAGGCTTCCTAACGATCAGCTCATCTCCTTTCTTGCGTGCGTCAGCTCGAGGTTGAATCGCCCAAGGACATAGTGAACACAACCTTGACGTGTAAGCGGTTCATGAAACTGTCGGGAAGGCACAACAAAAACTTTATAACAGAGAGCGGCCGAGTCTAGAACATCTATTCTCTCTCTCTTTCTATCTTTCTAGAGAGAGACCTTAGCACCAACAGTGTGACGAACTAGGTAGCCTCTCTCGATAGAGAGCTAGACTATTCGAATGGTTGTAGCCGTAGTTCTCTATAGCTGCTGCTCGTGATCAGTTCGCCTCAATCGTCTGATAGTCCGAAGATTGATCTCTATTGTATGTGTGCAACTCGAACCAGAAAATTGCCAATTCTTGCTTGCGACAGAGGATTGGGGTTGCTGCTATGGTTGGTGTGACACTGTTTGAATTCCTCTCTCCAGGAAATAGCACGTGTGTGGTGCTCTATGTAAGAAAGTAGCACTCTTAGTTTCTCTAAAAATTGCAGTGTAGTTGCTCTTTAAGCACGATACTTGCTCTCGACATCTTAATCCGTGACAGATACTTAAGAACAGAGAAGAAATAGTGTCATTCCACAGAGAACAATGTCCATGAGTAGATAGTCACACATATGGTTTGCATATATGATGGACTTCGTGGCAGACACGTAAACATGCCAAGGATAACTCACATGACACCACAGTAAAGACAAGTATTTGTGAGCACTTCACAACATTGACATGCAACAAAATGAGAAGACTTCAAGCAAAGTGTTTATAAACACTTCATAATCTTGAGATGAAGTATCAGCTCCCTAAAAATGATCATAAAAATGGAGCAAACCAACAAAGGTTGCCACAAAAGAGGTTCGGTGGGAGGGAAAATTGGGGAAATGGGGTACAAAATTATGAAGAAGAAAGGCGGGGAGGGTGGGAAAATGGGCAATGTGAGGCCCAAAAGTTGATGGCAAAAGGCTTCTCTCAATGAGGAGAAAGCACACCACCAAAATGAAGCACCACCACCATCAAAATGTCCGCCAAACACACCAGCAAGACCTCCACCTAGCGCTCTGATACCATGTAGAGAGTACGCATGCAGAAGCAAAATGAAAAGTAAAGTACTATCATAAAACAAAGAATGTGTGAGACACAAAATGAGTAGACCATGAAATGGGTAAACTCATGTGGATTAGAAATGAGCTTTCCAAGAGCATGGAGTAGGCTCCTCAAGCTTCTAACTAAGTACAAATGACGGGAGAGGCCCTCCTTATATAGTTTTTGGAGGGGCTCTCAAAATTACATCATATGTGGGATAAGTCTCCTAAAAGGAGAATGAATACAACTGGTAGAAGCACATGGCAAGGTACCCAAATACCAAGGAAATACAATATAAAATGGAAATAGACTAGAAATGGAGTGCCTCTTGGATACAAAATGGAGATGCACTCATGCGGATACAACTGTAGATGAAGTAGGAGCAATCATGTTGTCAACAAATCGTACCATCACTACAACATATCGAGGGAATACCGATAGTCAGTATAGCGACGGTCAGCTGTCAGCATCGGTATGACCCTTGGACAATTTGGGAAAGCCGCTTTGCCTCGGAAAGACTTCGTCGGTATAAGCATCGGTACACGCATCAGTATAAGTGTCGGTAATCTGCTGTAAGTACCGACGCTTATACCGATGCTTATACCGACGCTCTCTTTTTAACCGAGCCCGAAACCAAAATTCCTCATTCTAAGCGTTTTGAATCTAGATCTTCTCCTGTCGGGTTTGCGCAGGCCAACAATAGATCTCTGTTTGTCATCCTTTCTCTCTCTCTCTGTCCCTCTCTCTCTCTCTCCCTCCCTCTCTCTCACTCTCTCTCCTTCTCTCTCCCTCCCTCTCTCTCTCTCTAAACGGACCTCTATCTTTATAGATCTGAAGTTTTGGTAAGTAGATCGCACATATTGTAGCACTCTTTTTTCTTTCGTTATGTTTTTGCTTTACTAATATGTTTTTTGTTTGGTTTTGCAAGAGATTTTGGGATCAAATCTTTGGAAATTCAACGAAGGAGAACTTCAAGTGGATGTTGATGACCTTGATTCAAACATTTCTCTCTCTCTCTCTCTCTCTCTCTCTCCCTCTCCTTCCCTCTCTCTCTCTCTCTCTAAGCACACCTCTATTTTTATAGATTTGATGCTTTGGTAAGTAGATCACACATATTGTAGCACTATTTTTTCTTCCTTTATGTTTTTCCTTTTCTTATATCTTCTTTCTTTAATTTTGCAAGAGATTTTTGGGATCAAATTTTTAGAAATTCGACGAAGGAGAACTTCAAGTGGATTTTGACAACCTTGATTCAAACAATTATATCGCCGTAAGTGAGAGATATGTCACTCTCTCTTCTTTCTTTATGTTTTTTCTTTTCTAATATCTTCTCTTTTTAGTTTTGTTTTTGATTGAGAGAGAGAGAGAGGGGGAGAGATATATACATATACATACACACTCACATATGTATAAACATACACATGCATATGAATACAAACATGCCTATGCATATACACATGCATATGCATACACATACACATGCATATGCATACAAATATGCATATGCGTACACATATGCACATGCATACACACATGCATATGCATACACATACACACATACACAATGCATATGCATACACACATGCATATGCATACACACATGCATATGCATACACATACACAATGCATATGCATACACACATGCATATGCATACACACATACTCAATGCATATGCATAGACACGTACATAATACATATGCATACACATTCATGCATATGCATACACATACATGCATGCATATAGATGTATACACATACATGCATATGCATAAATACACGAATATGCATACATGAATGCATATTCATACAAGCATGCATATGCATACAAGCATACATGAATGCATATGCATACATGAATGCATATGCATACATGAATGCATATGCATACATGCATGCATATGCATACATAATTGCATATGCATACAAGCATGCATATGCATACATGCATGCATATGCATACATGCATGGATATGCATACAAGCATATGCATACAAGCATGCATATGCATACATGAATGCATATGCATACAAGCATGCATATGCATACAAGCATGCATATGCATACAAGCATGCATATGCATACATGAATGCATATGCATATAATCATGCATATGCATACATGCATGCATATTCATACAAGAATGCATATGCATACAAGCATGCATATGCATACAAGCATGCATATGCATACAAGCATATGCATACAAGCATGCATATGTATACAATTGTATGCATACATGAATGCATGTATACATATGCATACACACATACACATATACATATACATACACATACACACATACACAATGCATATGCATACACACATGCATATGCATACACATACACACATACACAATGCATATGCATACACACCTGCATATGCATACACACATGCATATGCATACACACATACACAATGCATATGCATACACACATACACAATGCATATGCATACACACATACATAATACATATGCATACACATTCATGCATATGCATACACATACATGCATGCATATATATGTATACACATACGTGCATATGCATACATACATGAATATGCATACATGAATGCATATGCATACAAGCATGCATATGCATACATGAATGCATATGC
This sequence comes from Ceratopteris richardii, assembly GCA_020310875.1. Classification (NCBI taxonomy): domain Eukaryota; kingdom Viridiplantae; phylum Streptophyta; class Polypodiopsida; order Polypodiales; family Pteridaceae; genus Ceratopteris; species Ceratopteris richardii. Next base: position 103,033,758 of record CM035406.1, read on the forward strand.
ATACATGCATGCGTATGCATACATGAATGCATATGCATATAAGCATGCATATGCATACATCCATGCATATGCATACATGCATGCATATGCAAACAAGCATGCATATGCATAAATGAATGTATATGCATACAAGCATGTATATGCATACATGAATGCATATGCATACAAGCATGCATATGCATACATGCATGCATATGCATACAAGAATGCATATGCATACAAGAATGCATATGCATACAAGCATGCATATGCATACATGAATGCATATACATACAAGAATGCATATGCATACAAGCATGCATATGCATACAAGCATGCATATGCATACAAGCATGCATATGCATACAATTGTATGCATACATGAATGCATGTATACATATGCATACACACATACACATATACATACACATACACATACACACATACACAATGCATATGCATACACATACACACATACACAATGCATATGCAACAAACATGTATATGCATACACACATACACAATGCATATGCATACACAGGTACATAATACATATGCATACACATTCATGCATATGCATACACATACAAGCATGCATATGCATACACATACAAGCATGCATATGGATACAAGCATGCATATGCATACATGAATATGCATATGCATGCATGAATCTGCATATGCATACATGAATATACATATGCATACATGAATATGCATATGCATGCATGGATATGCATACATGAATGCATATGCACATATGCATATGCATGCATGAATGCATATGCATACAAGCATGCATATGCATACAAGCATGGATATGCATACATGAATGCACATGCATGCATGAATGCATATGCATACAAGCATGCATATGCATACAAGCATGCATATGCATACATGAATATGCATATGCATACATGAATATGCATATGCATACATGAATATGTATACATGCATGCATATGCATACATGAATGCATATGCACATATGCATATGCATGCATGAATGCATATGCATACAAGCATGCATATGCGTACATGAATGCATATGCACATATGCATATGCATGCATGAATGCATATGCATGCATGAATGCATATGCATGCATGAATGCATATGCATACAAGCATGCATATGCATACAAGAATATGCATACATGCATGCATATGCATACATGAATGCATATGCACATAAGCATATACGTGCATGAATGCATATGAATACAAGCATGCATATCATAAAAGCATGCATATGCATACATGAATGCATATGCACATATGCATATGCATGCATGAATGCACATGCATGCATGAATGCATATGCATGCATGAATGCATATGCATACATGAATATGCATATGCATATGCTTGTATGCATTTGCATTCTTGTATGCATATGCATGCATATGCATACATACATGCATATGCATACATGAATGGATATGCACATATGCATATGCATGCATGAATGCATATGCATGCATGAATGCATATGCATACAAGCATGCATATGCATACATGAATGCATATGCATACAAGCATGCATATGCATACATGCATGGATATCAGGGAAAAACATAAGGGCAAATGTTAGCTCAATGGCGAATTTAGAGGGAAAAAAATAATAGTAGTCTATTTTTCTATGATTTTAAAGCCAAAAGAATAGCCCAATTTACTATTTTTTATGAAGAAAGACATGTGAAATGTTCGCCCTAAATCAGACACTCGGCCTCAAGGCTTCGAGCAAACGTTCGACTTCTATCAACATCTATGCTTGTATTAGATACCTACTTTCGCCCTACGTCAAACGATGATGGAAACATACCTTCTCAGGCAAGCCAAGGTGCAATCAAATGTGGAACCCGAGCTCTGATTCAGGTCCCGTCTTCTCTATGTTTACTTATTGACTTGTCAGCTTAAAGTTATACAATTTGCATGTTGCATTCTCTATGTTTGCCTATTGAATTATCTGCTTATAGTTATAGAGTTAGCACGCTGCAGTGAATCAATGGTTCTTTGATTTTTTTTTCTTACGTAGAAAACTAGGATTGCATTGCCACATACTATCGATCATAAATATTGAGAGAGAGAGAGAGAGAGAGACAGAGAGAGAGAGATTTGATCATGCTTGAGCTGAGAGCTCGATTAATTAGGGTAAAAATTTTGTATCGCTGGAATTTCGGTGTGCTCATTTCTAGGATGTTTAATCTATTTTCTGAGCCTCGTGGAAACAAAACTAAATATTCGGTGGTTATTTGGATCTCCGGAGGGCCGGGATGTAGCACTGAATCGGCATTGTTCTATGAGAAGGAGCCATATAAGATAACTGGCAAATTGACTCTCATTTTGAATGACTACGGATGGGATAAGGTGAGCAAATTCAAGAATACAGTAATATCCCTCCTCCTTATCGAAGGCTTTGTACTAATGATTGTAGGTACTTTCTTTCGTCCAAACATAGTGAGGTTTATAGCAAGGATTGATTCTTCTACTTCTCAACATTACAGGTATCTGATATCATATGTGGACCAACCAGTGGGCACTAGCTTTAGTTATTCTTCGGATGATTGCAATATTCCTCATGATGAACAAGGTGTGAGCGAGGATATGTTTTAATTCTTGCAGTTATGGATCTGTCATCTTCTAAATAAAGTTTCCATATGCCTCATGATGAACAAGGTGTGAGCGAGGATATGTTTTAATTTTTGCATGTATGGATTTGTCATCTTCTAAATAAAGCTGCCAGCAATAACAAAAAATTCTACCTTCGGAAATAGTGAACGCATATGTGATAAAGACAAGCATTTATTTCTTTATCACTTCACATATGCAGTATATCAATGCTATGAATTCTCGTTTTATGCTTCTTGAATGATTAAGAACTCAGTTAACACATTCAAGAATCTCATGGTGAGGTAGGCTTCATATGTGTTCGTTTCATACATGGATTGCTGAATCCCTAGCATCGGATTGTCTTGGTAGGACTTCTTTCAATTGCACCTAGAATATGAAAAAAATGAGTTCTTTGTGATAGGGGAATCATATGCAAGGCTAGACTATGTTCCTACAGTGACAAGCTGCATTCATCAAGCCAACAAGTGACAAGAGGGCTTCCCCATCAATCTGAAGGTATTCTCCTTTTCAATTTTCTTAACTTGATTCACTTTTGATAAATTCTTCTCATGATGTCTGAGTACTCCAGTATGTTGATAGCAACTCATAATTATCAAGCTCTGATTTCTTTCTTTTTACTGGTCGTATATTGATGTGCAAAGTAGGGCTTTGCCATTGGAAATGGCCTCATAAAACCTGAGATTCAATATGGGGCACATGCTAATTATGCCTTGGAAATGGGTTTAAGTAATGAGATTGTGTACCTTATTACTAGTGATATGTATCCAGAATGCCAAGAGGCGATCCAAAAGTGTGGTAGAGGAAACTTTTTTTTTTTGAGCATTCACATTTTCTATCTATGTTTTTGAACATTAGTAATAGGTCAATTTTTGTAGGTAAGAATGGGTCATCCACTTGCTCTAGGGCTTACTCAGTATGCACCTCCATATTCAATGCCATTATGTATTTCCTTGATGATGTCAATGTAATCACTTCTCATTCAGATCCATGCAAACTGAAGTTAATTAATAGAACAAATATTACTAGCAATGACTTTTCAAATATGGAGACCTATCTGAACCAGAAGAGTGTGAAGCAAGCCTTGAATGTAGGGGACATAGATGTTGTATCCCTTGGTAGATAGGAAACTCAAGCTCAATCGTGTTGTGGAAAGGCCGCAAAAGTAGAATGTGCACTTCAGGTAAGTATACACCACAGGTTGTAGATTCAGGTGCGCTTCCATGCACTAGCTTATGTAAAAAGCAAACATCCAAAAAGCACTAGGCTGAACATTGGCTTTTTGTGAGAGGAGGGGCTTTTTGATCCATGGAACTCGTAAGATGTGCTCGTGATTGCCTCTTGGTCCAGAAAGCCTTTTGCGAGTTGATGGTAGGAGAAGGAGATGGAGCATTGTCCCATGATGGGGATTAAGGACGATATCCTTGTAGGCAACGATCAACCTGCTCAGGGTGAGAAGGCAAAGGGCACACAGGAGCAACATATGTGGAGCTCCAAGGTGTTCTCATTACTCTTCCATTCTTGAAGATAATGAGATTAGTATCCTAAAACTCGATAAGAAAATCTTGGATGGTTGTAGAAGGTCTAGATGCAGAAACAAACCATGCAATTGTTGTTGAAGATGGAGCCTCTGAGTTTCTTGCTTGGCTATCTCTTCTCGAACCTAGTGCCTATCTGGATGTCCTAAGGAAGTAGGGACATAACACACCCCCCCCCCCCCAGAAAAAAAAAGAAATGTTTTAGTTGTCATCTTGAGAAACTTCCTCAAAAATGAAACCCAATATGAAATCCCCGAAAATCTTATTGACTCCCAAGTTACTTGGGCGAGTGTTGTCACTGGACCAATACATGCCAAAAGCCTTGGTGTATGTAAAAGATTCAATGAGGCTTTGTTGGAGTGCATAAATATAAAATAGTGGGATATGTCAACAATGGTAGAGGGAAACAGTTTGAAGGAGTGCAATGAACTGTTCCCCATAGCCAAAAAGCATTGACATTTCCAGAGTACAGTGAAATAAAGATTTCAATTTATGCACAGCTGAGGGGTTATTAGAATATGAGCTGATGCACGTTGATGGTTGAGGTGAACTTGAAGGACTAAGGGATTGATGCATTAGACCATCCATCCTTTTGGTTCATGCTCTCATGCATGTTAAGCTTGGCTGCCCAGGATACACCACATTTCATACATAACATGTGTGCCACACACACACACACATAGATGCATACATACCTACATACATGCATGCATGCATGCATGCATACATACATACACACATACATACATACATACATACATACATACATACATACATACATACATATGAATACATATATATCTACTGCATACATACATGCATGCGTCTCTACACACAGACATACATACATGCATGCACTCATGCATACTTGCATAAGACACATATACTTAATATAAAAGGAAAAGCATGGTCTTCCATATGAACACATGTATGTACACAAATACGTACATACGTATGTACATACATATGTATGTACATGTATATGTATGTCATGATATGTTAATGACTACCAAAAATGAATAAATTGTCTATTGACTTTTGCCCATTTGCTATATGAAAGGGAGAGTCTAGATCGTAGACAGTGTAGGATCTAGAGATTTTATTAAATTCGGAAATCTAACACTGTGCTGAACTTTGAGAAAAAAATATAGCTTATAAAAATCTCCTCAGACTTTCAAAATGTAGCATGGCTCACAAATGATTCAACAAAAAAAGTAGGTAATCAAGTTGTTTGATTCTAAGGGAATATTTTATAGACTACTCAGCTATGTACTAGTTTATAGGCTACTCAGCTATGTACTGTTCTTTTATTGAAGGGCTACATCTTTACTTGTTTGGGAATTCATCTATGTATTTGTTCTATGATGGCATGATTCTTTCTATGAGCTCTGTTCTTGCAACTGCTGTCTAGAAGTGTAGAGCTTTCATATAAGTGGGTTCTTGGTGTTGTGGGGAATATTATAGCCTACACACCAAGATAATGATGAACCCAACATATAGAGAGTTGTGCTCTAGCAGAGCTATTTGGTAGCCTACATTGTTTTTGAAAATGTAGAGAAATGAGTTTTGAAAATCATTTAAAAGGCCTTGTGGTGAGTAGAAGCACCCCAGCAAGGGAGGAGGCTATCCCATGTATTTGAACCATGTATTTGAAAATTTGAATATTCTGAGTTTTGGGTCTTGTCTGCTTGGCCCATATAGACTCATTAGAGTGATGATATAGTACCATAATTTCATTTTGAATAAGGGTAAGTGCTTGCACATTATTAAAGGAGGGAGAATAAAAGACTCTAGTATATGACCTTTAGTCGAGAGATAAAGGAATATAGTAAGCTTTATTCCTTTTGTGAGAGGTCAATTGATACCTTCTCCAAAAATATTCGTACCTGCGTGTGTATGTGAATGCATGTTGTATGGTATTTCATTTTGAGAATCGAAGTAGAATCTATAGTCTCTATTTCTGTATAGGAGAATGGGATCTTCATGTTTGAAGAGAGATCAAGAAAAAATCTATAAGCACATGCACTTGTAAATTGTTTTCTTAGATCTCTCGATAAAACTTGATGGTGAAAGATTTATGAAGCATGGTAAATGTTGCACCAATTGTGAGAATTGTATATTTTAGTACTATTTTTTATGCTTCAAATAATGATTTTTCAATGTTTAAGGATTTTTACTCCACTTGGTAATCACAGGTATGGGACCACAACTCAAAGATGATGTACATTTTTGAGGCCTATACTCACCTACTCCACCTCTTTAGGTCAACCAACAGCCTCTCTCATGATTATGTAAATGGATACTTGTGCATTGTTGGATGTGTAGATCCTTCTCCCACCATCTCAGGCATATTGATCATATGTTTTGCCAAGAAGTAATTGTATCATCACTCTCTCTCACTGTTTATATTCAGCCATTAAGAGATTATAGTGTGTAGTTTATTCTATCCTTGTCTTTCTCATTATTTATTCAACAAAAAGGTTTTCTCTATCATTAGAAAGAGTGGCACAACAATACTATTTCTAATACATTACAAATCACTGAATATAGTTGGATTTCTAAGTGTGCATGTGTTTTCGGTAAGATGGCATGTTGTTATTGTTCACAGATGGTATAAAGATTGAAAGATGAGGCTATGGAAACTGAACATGATGTTGTTAGGCAGCAAATGCATTATTGAAAGTGACCAGAAGAGGTGGTTGGCCATTAGGGCAATGTTCTTTTCTGTGCTCATGAGGATAGTTGGAATGCAAAAGATCAATTGGGCTTTTATTTAAAAATTGACCTCCTTCTTTTCGCTTTGACAAAAACAAAAGGAGATAGGGACATGTAGATTTCTTTATCAAGAAATATAATTTATTTTCCTATGTTTTGGGATGACAAAATGTTCAAAACTCTAATTTCTCAGTTTCTTGGAAATTTCAAGATTCTTGATTTTGTGACGAAACAGATTTGAAACCAACAAAAAATTGAAAGGTTTTGCCACAATAGATTTTTTGTCTTACTCTTTCTACATTTCTTTGTGCGTAGAGCATCCAACATTTATTATGGAAGTGATGCAAAAAACTAGACGTGGTGATTGGCTAGAATTAAGAACATTGCTCTTATGCTTTACACTCTTGTGATGGTGTGTTATTTTGAGTTGGTTTGGCTCTAATGGCCAAGGTCACCAAGCCTTTGAGGGTGCTGGTTGCTAGGACTGAAATCTTATCTCATCCCTTGTAGTTATGATGAACTATAAATACTTTTTTGTATAAGTGTGTGTGCATGTGCATGTGTGGCTATTGTGTTCATGGTTGCTGGATGTGTGTACATTGTTTATACATATCTAGGTATGTATGTATGTATCTATGTATGCACATGTAAGCATGCATGTACATGCACTATGCATGTGTATATTTGTGCATGAGCACGTGGTGCTTGCTTTAAACCATATAACGCCTTCTTTAACCTGCACACCTGGTTTCATGCCCTTTCTGCACAAAGCCACGGGGCTGAAAAACATACACTTCTTCATGCAAGTCACCATTCAGAAATGTTGTTTTAATGTCCAACTGATGTACATTCCAACCATGATGGGCTGCAAGTGCACAAATGCTCCGAACAGTAGTCATACGGCATGTAGGTGCAAATGTCTCATCAAAATCAATGCCTCTTTCCTGCGCATAACCCTTTGCAACAACCCTAGCCTTATACCTGTCAACTGTACCATCAGGTTTAGGCTTCAGCTTGTGTACCCACTTAGTGCCAATGGCCTTCTTGCCAGGAGGCAAGTCACATAAAGAACATGTACCATTCTTCATTATAGCATCATATTCAGATTGCATAGCAGCCATCGAATTTTCAGAATTCTATGCTTCATCAAAAGAAACAGGCTCATTCTCATCACAGAGACTAGATGCAGCCATAGCATAGCAATCTGATGCAAAAGAGGCACTATGAGAGCCTGAACGAGTACGATATGACAAAGGTGCATCTAATTTGGTGTCACGCAAAGTCTGCACTAGCCATTTTGGCATAGTTTTTGCCTGCTTAATATCAGCTCTCTCATCAGCAAGTGCATCATGTAAATCTGCATCAAAAATATAATGATCTGCATCATCATATGAAACCTGCAAAGGCTGAGAAGTTGCCTCATTAGGACCAGCACTAGACTGTCCACCTGTAAAAAGAGGCATCAAAGTATCATACATGTCTTTGGAGCTAACAGATGTCTCCTTAGTACATGAAAGCAATGGATCAATAGCATCTTCCACAAATACAACATCAGGGCTAACCAGAATGCGTTTAATCTGTGGATGATACAGGCGATAGCCTTTACTTTCAGAACTGTATCCAACAAAAATACATTTAACTGCTTTATCATCCAATTTTCTGCGATGTTGTTCAGGCACTAATGCATATGCCAAACAACCAAAAACACGCAGATGAGCAACAGATGGGTTGCGGTCATGCCAAGCCTCATATGGAGTGATAGACTACAGTGCTTTAGTGGGACACCTGTTTAGTACATATGTTGCACACATGACAACCTCAAGCCAGAAACTATGAGGTAAAGCCTGACTCTTGACCATACACCTCGCCATCTCCATGAGAGACCTGTTCTTCCGTTCAGCAACTCCATTCTATTGAGGTGTATACGGCACTCTACACTGGTGTTTTATCCCACGTTCAGCCAGAAATGCATTAAAATCTGAAGACATACATTCCCCCCCTCGATCAGAACGGAGGGTGCCCATTTTACATGCTGACAGATTTTCAACCAACAAAAACTATTTGAAGCACATGAACACTTCGGACTTTGCTTTGAGTGGATATACCCATGCATGCCTGGAAAAATCATCAATGAAAGTCACGAAGTAAAGGTAATTTCCAAAAGAGGGTGTCTGCATAGGACCACAGACATCACTATGTACAAGCTGCAATTTCTGCGTAGCCCGAACTGAACCATCTTTTGGAAAGGAAGAACGCTGCATTTTGCCCAAAATACAGCCTTCACAAACATGTTTTCCGGGTGCCTCAAGTTTGGGCAAAGAGGACACCATTTTAGATTTCTGCAGGCGTAGCAAACTAGCAAAATTCAGATGACCAAAGCGTGCATGCCAAAGCTTTGCATCTGACATAGCTTGAGAATCTTGAACTCCACATGCCGAATCATTCACAGATCTTTCATAGTCTATGAGCTTATACAGCCCAGGACATAAAATGCCAGAAGCAATAATCACATCGCCATTTGAGAGATCATGAATTGTACACCTCTCATCAACAAAATTCACAACCAAGCCAATCTTGGCTAATGCAGAAACTGATAACAGATTCCTTTTGATCCCTGGCACAAATAAAGCATCTGACAAAGTGAAAGAACTACCATCAGCTGTAGTCAAAATGATCTTACCAACTCCCATAATAGGATAAGAGGATTTGTTGGCGCATGTAACAGTATTCCCTGTAGGGGCAGGCTCGAGTGAAGAGAAGAAACTACGCTGCGAGGTAATATGTTTGGTCGCCCCACTGTCAAAGTACCAAACATCTGAGTCTACTGCAGACATGCACTGATCATGAGAAGATGGGTCAAAATTACAGACAGTAGTAAACGCCCATTCTTCTTCTTGCACAAGATTTGCAGACTCTGTTTTTGGTGTAGAGGCCTCTACAACAACCATTCCAGCCTCTTTCTTCTTTGCCTCTTTAGCAGCCAGTTTTGGACGTTCTTTATGATATGATCATTGCCTTTACAATACTTACAAAACAATTTCTGCTTTTCTGATTTTTTCTCATCTTTGCCTTGGTTCTTTGAATGTGCAGCATTTGCAGATTTCTGCTTACTAGTAGAAGAGCTCCATTTTCCTTTGCCCTTCTGACTAGCGAGGAAAGCTTGATCTGGAACTCGCATAATGGACCTGTTCTGCCTGGACTGATCTTCCTGCAATAGAGCAGAGACTAACTCCTCAAATGATAAGGCATTCGGATTGCCTTTCATCATCAATCGAAGAGTAGAAGCAAAACTCTGATATGAGTCAGGAAGACCATTCAGAACGGTCTGCACAAGTGAGCTATCTGGTATAACCTCATCAGCAAAAATCAACTATTCCTTCAAATCTTTGATCTTCGTTAGGAAACTGTCCATAGAATCACCTTCATTCATGTGCTCACTCTCCAACTGTTTTCGGAGATAAGCAACACGAGCCTCATTCCTAGCTTGGTACAATGTGCTAAGTGTATCCCAAGCATCCCTAGCTGTTCTGCAAGAGCGTATGTGAGGAATAATGGCACGTTTGACAGACAAAGCTATCAATGCATGTGCCTGGGCATCTCTGCCATCCCAACAAATCTGCTCTACAGTAGGTGCAATAGAAACAGCAACACGAACAAGAATTTGCACAATATTATCTTCGACACCATCTTCATCAGCTCCAGCACCTCCAGCACCTGTATTTGTAGTACCTGTAGTCGCAGGTGTAACAGGACGTATTTCAACACCCTGCACAATGTTCCACAGTCCTTTTGCAACCAATACATGTCGCATCATATAAGCCCATAATGGGTAGTTGGTACCATCCAACTTATCCTCAACAGCCAACGTACGGAATACATCACTACTTTCAGCCATGGCCGATGACTAAAATACCTTGATGCAAAAAATTGACTGTATCTCAAAAAGTTGAACGGAACTGCCCAGAGGAGTTCTGCTAGACCTGTAGCAGACTTCGAGACGCTTAAACTAGCGAACAGAAACTGGTATATATCTTTGGCACAAAAGGACAAAATAGCCTGCACAAGCGTTGCGATAGTGCGTTCCGAGGCCGAAACGAGCTCAGATCGCGATTTCGGCACCACATAGCGAAGCAGTTTTGATTTTGGAAACACCCTGAGTATGCTCACCAAATTTCGTGCGAATCTGAGATTGCAAACAAAGGAGTGTCGACGGTGCCCTAGATGAAGCGACGACCTGCTTGTTGGTACAAGTCAAGCCTTCACATTTGGCTTGGACATCTACTTTGAAGACTCTACATGAAGCAAGGAGCATAGGAACACTAGCTTATGAGTTATTACCTTTTTACCCATTGTAAAAGTCTATATGACTTGGCGCATTATGCAATCACGCCTAATTGATTGAAAGTCACGGAAAAGGTTGTTGATTGATTGAGAGAATATCTCAATCAACTCTTTTTAGGTGAAAGATTTTAGGAGATTGATTTGAATTCTAATTCAAGCTCTCACTCAACTCCTATAAAAACTACAAGTCAAAAGTCGTAGTTGTCCTTCACTCATCCCGAGGCATTACTGTATCAATCATTGAGTGTGTGAGGTCTACTCTATAGCCTACACCTCTGAGTACCATTGAGCTATGTTTATCATGCCAATGGGAATGTACATTTACATGATCTAATACAAATATTTACATTCATCATCTCTGTTATTCTCTGAGTGTACCACTTCAACTACTGTCAACTTCAAAGAGACATATCTCAGTGCCTACTGAACCAAATCAAGTGATTCAAAGCTTGATAGATTCAGCTCAAAGCATACCACAAGCATACAAAGTTTGAAGCAATTTGGTTCAGCCAATTTGAAGAAATCATGGTCGAAGTGCTCACTGTTGCAGTTCTTACAGTAAACGAGTAATTTCCGATAGAAGAACGAAGTAGATCTCGTAGAGTAATGCGAAGCTTTGTATGAGAGATAGCTCAATCTATAGCTAAAAATCTCTACTTTTAGTTGATCAATCCTTCCGGTGAAAAAGATATCTACACACAGTACAAAGTCTGACCGGAAAGAGACTGTCTGAACTAGAGGAGTTTTTTTTTTTAACTTCAGAAAGAGTTCAGTAAGTTAAGAAAGTTCACGCGTCACTTCCTTACTTCATGTATGTTCACTTGAAGTAATTATAAACAGAATTGAAGTTCATTCCGGTACAATTACGGTGTCAATCCAGTGACAGTCCGTTGAAATTTCGGTGAAATTTTTCCATTAAAGTTAGAGCACAGTCTTATATGTTGAGCGCTAGACTTTGCTAAGCTATTGATTGATTTCAGAGAATTTCTGAATCACTCTAACTTAGTTCTTCTTGGCGTGGCGGTTTCCGCAAGGCTCAGTCTTCGTGGCGTCATCAAGGAGTAGAATTGGAGAAAAGGATCAAAGAGGGCTGGTGCAAAGCAGGATTAGCAGTACCAACTCAATCTTCTGAGTGCATCCAACCATCTCTCCCAACAGTGGTATCAGAGCAAAGAAGGTAACATGGGAGATGGTTTTCCTTCATTCATTGACAAATTGGACAAGAACAATTACCAAGCTTGGTCTCTAAGGATGAAGACCTATCTAAAAGGAAGAAGCTTATTTGGATTCATATCAAGAGATGAGGAATTGCCCTCATTCAAAGCTAGAGGCCTACCCACCAAAGATGAACAAGAAAGGCTCAACACATGGTGTGCAAAAGATGCTTTGGCAAGGTCTTATCTTCTTAACTCTATATCTGATTTCCTTTTACCTCACATAAGGAATTGCAAGACTTCCCAAGAGACTTGGGAAACCTTGTCAACATATTTTTCATCAAGTACAAGGGCCAGAAAGAATCAACTATGGATTGAATTCACTACTCTTAGGAAGCAATCAGTTTCAGATTTTGTCACTAGGGTCAAAGACATTGCAGACCAACTGGCAAGTATTGGAGAGGAGATTGAAGAGGAACAAATAGTAAGGCAGGTAATCAATGGACTAAAGGCAGATGACAAATGGGAGAGCTTTACCACAGCAATGGATCTATACATGGACATACATGCTCCTGATCTAACAACCTTGATTGGTCAACTCTTCACACATGAAGCAAAGCTTACAAAGAATGGAGAACAATCAAAAGGTAACAACTCCTCTGCTTTATACACTGATAAGAAGGTTAAAGATAAAGGTAAAAGTAAGAAGGTTGATGAAGAAGGCCCTACCTCCCAAGCAAACTATGCAGGGAGAGGTAGATCTTCAAGAGGTAGAGGCAGAGGAAGTAAGCAAGGTAGGGGGAGACCCTACAACTCATCACCATGCAACATTTGTGGATTGTCTAACCATACCATAGATGAGTGCTACAGAAATTATAAGAATCAGAGAGGAAGAGGCTATCAAAGAGGTGGATACTCTCAAGGTAGAGGCAGATTCAACCAACACCAAGGCAACAATGGATACAACAATCAGTACAACAACAATTACAACCACAACCACAACAGTAACTACCAAGGTGGATTCAGAAATAGAAGGGATTACAACAACTACACAGAGGAGCAAGATGACTCCTTATTGATCATGAATATGACCTCCAAGGAAGGTACAAATGATGATCATTTATTTTATATTGATTCAGGGTGTTCTAATCATGTAGCTGGTAATGTGGCACTACTCTCTGATTTGGAAGAACCCAAGGGCAAACATCAGGTATAGACAGGTGATGATACTAAGCATTCTGTTGTAAAGGTTGGTAATGTAAAGACTAGTGATGGTAATCAGAACTTATTGAGCAGAGTACTTTATGTTCCAACTATTACCAAGAATCTAATGAGTGTTGGTCAGATTGTGGAGAAAGGTTTACAGGTCAGGTTCAATCAACATGGAGCATATGTGGAGGACCCAAGACATGGATTCAGAAGAATAGCCAAGGGAGAAAAATCAGGTAGATTATTTACTTTTGAGCTTGAAGACACCAAAAACATTGCTTTATACAATTACAAGGATCAAACACTTTCAGAATTAGAAATATGGCACAAGAGGTTAGGTCACATTGGTGAAAGGACCTTAAAGCAAATGTGCAGGGATCAATGTGTGCTTGGGATACCTAATGTATCCAAGCAACACATGATATACAAGTGTGGAGCTTGTCAGTTTGGTAAGTCACACAGATTGCCCTATTCAAAGAAAGGTTTTATGCATGGAGACTACCTTGACTTGGTGCACACAGGTGTTTGGGGACCTAGCAAGGACCCTTCCATTTCAGGATCAAGGTATTATGTGTCCTTCATTGATGACTATAGCAGATGGACTGTGTTATACTTTATGAAGCATAAGAATGAAGTGTTTAATTGTTTCAAGAAGTATCTTGCACTGGTTGAAAACCAAACAGGAAGAAACTTGAAAAGGCTAAGGTCAGATGGAGGAGGAGAATACTTCTCAAATGAGTTTGAAGACTTCTTGCAGGAAAGAGGCATCAAGAGGGAGATAACCACAAGGTACTCACCTTATCAAAATGGGGTAGCTGAAAGAAGAAATAGACTCATTGTAGAAACAGCAAGGTCTATGCTTAATGAAAAGAAGTTGCCAAATTATCTTTGGGTAGAGAGTGTATCTATTGCCACATATCTCATTAACAGGTTGCCATCAAAGACACTTGATGGAATGACACCTTATGAAGCTTGGCATGGTAAGAGACCATCTTTGGATCATTGCAAAATCTTTGGTTGTATTGCATATGTGCATATTCCTTCACAGGTAAGGGGAAAGCTAGACCCTAAAGCTGAAAAATGTATCTTCATTGGTTATGACTTGAACCAGAAAGGGTACAGATTCTACAACCCCTGAAACAAAGGTTTCAAGGTAAGCAAAGATTTCATCTTTGATGAGAATGACTCATGGTATGAGAATGAATGCAGGAAGGTTAGTCTACCTTATGACATGGAAGAAGACTTCCCAAAGCTCACCAAGGAGGAACCAATCAAGAAAGAAGACTCGAGAGCAGATGATGATGATATAATTAACCTTGAGGAATTCAAGGCATGGAAGTCCAAAGGAAAGATGAAGATGAAGAAGCTAGAGGATATACTAGAATCTTCAACTCAAGCAATGAGGAGATCTCAGAGAGAAAGTAAGAAGCCTATCAGATATGGGTATGACACTTCTCTTGTAACTAAGCATTCTGTATATCTTGCAAAGGATTTGTTAAATGAAGAACCAGGTTCATATGAGGAGGCAATCACCAAAGCAGAATGGAAAGAAGCTATGGATGAAGAAATAGAAGCTCTCAAGGAGAGTGACACTTGGGACTTGGTACCCAAGAAGGATTCTATGAAGGTGATAGGATCTAGATGGATCTACAAACTAAAGAGAAACTCTGATGGAACCATCAACAGGTACAAAGCTAGGTTGGTAGCCAAGGGTTTTGCACAAACCCAAGGCATTGATTATGAGGAGACATTTTCTCCTGTGGCAAAGATGCCAACAATCAGAGTATTAGGAATTCAAGATCAATGACCTTGGATTATTGAAGTACTTCTTAGGTCTTGAGTTAGTCTACACTAATTCAGGTATATATATCACTCAAAAGAAGTATGTACAAGATATGGTCAAGAAATTTAATTTGCAGGAAGCTAAAATCTCAATCACTCCAATGGAGGTTAATCTAAAGCTAAGTGCTCATGAAGGGGATGAAGTCCAAGGCATTACAGGATATCAAAGTATGGTAGGTAGTCTGAATTATGCTACCTTGACTAGAATTGACATAGCATATGGTGTAAGTGTGCTTAGCCAATTCATGCACAAACCAAGGGTACCTCACCTAGAAGCAGCAAAGAAGATCTTGAAGTATCTAAAGGGAACTCAGAACCATGGTTTGTATTTTCCTTATACATCAAATATTGATATTAAAGTATATTCAGATGCAGATTGGGCAGGATGCAAGGATGATAGGAGAAGCACATCAGGATACATATGTTTTGCAGGTGATAAACCAATTTCTTGGTCAGCCAAGAAGCAACCTACAGTAGCATTGTCATCTACTGAAGCAGAGTATAGAGGGCTAGCAAATGCCACTCAAGAAGCTATCTGGTTGAAGCTTTTGTATACAGAGTTAGGCTTATATACAAGATCACCAATTATCTTTGGAGATAATACAAGTTCTCTTCACCTTGCAGCAAATCCAATATATCATGCTAGGACAAAACACATAGAGGTTCATTACCACTATGTGAGAGAGAAGTTGCTTAGTAAAGACATTCAGTTGACTTATGTGTCCACTAATATGCAATGTGCAGATTTACTCACTAAAGCTTTGGATGGAACTAAGTTATGCAGATTCAAATCCATGATTGGATTGCAGGATGTGATTGAAGAATGAAGCTGAAGACTTGAGCCAAAATGTTTGGCTTGAGGGGGAGCTGTTGGTACAAGTCAAGCCTTCACATTTGGCTTGGACATCTACTTTGAAGACTCTACATGAAGCAAGGAGCATAGGAACACTAGCTTATGAGTTATTACCTTTTTACCCATTGTAAAAGTCTATATGACTTGGCGTCTTATGCAATCACGCCTAATTGATTGAAAGTTGCGGAAAAGGTTGTTGATTGATTGAGAGAATATCTCAATCAACTCTTTTTAGGTGAAAGTTTTTAGGAGATTGATTTGAATTCTAATTCAAGCTCTCACTCAACTACTATAAAAACTAC
Source organism: Ceratopteris richardii (assembly GCA_020310875.1). NCBI lineage: Eukaryota > Viridiplantae > Streptophyta > Polypodiopsida > Polypodiales > Pteridaceae > Ceratopteris > Ceratopteris richardii. The sequence continues at coordinate 103,050,323 of CM035406.1, forward strand.
AAGTCAAAAGTCGTAGTTGTCCTTCACTCATCCCGAGGCATTACTATATCAATCATTGAGTGTGTGAGGTCTACTCTATAGCCTACACCTCTGAGTACCATTGAGTTATGTTTATCATGCCAATGGGAATGTACATTTACATGATCTAATACAAATATTTACATTCATCATCTCTGTTATTCTTTGAGTGTACCACTTCAACTACTGTCAACTTCAAAGAGACATATCTCAGTGCCTACTGAACCAAATCAAGTGATTCAAAGCTTGATAGATTCAGCTCAAAGCATACCACAAGTATACAAAGTTTGAAGCAATTTGGTTCAGCCAATTTGAAGAAATCATGGTCGAAGTGCTCACTCTTGTAGTTCTTACAGTAAACGAGTAATTTCCGGTAGAAGAACGAAGTAGATCTCGTAGAGTAATGCGAAGCTTTGTATGAGAGATAGCTCAATCTATAGCTAGACATCTCTACTTTTAGTTGATCAATCCTTCCGGTGAAAAAGATATCTACACACAGTACAAAGTCTGACCGGAAAGAGACTGTCTGAACTAGAGGAGTTTTTTTTTTAACTTCAGAAAGAGTTCAGTAAGTTAAGAAAGTTCACGCGTCACTTCCTTACTTCATGTATGTTCACTTGAAGTAATTATAAACAGAATTGAAGTTCATTCCGGTACAGTTACGATGTCAATCTAGTGACAGTCCCGTGAAATTTCGATGAAATTTTTCCATTAAAGTTAGAGCACAGTCTTATATGTTGAGCGCTAGACTTTGCTAAGCTATTGATTGATTTCAGAGAATTTCTGAATCACTCTAACTTAGTTCTTCTTGGCGTGGCTGTTTCCGCAAGGCTCAGTCTTTGTCGCGTCATCAAGGAGTAGAATTGAAGAAAAGGATCAAAGAGGGCTGGTGCAAAGCAGGATTAGCAGTACCAACTCAATCTTCTGAGTGCATCCAACCATCTCTCCCAACAGTGGTATCAGAGAAAATAAGGTAACATGGGAGATGGTTTTCCTTCATTCATTGACAAATTGGACAAGAACAATTACCAAGCTTGGTCTCTAAGGATGAAGACCTATCCACAAGGAAGAAGCTTATTTGGATTCATATCAGGAGATGAGGAATTGCCCTCATTCAAAGCTAGAGGCCTACCCACCAAAGATGAACAAGAAAGGCTCAACACATGGTGTGCAAAAGATGCTTTGGCAAGGTCTTATCTTCTTAACTCTATATCTGATTTCCTTTTACCTCACATAAGGAATTGCAAGACTTCCCAAGAGACTTGGGAAACCTTGTCAACATATTTTTCATCAAGTACAAGGGCCAGAAAGAATCAACTATGGATTGAATTCACTACTCTTAGGAAGCAATCAAAGCAATCAGTTTCAGATTTTGTCACTAGGGTCAAAGACATTGCAGACCAACTGGCAAGTATTGGAGAGGAGATTGAAGAGGAACAAATAGTAAGGCAGGTAATCAATGGACTAAAGGCAGATGACAAATGGGAGAGCTTTACCACAGCAATGGATCTATACATGGACATACATGCTCCTGATCTAACAACCCTGATTGGTCAACTCTTCACACATGAAGCAAAGCTTACAAAGAATGGAGAACAATCAAAAGGTAACAACTCCTCTGCTTTATACACTGATAAGAAGGTTAAAGATAAAGGTAAAAGTAAGAAGGTTGATGAAGAAGGCTCTACCTCCCAAGCAAACTATGCAGGGAGAGGTAGATCTTCAAGAGGTAGAGGCGGAGGAAGTAAGCAAGGTAGGGGGAGACCCTACAACTCATCACCATGCAACATTTGTGGATTGTCTAACCATACCATAGATGAGTGCTACAGAAATTATAAGAATCAGAGAGGAAGAGGCTATCAAAGAGGTGGATACTCTCAAGGTAGAGGCAGATTCAACCAACACCAAGGCAACAATGGATACAACAATCAGTACAACAACAATTACAACCACAACCACAACAGTAACTACCAAGGTGGATTCAGAAATAGAAGGGATTACAACAACGACACAGAGGAGCAAGATGACTCCTTATTGATCATGAATATGACCTCCAAGGAAGGTACAAATGATGATCATTTATTTTATATTGATTCAGGGTGTTCTAATCATGTAGCTGGTAATGTGGCACTACTCTCTGATTTGGAAGAACCCAAGGGCAAACATCAGGTACAGACAGGTGATGATACTAAGCATTCTGTTGTAAAGGTTGGTAATGTAAAGACTAGTGATGGTAATCAGAACTTATTGAGCATAGTACTTTATGTTCCAACTATTACCAAGAATCTAATGAGTGTTGGTCAGATTGTGGAGAAAGGTTTACAGGTCAGGTTCAATCAACATGGAGCATATGTGGAGGACCCAAGACATGGATTCAGAAGAATAGCCAAGGGAGAAAAATCAGGTAGATTATTTACTTTTGAGCTTGAAGACACCAAAAACATTGCTTTATACAATTACAAGGATCAAACACTTTCAGAATTAGAAATATGGCACAAGAGGTTAGGTCACATTGGTGAAAGGACCTTAAAGCAAATGTGCAGGGATCAATGTGTGCTTGGGATACGTAATGTATCCAAGCAACACATTATATACAAGTGTGGAGCTTGTCAGTTTGGTAAGTCACACAGATTGCCCTATTCAAAGAAAGGTTTTATGCATGGAGACTACCTTGACTTGGTGCACACAGATGTTTGGGGACCTAGCAAGGACCCTTCCATTTCGCGATCAAGGTATTATGTGTCCTTCATTGATGACTATAGCAGATGGACTGTGTTATACTTTATGAAGCATAAGAATGAAGTGTTTAATTGTTTCAAGAAGTATCTTGCACTGGTTGAAAACCAAACAGGAAGAAACTTGAAAAGGCTAAGGTCAGATGGAGGAGGAGAATACTTCTCAAATGAGTTTGAAGACTTCTTGCAGGAAAGAGGCATCAAGAGGGAGATAACCACAAGGTACTCACCTGAACAAAATGGGGTAGCTGAAAGAAGAAATAGACTCATTGTAGAAACAGCAAGGTCTATGCTTAATGAAAAGAAGTTGCCAAATTATCTTTGGGCAGAGAGTGTATCTATTGCCACATATCTCATTAACAGGTTGCCATCAAAGACACTTGATGGAATGACACCTTATGAAGCTTGGCATGGTAAGAGACCATCTTTGGATCATTGCAAAATCTTTGGTTGTATTGCATATGTACATATTCCTTCACAGGGAAGGGGAAAGCTAGACCCTAAAGCTGAAAAATATATCTTCATTGGTTATGACTTGAACCAGAAAGGGTACAGATTCTACAACCCCTCAAACAAAGGTTTCAAGGTAAGCAGAGATGTCATCTTTGATGAGAATGACTCATGGTATGAGAATGAATGCAGGAAGGTTAGTCTACCTTATGACATGGAAGAAGACTTCCCAAAGCTCACCAAGGAGGAACCAATCCAGAAAGAAGACTCAAGCTCAGATGATGATGATACAATTAACCTTGAGGAATTCAAGGCATGGAAGTCCAAAGGAAAGATGAAGATGACGAAGCTAGAGGATATACCAGAATCTTCAACTCAAGCAATGAGGAGATCTCAGAGAGAAAGTAAGAAGCCTATCAGATATGGGTATGAAACTTCTCTTGTAACTAAGCATTCTGTATATCTTGCAAAGGATTTGTTAAATGAAGAACCAGGTTCATATGAGGAGGCAATCACCAAAGCAAAATGGAAAGAAGCTATGGATGAAGAAATAGAAGCTCTCAAGGAGAGTGACACTTGGGACTTGGTACCCAAGAAGGATTCTATGAAGGTGATAGGATCCAGATGGATCTACAAACTAAAGAGAAACTCTGATGGAACCATCAACAGGTACAAAGCTAGGTTGGTAGCCAAGGGTTTTGCACAAACCCAAGGCATTGATTATGAGGAGACATTTTCTCCTGTGGCAAAGATGCCAACAATCAGAGTATTGGGAATTCAAGATCAATGACCTTGGATTATTGAGGTACTTCTTAGGTCTTGAGTTAGTCTACACTAATTCAGGTATATATATCACTCAAAAGAAGTATGTACAAGATATGGTCAAGAAATTTAATTTGCAGGAAGCTAAAATCTCAATCACTCCAATGGAGGTTAATCTAAAGCTAAGTGCTCATGAAGGGGATGAAGTCCTAGGCATTACAGGATATCAAAGTATGGTAGGTAGTCTGAATTATGCTACCTTGACTAGAATTGACATAGCATATGGTGTAAGTGTGCTTAGCCAATTCATGCACAAACCAAGGGTACCTCACCTAGAAGCAACAAAGAAGATCTTGAAGTATCTAAAGGGAACTCAGAACCATGGTTTGTATTTTCCTTATACATCAGATATTGATATTAAAGTATATTCAGATGCAGATTGGGCAGGATGCAAGGATGATAGGAGAAGCACATCAGGATACATATGTTTTGCAGGTGATAAACCAATTTCTTGGTCAGCCAAGAAGCAACCTACAGTAGCATTGTCATCTACTGAAGCAGAGTATAGAGGGCTAGCAAATGCCACTCAAGAAGCTATCTGGTTGAAGCTTTTGTATACAGAGTTAGGCTTATATACAAGATCACCAATTATCTTTGGAGATAATACAAGTTCTCTTCACCTTGCAGCAAATCCAATATATCATGCTAGGACAAAACACATAGAGGTTCATTACCACTATGTGAGAGAGAAGTTGCTTAGTAAAGACATTCAGTTGACTTATGTGTCCACTAATATGCAATGTGTAGATTTACTCACTAAAGCTTTGGATGGAACTAAGTTATGCAGATTCAAATCCATGATTGGATTGCAGGATGTGATTGAAGAATGAAGCTGAAGACTTGAGCCAAAATGTTTGGCTTGAGGGGGAGCTGTTGGTACAAGTCAAGCCTTCACATTTGGCTTGGACATCTACTTTGAAGACTCTACATGAAGCAAGGAGCATAGGAACACTAGCTTATGAGTTATTACCTTTTTACCCATTGTAAAAGTCTATATGACTTGGCGCATTATGCAATCATGCCTAATTGATTGAAAGTTGCGGAAAAGGTTGTTGATTGATTGAGAGAATATCTCAATCAACTCTTTTTAGGTGAAAGTTTTTAGGAGATTGATTTGAATTCTAATTCAAGCTCTCACTCAACTCCTATTAAAACTACAAGTCAAAAGTCGCAGTTGTCCTTCACTCATCCCGAGGCATTACTATATCAATCATTGAGTGTGTGAGGTCTACTCTATAGCCTACACCTCTGAGTACCATTGAGCTATGTTTATCATGCCAATGGGAATGTACATTTACATGATCTAATACAAATATTTACATTCATCATCTCTGTTATATTTTGAGTGTACCACTTCAACTACTGTCAACTTCAAAGAGACATATCTCAGTGCCTACTGAACCAAATCAAGTGATTCAAAGCTTGATAGATTCAGCTCAAAGCATACCACACGCATACAAAGTTTGAAGCAATTTGGTTCAGCCAATTTCAAGAAATCATGGTCGAAGTGCTCACTGTTGCAGTTCTTACAGTAAATGAGTAATTTCCGGTAGAAGAACGAAGTAGATCTCGTAGAGTAATGCGAAGCTTTGTATGAGAGATAGCTCATTCTATAGCTAGACATCTCTAATTCTAGTTGATCAATCCTTCCGGTGAAAAAGATATCTACACACAGTACAAAATCTGACCGGAAAGAGACTGTCTGAACTAGAGGAGTTTTTTTTTTAAACTTCAGAAAGAGTTCAGTAAGTTAAGAAAGTTCACGCATCACTTCCTTACTTCATGTATGTTCACTTGAAGTAATTATAAACAGAATTGAAGTTCATTCCGGTACAATTACGGTGTCAATCTAGTGACAGTCCGGTGAAATTTCGGTGAAATTTTTCCATTAAAGTTAGAGCACAGTCTTATATGTTGAGCGCTAGACTTTGCTAAGCTATTGATTGATTACAGAGAATTTCTGAATCACTCTAACTTAGTTCTTCTTGGCGTGGCGGTTTCCGCAAGGCTCAGTCTTCGCCGCGTCGTCAAGGAGTAGAATTGGAGAAAAGGATCAAAGAGGGCTGGTGCAAAGCAAGATTAGCAGTACCAACTCAATCTTCTGAGTGCATCCAACCATCTCTCCCAACACTGCTCTGATACCAATTGTTGGAGTTAGACGTCTGTGGAAGCACGCGAATAGCACAAGGAAGAAGAAGAAGCTTGGAGCACAACAACATCAGGTCAACCTCACAAGAGCGGATGCCCTCAGCGTTCGACAATGGGCCGAGTACCTGCCGTTCGCATACATGTTGAGTGTCTGTGTTCGTTTCCGACATGAACGTCTCGTCTGGGTGATAGAGCCGCAATCACAATCGTCCATCGCTTCTAGAAGCTTGCATGTAGACAGTTACAGTAGGCTTTTGCGTTTCAATCAAAATCAATCTGCTATCTCTTCGAATGGGCTTGAAACAGTCCCTCTGCACCGTGCTACGAGGAAGGGTCCCGTCATTAGAGCCTATCTGCCCGATTGTGTGGATTTCTAACGGGGGAGGAAATTCTCTGCGAGCATTGCGGACTCCTCCAGAGGAAATACTTGCCAAAGCTTGAACCCTCGCCTCTTGTTTACCATGAAATCCACAAGACAGAAGCGATGGGCTTCTCTGCTCTTCTTTGACGATCCTAGTGCAATTCCCATATCGCGAGCTTTGATGGGTAAGATCAATATCAGCTTTGTGTTCAGCGTCGGAGGCGAACTCAAAGAGTTGAGGCAGCTGATCAATTCTGCAAGTCATCAGGTCAACCTGAGAAGAGTGCATGCCCTCAACTACGTCGCAGAACTTCAAGCGCATTAAATGATCACAAGGTTGTGCTGAAACTAAATTCTTGTGAACTAGAAAACGACAGGCTAATCTAACTAGCACAGAGAAGCAAGAATGAGTTCAACGTTTTATGGTTGGTCAAATGCAATGAAGCAGAAAGCTACGGACAAATCTCACTAACAAGAAAGAGCCAAGATAATGAATATGAGCAATATGGCCACACATATATATCTATATATATCTAACTAATCAGCAATCCGCCGACGAATTTTATTTTCGTAGAGAAGCAATAATCTGCATTAACAATACGACCAGCTGTATGTATATGCCGTCAAGCAGAAAGGTAGAGACCAATCTTACTCGCAGAGAGGAGCGACTATGTGTAATGAAATCAGAAACCAAGATCAAAACTGAATCCACAGTACGTGGTGCTCTTTGCATCCTCTTAGATGAATCATACAACACAGTAAAGCGGCTCACTGTGATGTACTTCAAAATCTGCATACTTTTCAGCATGGATCTATCTTTTTGTCAATATTTTCCATCCCTAGAGGAAGAGCTAGCCTCATCTAAATGATCAGGCTCTAAATGTTAGATACAGATGCACTACAACAGATCGGCCATATACCGAGGTTTTTACTGAGGGAAATGAACGCGGCTATTTTTGCCGCAACGTCGATGTAGCTGTCGGTATGCACGTCGGTACTATAGCGCCGGTATGGGCGTCAGTATAAGCGTCGGTATGAGCGTCGGTATAAGCATCGGTAATAGTGATGCTCTTACCGATGCCCATACCGACACGTCTACTAGGTGCACCGTCGCGTATACCGATGCCCCCTGGGTGTACCGACGCTTATTCCGATGACATTACTGGGAGTACCGTTGCTTATACCGACGACCATATCTGCAAAATTGTTTTTGGGCAGATTGTGTTGTCTTTTGCTACAACAACATTATCATGATGTTTCTTAACAAAAGACAATACACTCTGCCCAAAAAAAACCGAGTACATGTGATGTGTACTATAATGTCAACTGAAATATGATTTCATAAAACAGAATATTATTAGACACAAAAAGCATAATGAGAATGAACCATGAATCATGTACAAAGAAAGTGACATATTTCATAAATGAAGCATTTACAAGAGTGTGGCAAACCACTGTCATATATGATGCTGTTACAAAATGTGGCAAAGCAATGCATTGCCATATAAAAATCAAATACAAAATTTTGGTGTGCCACTGCCATACACATGCAAAGTACGTTCCATATCAGCATTCCTGCAACAAAGAGCATTAATAGAATGAGATAAATTCACATGAAATTACAAACAACAAGAAAAAACCAAGTTTATAAATTAATCACCTCATCGCAAATGCTCTCATGAAACGACCGCACCGCATCCCTCCAAGTCCTCCAATAGTGCACTCAATCTGTGCTGATATCCGTGCAGTCATACCGACGATCACTTGACCGTCCGTATCTTTAAGTCAGGTTTTCAGACATTTATACCGGCGCCGCGAGTGACTGTCGGAATAAAAGGCGTCGGTATGCCCCTCATATGTTGTAGTGATATGTACGAGTTGTACCCACTCATAACATCTCCCAAACCCATATTGATAATATTACCCAACTTTCATGTTCTTCACTACTCCATCTATATACTCATGCTTGCTTCTATTTTCCCTACATGCACTTAGACCATCTCTTACATTTATACAATGGGCAAGTTCTATACTCCTAGTGATGGTGTTCCTTGCCATTTACTGGGAAATAAGCAGCATTTGTAATGTCCCTTTCAAGGGGCATATGTATTGGTGCCAAGGGATATATGAAAGAGCTAAGGCATGTTTCAATGATCTCATAGCTTAATACTAGAAAATCGAAATATTGGATATGGAAGTGATTGAGATGTCTACATTATAAAAATGTAAATGAAAAAGAATGGAGAACACGGCATACTAGATGATGCACATGAGGCCATGGCATGACTTCTCTAAGATTCCTTAATAATCTCACAATTGTAGGATCATAGTTTTGTTATAGGAAATCAAGGAAATAGTGTTTTTTTTTAACATCAACACTCAATGCAAATTAAATATACAGGCACAGTAAAATGTTTTCGTTGATGAATAAAAGGCAAATAAAAGAATAGAGATCTATAAGGTAAATGTATAGGTATAGTACAAGGTTCTCATTTATGAACTACGAAAAGGCTCATGAAAAAAAAGGCTTGTAAAAAAAGAGTATTGTCATGAACAAAACAAACCATCATCAACCTCACATTCGATCTGAGTTTCCATATCTCATGATTGGCTTAGATTTTGAAGAAACTAATGTTTGCATTATCTGTAGAACATGGAGAACCCTAAGATCAACTATGTATTTGCTTAATTCTACCATGTGGAGGTCTTTTTTGGAATTGATAACATCGTCAATGACATCATCAATTCATAGCCTTCATTGATGAATCACCCTTGAAAACCATAGCTTATGCGACGCTAGCATCGCATAAGCGACGGTCGTTTTTTTTTTTACGAGCACTCTTCGCATAAGCGATGCTAGCATCGCTTATGCGATGCTAAAACTATGCGTCGCAAATAGCATCGCTAATTATCGAGGCTATTTGCAACGTTGGCAAACTGGCTGTAATGTTTTAGCGTCGTATAAGTGACATTCTATGTTCCAGAGTGTCGCATAAGCGACATTCTAGAATCTTAAAACTGAATTTTGATTCCTCTCGGCCCATTGGTGTTGTGATTTGGATGCACAGAGAGAAATCGAGAGAGAGATAGAGAGAGAGGGAGAGAGAGAGAGAGAGAGAGAGATAGAGAGAGAGAGAGAGCGAGTGAGAGAGACAGTGAGAGAGCAAGAGCCCACTTGTTGAAGCTAGGTATGCATGCACACTACACACATACACACACATACATATGCACACACACACACACATATACACACATAGACACACACACATACACATAGACACACACACACGTACACACACACATACACATAGACACACACACACATACACACACACATACACACACACATATACACACACACATATACACACATAATGATGCATACACACACACATACATGCACACACACATATATGCATACACACACATGTGCATACATAATGCACATGCATACATACACAAACATAATGCATACACACACATATGCATACACACATAATGATGCATACACACACATAATACATACACACACATAATGATGCATACACACGCATGCACATGCATACACACACACATACATGCACACACACATATATGCATACACACACATATGCTTACATAATGCATACATACACATACATAATGCATACACACACATATGCATACATAATGCATACAAACACATACATACATACATACATGCATACACATACACACATAGACACATACACACACATAGACATATACACACACATAAACACATACACACTCATAGACACACACACATACACATAGACACACACATACACACACACACATATACACACACATACACACACATACACACATAATGATGTATACACACACATATACATAGACATATACACACACATACACACATAATGCACATACACACATACACACTGATACACATGCATACACACATACACACACATACACGCACACACATACACACACACATACACACACATATATGCATACACAGAGACATAGAGATACATACACACACATACACATACATGCATACATATGCATACATAATGCATATGCATACATAATGCATATGCATACATAATGCATATGCATATGCATACATACATACATACTTACATGCATACACACACATATGCATACATAATGCACATGCATACATACACATACATAATGCATACACACACATATGCATACATAATGCATACACACACATACACACACATATGAATACATAATGCACATGCATATGCATACATACATGCATACACATACATGCATAGACATATACACACATAGACACATACACACACATAAACACATACACACTCATAGACACATACACACTTACACACACACGCATCCAGACACATTTACACACACATACACATGCACACCGTCACATATACATAGATACACACGTATATACAGCTAGACACACACACATACACACATAGACACACACACATACACACACATATACACACACACATAGACACACACACTTAAACACACACACACATCCACACACATACACACACATACACATGCATATAGTAGATACACACACATAGACACATACATGCATATGCATACATAATGGACATGCATATGCATACATACATGCTTACATGCATACACACACATAAACACATATACACAAATACACTTACACACATAGAGACACACACACACATAGACACATACACATACACACATGCACATACACACACATATATGCCTACACACACATAGAGCGACATACACACACATACACATACATGCATACATATGCATACATAATGCATATACATATGCATACATACATACTTACATGCATACACACAGACACACATATGCATACATATGCATACATAATGCACATGCATATGCATAGATACATGCATACACATACACACACATAGACACATACACACACATACATGCATATGCATACATAATGCACATGCATACACATACACACACATAGACACATACATACACATACACACATACACACACATATACACACACATATACACACACATACACATGCATACACACACATATACACATAGACAAACACACACACACATACACACATAGAAACATACACACATAATGCATATGCATATGCATACATACATAAATACATGCATATACACACATTAACACACGTGCATACATATGCATTCACACATACGCAGGTAGAGAGACATACACACACATACACACACATACATGCACATGCATACATATGCATACATAATGCATATGCAATGCATACATACATGCTTACATGCATACACACACATACACATAGATACATATACAGATATAGACACACACACACATGTAGAGAGAGACACACACACACATACACACGCACGTAAAGAGACATACACACACATACACATACATGCACACATATGCATACATATGCATACATATGCATACATAATGCATATGCATATGCATACATACATACTTACATGCATACACAGACGTACACACATATACACACACACATATGCATACATACATACTTACATGCATACACAGACATACAAACGTATACACACACATACACACAAATATGCATACATATGCATACATAATGGATATGCATATGCATAGATATATGCTTACATGCATAGACATACACACATAGACACATACACACACATAGATACATACACACACATGGACACATACACACATATACACATACACACACATATACACACAGATTTACACACACACATAGACACACATAAATATAGAGACACACTTACACATGCATACACACAGACATCCACACATAGACATACACACACTTACACACATAGACACACACACATACAGACTTACAGAGATAGAGATACACACACACATATATAAACAAACACATACACACAAAGACACATACAAACTTACACGCACACATACACACATCCACACACATATACATACACAAGTACACATGCATATAGACGTATATATATATATATATATATATATATATATATATATACAAATACACACATATATACACACATAGACACACGCATATACACGCACATGCACACATAGACACATACACACTTACAGAGACACATACACACATCCACACACATTTACACACATACAAATGCATAGATAGATATATATAGATACACACATATGTACACACACACACAGACACACACACACATAGACACACACACACATACACACATGGACACATACACACATATATATGCATAGACAGACACATAGAGACATACACACATATATATGCATACATGCACATAGAGACACATACACACACACATACACATGCATGCATGCATACATATGCATACATAATGCATATGCATATGCATACATACATACTTACATGCATACACACATATACACACACATGCATACATTTACATACATTATGCACATGCATATGCATACATACATGTTTACATGCATACACACACTCACATATACACCTACATACACATATACACGCATACATATGTACACGTATATATATTGATTTCTAACCCTTTTTGTTTTATATGCTATGTATTATGGATCATAGTAGAGAGACAAAGGTGAAACTCACTCTCATAAAAGTCTTATGAGAGCAAGAGTTCTCCCTGATACTCTAGGGATCATCATGCATGAGTACTCTGAGATGCTTGATGATGAGCTGGATTATATGATCCAGATGCTTACCTAGCAATCAAAGGAGGGCTCTTCTGCGGCTCCACACGCAGGAAGACAGTTATCTGCTCATAGGTATGTTTTTTTTCTCATAAACTTTTTTAATGATATTATAACACATATTTTTATTTATTTTTATCTATCTATTTTCAAGACACCTATACCACCTCTAGATCATGATAGCAGAACAGAGTTGCCTATGAGGACATGCATAGGCACCTTAGGGCTAGAATGCGATATAGAGCCAGAGGCGAACATTGTGTACATAGGGAATGGATTGGAGTTTAAGAGAAGAATGTGTGCATTATGTGACTCTTACCTGCGCCTTCTCCACTTACCATGGAAGTAAGTATAAATTCTACATATAAATTGAAATATCTTATGTTTTATTTACATGATCTTTTTTATTTTTGTAGTGAGCATGACGAGAGGGATGAAAAATACATACTTAGTTCACTTGAGACAAAGTCTGGGACAGGATGGTCGCATAAGTGGTGTCTAAAAGAGATGCGGACACTTAAGGCTCATCGTCGCGATAATGCACGGTACACATTGCTTTTATGTATATATACGTGGATATGAGTATCTGTGTTTATGTATGTATGTATGTATATGAGAGGGAGAGAGAGAAAAGAGTGAGACTAGAGGTACAAATACACGCATATACACACTTATACATCACATTTACACACATATACACATACATGCACATTAATACATACTCACACATACATGCACATTTTTACACACACATACACATGCATGCAGCTACACACATATACTGAATACACATAGACACATACACATACACATACACATGCATAATCATATGTACACACAAATAGACTCATATATACACACACACACACTTAGATATCTATATATAAATAAATAAATAAATGAGTAAATCCTACTTCAAAAATCCTAATTTGAAAACACTAATTTTGATTATTAGGGTTTTCAAACCCCTAATTTAAAAACTCTAATTCAGCCTTTTAGCCATATGATTGAAGTATATGTACACATTGCATCTATTCCTCCGATGTCCTACTAGAGGGATGTCTCTCCTCCCAATCTTATGTCTCTATATATAGCTACGTGAATCAATGAGGATCATAATATATATCAAGATATATACACATCATGTAGATACACATACATAAATATAAAATGGATTAGATACACTATGCATCACACATACATGCCTAAATGCACACACACACACACACACACACACACACACACACACACACACATATATATATATATATATATATATATATATATATATATATATATATATATATATATATATATATATATATATATATATATATATATATATATATATGCATACATATTTACATGTACACATTTACAAATAGATACATATACATATATACATGTACACATCACATATACATGCCTACATGCACAAATGCATACTTATACATGCATACAAAATTATAAACAGTTGCATATATTACATGAATGCATGAATATTTTACATAAATGCATATGCATATATACACATATGCACACTAACACATGTATAGTAACGGATGCTGCATTCAAGCATATTCCATAAGTACTCATGCTTTGAACATAACGTGAAAGTTGATTCTGATCTCCCCATCCATAAATAGGACCACAAAATGACATAAGAAAGACTTCAGAGTTCAGAGGCACATATAAATCCTCTACAATAAAGAGTCCACGACCAGTATTAGTAATAGTGGATGGAGCAATCATATAGCGATTACCCAAAAAGATAAAAACCTCTCCATCTAAAGGAAGAGGTCCTCTATTCCACCCTCCATATCTTCTTCTATCATATATTTGTACTAGAGAACGATCACGAGCTGGAAATGGATAATCTCCAGGCATTTCATTCTCTAAAACAGGAGGTAGAGGATTTCTAGAAACCTTTGCTTGTAATTGATGAACAGCAAGTCCATCATATGTACAAGGTATATTAACATTATGAGAAAAGTTATCATCATCATCATCATTGAGAAAGTAGTCCTGTATATCAACAATAATTTGAATTTGTTTATGGTTTTTAAATAAAATAATGACATTAATTTATATAAAAATACATACCCAAGCATTATCACATTGACCAGGTGATGGTTCATGCTCAAAAGTACCATACTGTGCCTCATGTTCAATACATTCCAATCTTGGTCTTTGATATGTGCTATAACAAGAGTTATACCAACATATAATATGCTCTTGATAGTAAAATTCATCATAACTCCTATCGGAGGACACATGTGAAGTCATTGCATGGGTAGGAGGTGGTGGAGTACCCTCTGATGGATCAGAATCTGATTATAATAAGAAACAAAAAAAAAATATAAGTTACGTATCCATCAAATATATTTAAAAATAAATGTTTTATATACTTACAGTATATAGTCGTTGCACGATGAGGAGACGGTGGTGGATTCCATCTGATTGATCAAAATCTATAAATAATGGTATTTGATATAAATAATCTGATTATTTACATACATAAACATTCACATATACATATTTACACATACACACATATTCACATACACACATTTACACATACACACATATTCACATATACACAAATACACATTATTCTGAGATAAATGCATGTATTTTGCCTGAATGAGTGTATATGCATGCATGTGTGTGTACGTATATATGTGGATATGTATATGTCTGTTTATGTTATATGTATGTATATGTGTATATGTATGCATATATGTATGTGTATATGTTTGCATGTATATGTGTATGTGTATGTGTGTGTATATATGTGTATGTATTCTGATTTCTTTTTCTCTTTGAGATTAAATTCATAGGAGATATTGTATGGTAAAAAAAATAAGAGGCGACCTAACATACCACCTGAGACGTGGCAGTTTTTTTGTACACAACTATGTCTTCGGGAGTCATTTCCTGAGCAGAAGGTATACAAATTAATAGTGTGTATTTATAATTTTTATATATAATAGTAATTTTTTACATTTAATTTATGTATTTGTTTTTTCTTGAATAAACAGGCTGCTGCAAAGAAGAGAGATGATTTGGGTCCCACATCGCACCTAGGCCAAATGGGCCATCATGGTTTTATAGCTACATTTGTAAGTATATGTTTTATTGTGAGTATATTTTTTATTTTAGTTAAAATGCAAGAAACTAACCTTTTTTATTTGTTTCAATCTAGCGAAAGGATTATGGAGGGTATCCTTTGAAACATGAGATCGAGTATGCTAAACATTTTGGACATCGGCATTTGAGCGAGTACATGCGAGATCATCCAAATGCCTTTGTGAGTATTATTAAATTTTATATAATTATTTTATTTTGTATGAATGCTTTAATTGTTCTACTTATTTATGTTTGTTATATGTATTACAAGAGTATTATGGAGAGGAAGATATGGATGAGGTGGAGAGACATACACAGGAGGGACAATCTTGATCGTCGCAGGGTGATCATTATGATGAGGATGAGGATGATATGGATGATCATGATGCTGATGATGATTATTAGGATTTTTGATTATGACATTGAAGTATATCTATTTACATATATATATATATATATATATATATATATATATATATATATATATATATATATATATATATATATATATATATATATATATATATATATATATATATATATATATATAGATATATATATAATTTCAAATATGTTTTGAATTGTGTGTATGGTATTAAGTAATGAAAAGTTTTGTTCTATTGATTGTTGTTATTGTTTATATTAAACATGTGTTTTAGTACTTTAATTATATTATTCATTCATATGTGTGTACGTCAGTGTAGATGTATGTGTGTGTATATGTATGTATGTGCATGTTTATGTGTGTGTATATGTATATATGTGCATGTGCATGTGTAAGTGTATATGTGTGTATATGAGTATGTGCATGTGTGTGTATATGTATGTGCATGTATATGTGTAAATCTATGTTTATATGTGTCTATGTGCATGTATATGTGTATATGTATGTATGTGCATGTGTGTGCGCATGTGTATATGTGTGTGTATGTATGTGCATATATATGTGTATATATGTGTATGTGTGTGTATATATACATATGTGCATATGTATGTGTATATGTATAAACATATATAAATGTATGTATATGCAAGTGTATATGTATGAAACATGCATGTGCATGTGGATGCATTTCCATTTGCATCCATGTGCATGCATGTGGATGTGCACATACATGTATTTAAGTATATCTTAATGTGTGTATGTATATATATATATATATATATATATATATATATATATATATATATATATATATATATATATATATATATATATATGAAATAATGAATGCATGTAAGTCTTTTTATGTGGTTGTAGGAATGTTTTTGCATATGCATGTGTATGTGTGTGTATGTGTAAGTGTATGTGCACATGTATCTGTGTGTACACATGTAGCTCCCGCGTATGCCATCCTCTCCTTCTCTCTCTCTGTCTCTCATTTTCCCCTCTGCCCTGAGTAAGAACAGGAGAACGAGGGGGATATTGTGCACTCAGGTGCAAGGGGATGGGAGGAGATAATGAAGCAGGAAAGGATTGAGCACGTTCTAATGTAAACAAGGGTGTTCAATGAAGGGTGTTATTTGGCATGTTAGTAGTGAGAAGATTTCTTAACAAGGGAAATATCTTATTGAGAATCGTGCTCGTAGCTTGTCATCCATATGGCATGAACTGTAGAAGTCATGTGAGATCATTTTTTCTAGACGACACGTGAAGTTGCGAGTGGCATGGGTATAGAAAACATAACGAGGAAGTTTAAGTTTTGAATTCTGCAGGCATCTTTGCACATGGTGGATGCAATAGTTATTGCTATAGAACTGCACGATGAAGGAAAATTGAGAAGTGGGTATGTCAGAACAAATAGGAGCATCCTCTCTCTGTCTTCCCCCTCCACCCCCCGCACAACTCCACCACCCCGCCCCTCACCACACCACCCTTCTCTCCTCCACAGCCCCCGTGATCCCCCTCCCTCCTCCCTAGTCCCACAGCCCCCCTTCTCTCTCTCTCTCTCTCTCTCTCTCTCTCTCTCTCTCTCTCTCTCTCTCTCTCTCTCTCTCTCTCTCTCTCTCTCTCTCTCTCTCTCTCTCTCTCTCTCTCTCTCTCTCTCTCTCCCCCCCCTCCGCCCCCCGCACAACTCCACCACCCCGCCCCCCGCACAACTCCACCACCCCGCCCCTCACCACACCACCCCTCCCTCCTCCACAGCCCCCGCGACCCCCCTCCCTCCTCCACAGCCACAACGACCCCCCTCCCGCCTTCGTAGCCCCACAGCCCCCCTTCTCTCTCTCTCTCTCTCTCTCTCTCTCTCTCTCTCTCTCTCTCTCTCTCTCTCTCTCTCTCTCTCTCTCTCTCTCTCTCTCTCTCTCTCTCTCGCTCTCTCTCTCCCCCCCCCCTCCGCCCCCCGCACAACTCCACCACCCCGTCCCGCACCACACCACCCCTCCCTCCTCCACAGCCCCCGCGACCCCCCTCCCTCCTCCATAGCCCCTGCGACCACCCTCCCTCCTCCGCAGCCCCATAACCCCTCCCTCTCTCTCTGTCTCTCTCTCTCTCTCTCTCTCTCTCTCTCTCTCTCTCTCTCTCTCTCTCTCTCTCTCTCTCTCTCTCTCTCTCTCTCTCTCTCTCTCTCTCTCTCTCTCTCCCCTCCGCCCCCCGCATAACTCCACCACCCCGCCCCTCACCACACCACCCCTCCCTCCTCGAGAGCCCATGCGACCCCCATCCCTCCTCTAGAGCCCCCGCGACCCCCCTCCCTCCTCCACAGCCCCACAACCCCCCTTCCCTCTCTCTCTCTCTCTGTCTCTCTCTCCCTCTATCTCTCTCTCTCTCTCTCCCTCTCTCTCTCTCTCTCTCTTTCTCTCTCTCTCTCTCTCTCTCTCTCTCTCTCTCTCTCTCTCTCTCTCTCTCTCTCTCTCTCTCTCTCTCTCTCTCTCTCTCTCTCTCTCTCTCTCTCTCTCTCTCTCTCTCTCTCTCTCTCTCCCCCCCCCTCTGCCCCCCACACAACTCCACCACCCCGCCCCTCACCACACCACCCCTCCCTCCTCTACAGCCCCCACGTCCCCCCCTCCCTCCTCCACAGCCCTCGCAACCCCCCTCCCTCCTCCGCAGCCCCACAACCCCCGTTTTCTCTCTCTCTCTCTCTCCCTCTCTCTCTCTCTCTCTCTCTCTCTCTCTCTCTCTCTCTCTCTCTCTCTCTCTCTCTCTCTCTCTCTCTCTCTCCCCTTCGCCCCCCGCACAACTGCACCACCCCGCCCCTCACCGCACCACCCCTCCCTCCTCCACAGTCCCCGCGACCCCCCTCCCTCCTCCGCAGCCCCACTCCACCTTATCCCACAGCGTCCCACAACGCCCCCGCCTCTCTCCCTCACCTCCCTATCCCTCCCTTCCCCACCCAATCCTCCTTATCCTCCCCCCTACCCAAATTCCTCTCCCTCCTGCATCCACCTGACTCCTCGCTCTCTCTCCCTCGCCCTCCCTCCCCCTTCCTTGTGAGCTGACCAACTCTGATGGTCTATTCTCCAAGCCACCAACTGGAATAAAATGGAAGGATCAAATCAGTTACATGATGAAACTAATAGCAAGAGGCAAGATGAAGTCTATTGGGGATCACCATTGGCCTCACATAAGTTCTTCTAGCTGCTCTGATTCGTCGGCTGAAGATGTGGAGAAATATATAGCCATAGTAAAAGAGATTGTGGATGAGGGGAAACGGGTCTTCTATCCCTTAATATGGATATGAAGGGTATGGCAGATCAAAATCTTCTTGCTTATAAACTGAATCAGAGGTAAAAGAAGGTCAATTAGACACTATTTACAAGTTTCTGCTCATAAGGCAGTACCGCAATGAGTAGATGGGAGGCACTGTTTGGACTTTGAGGCTACAGAAGGTCGAGTCCAAGGTGAGGCGAACCTGTCACCATGGCATTGAACTTACTTGTCCGACCTATGAAAACATTAAAACTCACTTGTGACTTATCAATTAAGGAGACTGAGAGTAGTCCTGCATTTCAATGTCTGAGGGTTAGACCAATATCACGGGCGGCATATAATATGGGTCTCTGATTTTATGCATATAATATCACGAACCTATTTTTGAGGATCCACTTCAAGATTGGTGGCATATTTGATCTACCCCTCCAATTTTGGGCAATCAATCGGTGAATGATCAGTGGACGTGAGGAATCGGCAAGGCCCTCTTGGCCTATTGGAGTCTATAAAAGCAATGGACGTGTTCATTTGGAATACATTCAGATATACAAACATATACATATGTACGTATAGGAGTCCTCTCTTGGCACTCTTTGGCTACAAGCCTACTATAGGAACTCACTCTATGGTGAGGATACAGACGTGGGCTTCCTAGTGGAGGGCTAATAGTACTATAGTGTGAAGAGAGTGGCCTGGCTTTGTCTCTCAGTGTGAGTCAGTGGTATTTTTATGCTCCTTTCCTTAGAGCAATTCTTCAGACTTTGTATTGATCAGTGCTAATCTGCATCTAGCTATGTTCATTGTATGGATTGGATGAATCTCTTGTAATGATATTGTTTAATTCTAGAGTGGCATGCTAGCCCAAAGCATCAACTTTAGAGCATTTCTTTTGCCTATGTTGTAATCATCCGTTCGAACTAAAGAGCGATATGTCCTCCTTTATTGTCATTCCTCATTAATATTTTCTTGAGTATTCACAACTCTATGCAATCATTGATATCTGCCTGCTCACAAAAGTGTTAAAGGGTATATTTCCGTAAGGAGAACCTCCCTTGAGTAGGTGAAGTACTGGAGCACTTGTTGCATGCTCCTGTTAAAAGTAGATACCCAGTACCTCATCTACACCATACAATGATGTCTATGCCATTTATGGTAAGGCATTGAATGTTATTTCTTAAGATGAACATTATAGTTCATGTACTTTCTTAAGTTGAAGATTAGAGTTTCTAGGATTAAAAGTGAAAGCATTTAATGTTCTTTCTTAAGTTGTTTCTTAAATAAAGAATCATCTCATAACCTGAACAGAAACCATATCTTGGATAATCATGTTTATTCCATGCACCATTCCATGAATCATAAAGTGAAATGGTCAATGTTGTCTCACATATCTCTATACCTCTCCATAACTCTTGGATGAGAGGAGAGACATATACGTTGATGCAGTTGACTAGTGCTTCCTTCTTATTTTGGATATCATTCTTTGAGTCAAAACATATAAGATCTCTCACATTACATCGCATGAGAGTGATGATCAAATTATAGTTGATTGACATCATTCCCATGTTTAAAATTTCTATCTGGTTTCATTTCATAATCGTGATAATTTTAAGGTGTTCATATTTTAACATAATTTGTTAAAGTACAATAGAGCGGTGAACTTTACTAATGGATTTTATTCAAGTTTCTTGTAATGCGATCTATTTCATTTAGTGTATCATTCATAAGTATATGTATGTAGGTACGCATGTGTACATACATATTTGTGGCTTTCGATATATGTGTATGCATGTATATATATATATATATATATATATATATATATATATATATATATATATATATATATATATATATATATATATATATATATATGTGTGTGTGTGTGTGTGTGGGTGTGTGTTTGCGTGTGTATGTTTTTATATCTACGTGTGCTTGCGTAAGTACATAGCTTCATGTATGTATGTTTTTATACGTATGTAGGTATGTATGAATGAGTGTATATACATAAGCACTTATGTAGATATGTATGCATGAATCTATGTATGTATCAAATGTAAGCATGCATGCATATTTATGAATTTATGTAACTATGCATGTCTAGATGTATGAAGTTATGTAGGTATGTCTATTAATGATATGATCTATCACATCATGGTTGCAACCTATGTTCTTAGAATTTTTTATACCTTTGACAAGACCAAAACAAAGCATTAGGCAAAAAAGGGAACCCTGCATGGGCCTTGTAAGGATTCCTAATTTTTAGGGATTAAAGTGGCTAATCAAGTGTGTTAAGAGGTTGGGAAATACCACTAGTGGTATTGTCAAGTGAAATAAAGAATAAAAAAGACATATGCTCAAAGAGAGGAATCGTGTGCATTTCTAACCATTGGATTTTTGGATTGTACGGTCACGATGAAATTGAAAAGCATGGGATCTAGAAGACAACACAAGCGCATAGTCTCTGGCAATAAACGACAAAATAGCTGCAGCCACGCGAAGAGAGAGAGTAAAATTTCGCAAGCTTCGCCTAATCTCCACCATGCGATCACATTTCCAATGGATGGTTGAGATTGAAACCCAACCCACTGTCACTAGAAGACAAAATAGCTGTAGACTCTGTCACTAAAGGACAAAAATTCAAAAAATCGTGGGTATGAGAGAGAAGGGCATTCGAGATGCGCGTAGCTTTTCTTCCGTTCGATCTTGTGGAGAATGGATGGTATGGATTGAGGAGGAAGTGATCCATATAAAGATCAAATATCATCCATTGATTTGTTTCAAGATCTAATGGCCCAAAATGAAGGCACCTTTTTTTCTTTTGGGAGCAACCCCATCCATTAGATGTAAGCAACATCTAAGGGCTATAATTTAAAGTGGCCCATTTCTTTAGAACTAATCATGGCCATTGAATCTTGAAGGCATCCAAGGGTTGAGTTTGAATCCCATGTATTTCAAAAACCACCCAGAGAACAAAACTACGAATTTTAGGATGTTTGTGTGGTTTTGACTGGCCCAAACCAAGGGAAGCCTATGCCTAGCCTATGTGATTAAGGTACTAGACTGTGTCCACCACCCTCTTCTCATTGGTCCATCACTAATCACTCCTTAAGCCAAAAGGCCCATGCAGGTTTCACTTTTTTCCCTAATGGCATGGACCAAAACATGAACTATAACTTGGAGAGAACTTACTTGGAATTCGGGTGACTTCTTGAGCTCCCAAGATATGCATTGGCAAGACAAAGAATATATGTGGCCAACCCCTCCTTGTATAGGTTATCAAGGGCAATTTATCGATGGTGGTTACTTATTGATGATGTCATTGATGATGCCATCAGTTCAAAACAACGCCTCCAAGTGTCAAAATCAGGCAAAAGGATAGACCATCTTAAGGCTTTGGCAATGTCCATACACAATGGAAGCATTAGTTTCTGCAAAATTGGAGCCAATGATGCGATATGGAAAGTCACATGGAATCTTATGTTGAAGATGGTTTTCTTTTTCCATGACATCACCTCATTCAGGATTGATGAGTTCCACGAGGAACAATTGTGTCACTCTGAGATCTTCTAGGACTTGAATTTTCATATCTCTTGATCTTGGTAGAGTGTTTGATATGCGGTACTCGAAGAGCATAATGATGGATATCCATGATGAAACTAGAAAGGGTTTGCAGTAGTATCTGGGTATAGAATCAAGATTATGATTCTCATGATGCACTAAATTTCTCTTTGGAGTCTAATGTGATCTTTTTAATGTGGGATGGTGATCCTGGAAGTCATAATTTCAACTTGTTTCTTCTTTCTAGGACACTTGAAAAGCATGTGAGCATGATCTCCACAGTAAAAACATAGCCCATTATCCTTCCCATGTTTTCTTTCATGTGGTCTAAGTCGCTTTCCCCTCATGTTATCCGATCACATGGGTTTTTCATTGAGTTTCTTCTAAAATAGTTTTCTTTTTTTGAAATAGAGGTAAAACTGTGTTCTTGATCTCTAGTATAGGTTCTCTTCTCTTGATTTCTCTGAGAAAACCTATTATCACACTCAATTGCTTGATTCATAAATTCTTTCAAGGAGTTTACATTGGGCATGGTTAGCATGAGGTCCTTGACATTGTCACGTAAGCCCCATCAAAATTGGTTCATAAAATAATCCTCATGTTTTGTGAGATCACAAATGATTTGTTTGAACGCTAATGCATAGGTAGACGCAAACCTATTTCCTTGATGTATCTTCCTTAGTTTTGTTTCAGCAACACCTGAACAATTTGTATCTCCAAATGAACATGTGAACTCTAGAACAAATGCCTTGAAATCATACAAAATATTCATATCCTTCTTAAGTATAGGTGCAAAGCATGAAATAGCAAGGCTACATAGTAGAGTTCCTAGGATTCCTAGGTGAGACGAATCATGTGGGTACCTATCTAGTTGCATCCTTATGAGTAGTTTCAGTTGTTGGAGAAATTCTCGAAACCTTGATCTTGTCCCATAAAATTCCTTAGGCATCCTCACTTTTGAGCTTTTCTTCATGTTAATCTTCATGGGGCTACTTGAAGTTATGTGATTACATCTTGAACATTTTCTTGCAAAATCCATTGTTGGCTTTCTTGTATCTCTTTGAGTTGTTCTTGAAAAACTTTAAGTGTATGAAAAAATTCTTCAGGAAGCATCACCATGTTGCCTTGTCCTGATAAAGGTAGCGTTGCCAAAATGCTAGGGGAGCACTCAATCATTCCCTTTGAATAGACTAGATAAGATCACAGAAATACTCTTTTGATTACAAGTTCACCCACATAAGAAAATAATATAAGAATATATAAGTGATACAAGACCTCCCACAACTCGGGATTCATAGGTATGGATGATAGGGCAGGACACATGAGATCATTGAAACATGCTTTAGTTAGCTCTTTCATATATTCCTTGGCACTAGTAGATATGCCCCTTGAAAGGGACATTACAAATGATGCTTATTTCCCACTAAATGGGAAGGAACACCATCACTAGGAGTGTTGAACTTGTCGATTCTATAAATGTAAGAGATGTTCTAAGTGCATGCGGGTTAAATAGAAGCAAACATGATTATATAGATGGAGTACTGAAGACCATGAAAGCTGGTTTATATTCTGAATATGGGTTTGGGAGATGTTATGAGTGGGTACAACTCGTACATCTGTATCTAACGTTTAGAGCCTGATCATTTAGATGAGGCTAGCTCTTCCTCTAGGCATGCAAAATCCTGACAAAAAGGTAGATCCATGCTTAAAAGTAGGCAGATTTTGAGTACATCACAGTGAGCCGCTTTACTGTGTTGCATCATTCATATAAGAGGGCTCACAAAAAACCTTATTATGAACCAATCAAAATACCTACTGCTTTATATGTTATCCGGGATTTTTCCATATCAACCGGTTTCAAAAGGCAAAGAGTAGTCTCCCCCATGTTTTTAAAGGCGAAGAAATAAGAACGTCGGTTTTTTAAAGGCACAACTTTTAAATGAACATTATCTTAAATAATACGTAAAATCATATTCACTAAAACAAATATATTTCAAAACCACAACCGTTACATTGCCATGACAAAATTTAAAAAATAAACATGAATTATGTTTTATGATTGCAATTGCAATTCTTCCGCTCCAGAACCATGGAAGCTTCCATCCACAACATAGCGATAAACTATGATTTTTATTACATACTTTATATCTAAGTACCCTTATTTTACACAATATTACCCTTACTTTACACAATCTTACACCTATCTCCTTTTAACCATGATGAGTTTCCCTACGTGTACATGACATCATCACTAGCATGGTTGGTGAGCTCTTATTGTTGATGTTATGAGGCCATCATTTCCAACCACTCTTTAATCATGGTGAATGCTTTAATCTAATTTCTCCCTCTTTTTTTTGCCACAATCCATGACCTCCTTTGATAGCACTGCATATGATTACTTCACTGCTGCTATCTCTCATTCATGGTAGTGATTAATTACTTACTAACCTCTTTCAGGTGTGTGTTTAATTTTGAAAGCTCTGACCACACTTCTATTATACTGACACTAGCATGGCACACTTCTAAATTCACACCAGCATAAGAATTCTTAGCATCAAGTTTATCCAATTCGAGATTAACGATGGAAACATGCCTACAACCTTGAGATTTCATTTTACACGCATAGACGTATGTCTTTGTGTGAGGCGTGAGCGAGATAGTCTATACTATCATCATGCAAATGGAATATTCAGACTTTAAAACTTAATCTCACTTCCATTTTGATCTCTTTTGTTCGTTGATTAGCACAAAAATATTTTTGTTTCGATCAAATGCTTACAATGTGGATTATTTAAATGAGAATTAATTTATGGTTTACCGAATTCAATTGAGAACTGTTTATAATCAAACTAAGAACATTTGTGTATTATGTTTAATTATATTTCTTTATGGACTTCCATGTGAGAAGCTCCATATGATGAATTCAGCTACTACATCGTCCACACTGCACATGCATAGTACGTAAATGCCAATGGAAATAAATCATATGACATATAGGGAATTTAGTAATATACCTGGTGGCTCGAGGCTGGAGCGGAGCAAGTGGCTAGTGAAAAGTACCAATTTCTAATGATCTTTTCCCTATAAGACTTAAGGTTCTCAATGCTCTACAGTTTATGCCCGTGAGTCCCTGCCTTCAAACATCATCGATATTGGTATCCTGTTGCTCGACTCCTTGCAATTACCTCATGAAAAATATAACATAAAAAAAAAATCAGAAGTTGAAACTCCTACTCAAGCTTGAGTGCTCATGAACAATATGATGAAGTTCCAACATCGCACCAATGCTCACAAACAATATGATGAAGTTTCAAGATGGTTTTGCGTAGGGGTTTGAAGCAACATAGTACTATAACAGAACTCCAGATGACAGAGAGTCCTCAGTCTAGACTAACAAACTTCAAACTTCGAAATTTGAAGTATGAACAGTGCCTAGTGTGGACGATGTGCTTCCGTAGAATGCATATGCTCGTAGCCTCATTGAGGTTGAAAGCTCGAGCCTCAAACTCCATACTAGAGGGTTCGCAACTTAGCCACGACAGAGGAGTCGCTAGTGCTCATCGCTCATGCCCTAGGGTAGTACTGTGTACACACTACGAATTCGAATTCTGAGAGTCACGAGTCAAGATCTAATATAAGTATGCATACATTAAATGTAGGCAGCGTATTAAAATCTTCACCAAACTAATTCACAAATGGCTTTCAAATTTCAAGTTTCAACTACGGGAGGCTCCTCGAGACAAGCACCATATGGCATAATAGTAAATACACTTTGTCAAACCTTGTCATCATTTAATGCGACGTAGTTGAGGGCATCCGCTCTTCTGAGGTTGAAGTGATGACTCGCAGAATTAATCAGCTGCCTTAACTCTTTGAGTTCGCCTCGGACGCTGAACACGAAGCTAATATTTATCTTACCCATCAAAGCTCGCGATACAGGAATTGCACGAGGATCGTCAGAGAAGAGCAGAGAAGCCCTACGCTTTTGTCTTGTGGATTTCATGGTAAACAAGAGGCGAGGGTTCAAGCTTCGGCAAGTAGTTCCTCTGGAGGAGTACGCAATGCTCGCAGAGAATCTCCTCCCCCGTTAGAAATCCACACAATCCGGCAGATAGGCTCTAATGGCGGGACCCTTCCTCGTCGCACGATGCAGAGGGTCTGTTTCAAGCCCATTCGAAGAGATGGCAGATCGATTTTGAATGAATCGCAGAAGCCCGTTGTAACTGCCCACGTGCAAGCTCTAGAAGCGAGGGACGATTGCAATTGCGGCTCTATCATCCAGACGAAGCCTTCATGTCGGAAACGAACGCAGACACTCAACATGTATGCGACCGGCAGGTACTTGCCCCATTGTCGAATGCTGAGGGCATCCGCTGATATTGATCTTACACATGAACCCTCCCGATACAGGAATTGCACAATGATCCTCAAAGAAGAGCAGAGAAGCCCAGCGGCTTTGTCTTGTGGATTTAATGGTAAACAAGAGCCGAACGTTCAAGCTTCGGCAACTAGTTCCTATGGAGGAGTACGCAATGCGCGCAGGGAATTTCCTCCCCCGTTAGAAATCCACACAATCCGGCAGATAGGCTCTAATGGCGAGACTCTTCGTCGTTGCACGGTGCAGAGGGTCTGTTTCAAGCCCATTCGAAGAGATGGCACATTGATTTTGATTGAAACGCAGAAGTCTGCTGTAACTGCCGACATGCAAGCTTCTAGAAGCGATGGACGATTGCAGTTGCGGCTCTATCATCCTGACGAAATCTTCATGTCGGAAACGAACGCAGACACTCAACATGTATGCGACCAGCAGGTACTGCCCCATTCTCAAAGAAGGACATCGTTAAAGAGAAACAGATGGGCTCTATTCAACTTTCTCTTAGTCGAACCAATCACAACGGCAATATTTGTTTCCAAGGAATTCACAACAGTTCCATTATTTCGACCTTCGGCAGGTTTTGAGAATCGCCGCGATACGGTTGAGTTTATCTAAAAAGTCTCTCATGCAAGGAACCATAAATGTGGAGCGCTTACAGATTATACGACGACCATTGTAAATGACAATGTTTGACGCTTGAGCAGATTATACGATTCAGTGCTCCATTTCGGTTCGACATTCTATTGTAACAAACTTTTGTCCTCTAACTTCTCTATCGAAAAGAGAGTACCTTCCAATGATTTTGTCTCTTTCTTGTCCCGAGTCCCGACCATCCTATTATATGAGTGATGCACTCCGTTCTTCGTCGTTCTTCCCCAAGTGTATGTATGTATTTGTGTATCACAATCATTACAACTACCGATCATCAGTATTACCCCTATTTCCCTTGTTTCTTTGTCTTTTACGTTAAAGTTTTTGAATTTCCTATTCATATTCATTAATGAATGTTGGCATGCATGTATTACTATATGCAATGAAAGTCGAAATATCATTTTTCTCGAGAACTTAGATTTTTAAAAACATTTCCCTTGTATGATAATAACTTAGCTATCAAATTTGAAGAAGACTGATTCCTCCATGCATGTCGAATTTCTTCATCAAATCTCTCAAGATATTCATTGAAATAATACATGCACTCATCAAGCATCCATCATTCTACCATGAAACCTTCATGTTTTGCTCTTTGTCTTAGATAACCTTTCAATATACCTAAGAATCTCTTTTCCAAAAGCATCCATCGGATGCTGAAAACTTTCTAAATCTACATTTAATTCATAAGATGGATGATCACATGGACTTTTATATAAACAAAACAAGTTGTGAGATCTTTCTCCATAAAAAAACATTAGGTCTCTACATTCATGTTTCTTCTCTAAGATTGAATCTCTACTGATTTCATTTGATGTAACTCACCTACTATTAAATTATACACTCCTATTGAGTTTTTCACATCCATTGATAAGACGAGATAGATTATGTTTCACAAAGCTATTGCAAGCATGTGTCTTTAACCGAAGTAAGTTTTTATCATCCAAAGTAAACATTTTTTGATATGTCCTTCCATAGGTTGTTTCATTTCTTCACTTTATTTTGTCTTCCAATGTAGCGAGATGTTGGCTTAATGGAAAAAAAAAATCTTGAATATGTGCATAGGACCATGAAGATTAGAAATCTTTAACTCTCTCCAATATTCCAAAGAATACCATATTGACATATTCTCTAGTACTAACCATTGTGCTTTGCCCTTCATCTTCACATTATAATATAGTTTATAATCATTGAAGATTTTTTATTGTTGATCCATATGAGGTACTTTTTCCTTTGAAGACACCAATCCATTAAGAATGCTTAGGTATTTGATCTTTCCATTAAATGTATTACTTTTCTTTTGCATTATAATGGATAATCATTAGGGAAAATGTATCGATATCAAATATATATTTTTCTACTATAAAATGATGTTAATAAATCACCATTATAAGGACACAGTATGGGAAGTGGGGTGGGTCTCAATAAGAATCAATCAAAGGTTTATAGGATCTTCCATTACATGGACCTTAGCATACACATCTAAAGAGGAGGTACTGGGGTATCTATTCCTAACAGGAACAAGCAGCAAGCACTCCAGTACTTCAACTACTCAAGGGGGGTTCTCTGTAGGGAAGTATACCATTTAACAATTCTGTGAGCAGGCAGATGTCAATGATTGCACAGAGTTGTGAATACTCAAGAAAATATTAATGACAAAATGACCATAAAGGAAGACCATCCACTCCTTAATTCGAATCAGGTGATTACAAGATAGGTCAAAGTGATGCTCAAAAGTTCATGCTCGGGGCTAACATGCCACTCCAATACTAAACAACATCAATACAATGGATTCTTCCAATCAGCACAATGGACCAATTATATGCAGATCAGCACTCGTCAATACAAATGGTGGAAAATTGCTCTCAGGCACACTAATCAATACAAATGGTGGAAAATTTCTCTAAGGCACAGAGCATAAAAATAACACTGACTCACAGAGAATGACAATCGAGCCACTCTCTTCACACTATAGTGCTATTAGCCCTCTACTGGGAAGCCCACGCTCTATATTCACACCACAGAGTGACTTCCTACAGTAGGCTTGAAGCCACAAGTGCCAAGAGAGGACTTCTGTATGCACGTATGCAAATGTGTATGCACATCCACAAATGATGATTAGTCCTCCAGTGTAAGCTTGATGTTTGGATCAATTGGTGTAGAAACTGAGTGACACTGGTCCATGTTATATCTGGAAAGTAGATTAGAGCAGTACTTCTTCTGTGATAGGAATATACCTTCTTTTGTTTGCCAAACTTCCATACCCAAGAAGTAGTGTAGGAAGCCAAGATCTATCATAGAGTACTCAAGGTGAAGCTGTGTGATGATAAACTGGATGCGTTCTTTGTCTGAGCTTGTCAGGATCAAGTCATCTACATAGAGAATGATGATGCCTACTAAAGACTGCTTTTGATAGATATAGAGATTAGCATCAGCATTGCTTCTGTGAAATCCCTTGTCTTCAAAGAACTTGTGAATCTTTTCATACCAGGCCCTAGGAGCTTGCTTAAGTCCGTAAAGCGCCTTGTGAAGCTTGTAGACTTGATCTTCTTTGCCTTTGATCTTGAGGTTGTTCAACATATACTTCTTCTTGAATATCGCCATTGAGGAATGCACTTTTGATGTCTAGCCAGTAAATGGGCCACTTCAAATGACAACTTAGTGCTAAGATGATTCTTATGGTTGTGAATCTTGCAGTAGGAGCAAAGGTTTCTTCATAGTCAATGCCATGTTGTTGCTTGTATCCCTTAGCTACCAACGTGTCTTTGTACTTGTCTAATGTGCCATCTAACTTATACTTAACTTTATAAAGCCACTTAACTCCTGTGACTTGATGATTTGTGGGCTTAGGTAAAAGAGTCCAAGTTTTGTTCTTCTCGATTCCATCCATTTCTACTTGCATAGCTTCTTCCCACTTAGGTTGTCCTTGAGCTTCTTTGTAATTAGATGGTTCCGGGATTTGTTGAATCTGATGCATTAAGGCGTAGTTGACATAATGACTTTGTTCTTGTTGTCTCTTCTCAATAAGTCTTTGAGATCTTCTTGGATGACTTGAAGTACTCGCTTCTGAGTTGGATTTTGGAAATACTGAGTCCCCCTCTGAAGTGTAGATAGGTGGACTAAGACTTGTACTTGAATCTTTTCTTGAGTATGAGGAAGCTTCATTGAAGATCACATCCTTCGAAATGGTGATGGAGTGGTTTTCCATATCATATAGGCGGTATGCCTTTGATTGGTCATTGTACCCTATGAATATGTGTTTCTTGGACTTTGATTGTAACTTGTTTCTATCTTCTTTTGGTACATGGACAAAAGCTTCACTACCAAAGACTCGAAAGTAATTCACATTTGGTTTTCTTCCATAGTATGCTTCCAAGGGTGTTTTGTTACGTAACGCACTTGTAAATCCTCGATTAAAAATGTGAACGATAGTATGCACAGCTTTTGCCCATAACGTGTAGGGTAGATCCCTGTGATGACACATTGTTCGTGCCATTTCCATCACACTGAGTATCTTTCTTTCAGCTACTCCGTTCTGGGATGGAGTATGAGGTTGAGTGATCATCTGGTTGAGAAAGTTATCAAAATCATGATTGGTAAAGTCACCACCTCCATCTGATCTGATGGTTTTGACTTTAATTGAAGCTTCATTCTCAACTTCCTTGATCCAAGTTTGAAACTTAAAGAATGTGTCTACCTTTGACTTCATGGTAGACTCTTGGGAGTTAGTTGATTTGGCCCTTATTGAATGGCCCTTTGGCCTTCATGGTAGACTCTTCGGAGTTAGTTGATTTGGCTCGTGACTCGTGAAGGAGCGATAGTCGACGAACCTCTTCCCAAGATAAGACTTGGCCACGATTATACAAAGTTGTGACAAATGTCTCGTATGACTTAGGTAACTTGTTGAGAAGCCGAATGGCTATGTCTTCACTAGAGATCTCCCTACCACATAGTGCTAATTTATGCTGGTAGTCCTCAAATTGGGCTATGATCTTGGTAATTGTGTTGTGTGGCCTAATTGTGAAATTATGAAACTCGGCCTCTAATGCATATAATTTCGAAGGGGTTTTGTCTTCATACAGTACTGCTAACGTATCCCAAGCATCCTTGGACATCTTGCATGCAGTGATATCTCCTTTCGTCACTTCGTCACATGCAAGTAATAGTTGACCTAAAGCTCTTTTGTCCTTGACATTCCATACATGCCAATTGTCTAAGTTGGTATCCCTATTGGGTTCGGGGTGTGACCTATCTACTACCTCATGCAGAAGATTCGTGTAGAGATATGCACGCATGACATCTTTCCATAGATTGTAATTTTTTCCATTGAGTCGTTCATCCTTAGGCATAAAAATAGGGGTGAAAGAGGGTAAGAAGTTAGCCATAGATTATGATCTACCTTCACTTTTGGTCATTACAAAACTTTGAGGATTAAGTGTTTAGAAACACTATCAAAGATACTTGCCAAAAATACCGCTTCAAAATAATTTCAAAGCTTGAAATGAACGACTCGATACCGCACTTAAAATTCTTGGGGTGTGGGGGGGGGGGGAGGGGGGCTTAGAGTAGCCCTACACTTGTACAACACCAAGATAAGTCGACGCGAGAGGAGGGATTAGAGTAGCCCATTGCATACCGATTGAGCCTTAAAGTAGGCTTGGGAACTTAAGAAACTTTGTGGGTGGGCTTAGAGTAGCCTCCAACCCACAAATGTGCACACACACGATACTTTTCTTCTTACATTTTGAGTGTACAAAGAGGGACACTTAGTGCCAAAAATAATGATGGGGTAGCTAAGGATTTAGTCCCTTGAAAATTTGCAAAGTGCCATTTGAGTGGTGCCAAATTGAGTGCCACTATGGATCTCTAGAATGTTTCCAAAAAGAGGAAAATGATATGAAGGTGTTACAAGGGTGTGATGTTTTACAATATAGGTAAGTGCCCTTGGATCAATACAAAGGTAAAGATAAGTTGCTTCATAGTCTGCTACAAAGATGTATGTGAATTACAATGGGGCTTTAAATATTATGGCAAAGAGAATGTCAAAAGATACTTTATGATCTCTGATCTTTGACTGAAACAAATCATCAGACACAAGAGAATGATACACTCGATGGCACACTCAACACAGAAGTAGATAAGTTCAATGTACATGGATAATGCATCAGTGATGATATAAAGGCCTCTGACACCTGCCGAATCTCGGCTCCATGTAAAGCTAGGAGCTCCACTAAATCAAATGACCAAATGACTCGTCCCTGTCAGCCATAACGTGGGCCACTCCATCAGATTTAGCTTTTTTTATGGCGCGCTCTCTCTCAGAGCTTTCATTTCTGTTTACGTGAGGAATTTAGAGGTTTGTCATTGATTTACAGGAAAAGAACCAGCAGATTTGGAGATTTACCTCTCTCTCTCTCTCTCTGGCTTCCGAGATTAGACTGCGTGGAGCATACAGCATACCCATACAAATTAGATGAGCTCTTGATAAATTATCATGAACGCGAAGGAAGTTGTTAGAGCTGCTAACAGAAACCATGAGAACCAAGAGAGCAAGCTACGGGGATACAGGCGTACCCCGTTCCTTGAAGAGGCCGAGGAGGAAAACATGTTACGACGTTGAAGATGTTACTTGCGCACAGCTATGATGCTAGTCAGAAACGAGCAAGATGGAACTGCTCCACACCGGCTGCAGGTGGTTCTGATGGCGAATGCCTGCGAAGCTGCAGCTTCTTGGATAGGCTTCCTAACGATCAGCTCATCTCCTTTCTTGCGTGCGTCAGCTCGAGGTTGAATCGCCCAAGGACATAGTGAACACAACCTTGACGTGTAAGCGGTTCATGAAACTGTCGGGAAGGCACAACAAAAGCTTTATAACAGAGAGCGGCCGAGTCTAGAACATCTATTCTCTCTCTCTTTCTATCTTTCTAGAGAGAGACCTTAGCACCAACAGTGTGACGAACTAGGTAGCCTCTCTCGATAGAGAGCTAGACTATTCGAATGGTTGTAGCCGTAGTTCTCTATAGCTGCTGCTCGTGATCAGTTCGCCTCAATCGTCTGATAGTCCGAAGATTGATCTCTATTGTATGTGTGCAACTCGAACCAGAAAATTGCCAATTCTTGCTTGCGACAGAGGATTGGGGTTGCTGCTATGGTTGGTGTGACACTGTTTGAATTCCTCTCTCCAGGAAATAGCACGTGTGTGGTGCTCTATGTAAGAAAGTAGCACTCTTAGTTTCTCTAAAAATTGCAGTGTAGTTGCTCTTTAAGCACGATACTTGCTCTCGACATCTTAATCCGTGACA
This sequence comes from Ceratopteris richardii, assembly GCA_020310875.1. Taxonomy (NCBI): domain Eukaryota; kingdom Viridiplantae; phylum Streptophyta; class Polypodiopsida; order Polypodiales; family Pteridaceae; genus Ceratopteris; species Ceratopteris richardii. The sequence continues at coordinate 103,085,250 of CM035406.1, forward strand.
GATACTTAAGAACAGAGAAGAAATAGTGTCATTCCACAGAGAACAATGTCCATGAGTAGATAGTCACACATATGGTTTGCATATATGATGGACTTCGTGGCAGACACGTAAACATGCCAAGGATAACTCACATGACACCACAGTAAAGACAAGTATTTGTGAGCACTTCACAACATTGACATGCAACAAAATGAGAAGACTTCAAGCAAAGTGTTTATAAACACTTCATAATCTTGAGATGAAGTATCAGCTCCCTAAAAATGATCATAAAAATGGAGCAAACCAACAAAGGTTGCCACAAAAGAGGTTCGGTGGGAGGGAAAATTGGGGAAATGGGGTACAAAATTATGAAGAAGAAAGGCGGGGAGGGTGGGAAAATGGGCAATGTGAGGCCCAAAAGTTGATGGCAAAAGGCTTCTCTCAATGAGGAGAAAGCACACCACCAAAATGAAGCACCACCACCATCAAAATGTCCGCCAAACACACCAGCAAGACCTCCACCTAGCGCTCTGATACCATGTAGAGAGTACGCATGCAGAAGCAAAATGAAAAGTAAAGTACTATCATAAAACAAAGAATGTGTGAGACACAAAATGAGTAGACCATGAAATGGGTAAACTCATGTGGATTAGAAATGAGCTTTCCAAGAGCATGGAGTAGGCTCCTCAAGCTTCTAACTAAGTACAAATGAGGGGAGAGGCCCTCCTTATATAGTTTTTGGAGGGGCTCTCAAAATTACATCATATGTGGGATAAGTCTCCTAAAAGGAGAATGAATACAACTGGTAGAAGCACATGGCAAGGTACCCAAATACAAAGGAAATACAATATAAAATGGAAATAGACTAGAAATGGAGTGCCTCTTGGATACAAAATGGAGATGCACTCATGCGGATACAACTGTAGATGAAGTAGGAGCAATCATGTCGTCAACAAATCGTACCATCACTACAACATATCGAGGGAATACCGATAGTCAGTATAGTGACGGTCAGCTGTCAGCATCGGTATGACCCTTGGACAATTTGGGAAAGCCGCTTTGCCTCGGAAAGACTTCGTCGGTATAAGCATCGGTACACGCATCAGTATAAGTGTCGGTAATCTGCTGTAAGTACCGACGCTTATACCGATGCTTATACCGACGCTCTCTTTTTAACCGAGCCCGAAACCAAAATTCCTCATTCTAAGCGTTTTGAATCTAGATCTTCTCCTGTCGGGTTTGCGCAGGCCAACAATAGATCTCTGTTTGTCATCCTTTCTCTCTCTCTCTGTCCCTCTCTCTCTCTCTCCCTCCCTCTCTCTCACTCTCTCTCCTTCTCTCTCCCTCCCTCTCTCTCTCTCTAAACGGACCTCTATCTTTATAGATCTGAAGTTTTGGTAAGTAGATCGCACATATTGTAGCACTCTTTTTTCTTTCGTTATGTTTTTGCTTTACTAATATGTTTTTTGTTTGGTTTTGCAAGAGATTTTGGGATCAAATCTTTGGAAATTCAACGAAGGAGAACTTCAAGTGGATGTTGATGACCTTGATTCAAACATTTCTCTCTCTGTCTCTCTCTCTCTCTCTCCCTCTCCTTCCCTCTCTCTCTCTCTAAGCACACCTCTATTTTTATAGATTTGATGCTTTGGTAAGTAGATCACACATATTGTAGCACTATTTTTTCTTCCTTTATGTTTTTCCTTTTCTTATATCTTCTTTCTTTAATTTTGCAAGAGATTTTTGGGATCAAATTTTTAGAAATTCGACGAAGGAGAACTTCAAGTGGATTTTGACAACCTTGATTCAAACAATTATATCGCCGTAAGTGAGAGATATATCACTCTCTCTTCTTTCTTTATGTTTTTTCTTTTCTAATATCTTCTCTTTTTAGTTTTGTTTTTGATTGAGAGAGAGAGAGAGGGGGAGAGATATATACATATACATACACACTCACATATGTATAAACATACACATGCATATGAATACAAACATGCCTATGCATATACACATGCATATGCATACACATACACATGCATATGCATACAAATATGCATATGCGTACACATATGCACATGCATACACACATGCATATGCATACACATACACACATACACAATGCATATGCATACACACATGCATATGCATACACACATGCATATGCATACACACATGCATATGCATACACATACACAATGCATATGCATACACACATGCATATGCATACACACATACTCAATGCATATGCATAGACACGTACATAATACATATGCATACACATTCATGCATATGCATACACATACATGCATGCATATAGATGTATACACATACATGCATATGCATAAATACACGAATATGCATACATGAATGCATATTCATACAAGCATGCATATGCATACAAGCATACATGAATGCATATGCATACATGAATGCATATGCATACATGCATGCATATGCATACATAATTGCATATGCATACAAGCATGCATATGCATACATGCATGCATATGCATACATGCATGGATATGCATACAAGCATATGCATACAAGCATGCATATGCATACATGAATGCATATGCATACAAGCATGCATATGCATACAAGCATGCATATGCATACAAGCATGCATATGCATACATGAATGCATATGCATATAATCATGCATATGCATACATGCATGCATATTCATACAAGAATGCATATGCATACAAGCATGCATATGCATACAAGCATGCATATGCATACAAGCATATGCATACAAGCATGCATATGTATACAATTGTATGCATACATGAATGCATGTATACATATGCATACACACATACACATATACATATACATACACATACACACATACACAATGCATATGCATACACACATGCATATGCATACACATACACACATACACAATGCATATGCATACACACCTGCATATGCATACACACATGCATATGCATACACACATACACAATGCATATGCATACACACATACACAATGCATATGCATACACACATACATGATACATATGCATACACATTCATGCATATGCATACACATACATGCATGCATATATATGTATACACATACGTGCATATGCATACATACATGAATATGCATACATGAATGCATATGCATACAAGCATGCATATGCATACATGAATGCATATGCATACATGCATGCGTATGCATACATGCATGCGTATGCATACATGAATGCATATGCATATAAGCATGCATATGCATACATCCATGCATATGCATACATGCATGCATATGCAAACAAGCATGAATATGCATAAATGAATGTATATGCATACAAGCATGTATATGCATACATGAATGCATATGCATACAAGCATGCATATGCATACATGCATGCATATGCATACAAGAATGCATATGCATACAAGAATGCATATGCATACAAGCATGCATATGCATACATGAATGCATATACATACAAGCATGCATATGCATACAAGCATGCATATGCATACAAGCATGCATATGCATACAATTGTATGCATACATGAATGCATGTATACATATGCATACACACATACACATATACATACACATACACATACACACATACACAATGCATATGCATACACATACACACATACACAATGCATATGCAACAAACATGTATATGCATACACACATACACAATGCATATGCATACACAGGTACATAATACATATGCATACACATTCATGCATATGCATACACATACAAGCATGCATATGCATACACATACAAGCATGCATATGCATACAAGCATGCATATGGATACAAGCATGCATATGCATACATGAATATGCATATGCATGCATGAATCTGCATATGCATGCATGAATCTGCATATGCATACATGAATATGCATATGCATACATGAATATGCATATGCATGCATGGATATGCATACATGAATGCATATGCACATATGCATATGCATACAAGCATGCATATGCATACAAGCATGGATATGCATACATGAATGCATATGCATGCATGAATGCATATGCATACAAGCATGCATATGCATACAAGCATGCATATGCATACATGAATATGCATATGCATACATGAATATGCATATGCATACATGAATATGTATACATGCATGCATATGCATACATGAATGCATATGCACATATGCATATGCATGCATGAATGCATATGCATACAAGCATGCATATGCGTACATGAATGCATATGCACATATGCATATGCATGCATGAATGCATATGCATGCATGAATGCATATGCATGCATGAATGCATATGCATACAAGCATGCATATGCATACAAGAATATGCATACATGCATGCATATGCATACATGAATGCATATGCACATAAGCATATACGTGCATGAATGCATATGAATACAAGCATGCATATCATAAAAGCATGCATATGCATACATGAATGCATATGCACATATGCATATGCATGCATGAATGCATATGCATGCATGAATGCATATGCATGCATGAATGCATATGCATACATGAATATGCATATGCATATGCTTGTATGCATTTGCATTCTTGTATGCATATGCATTCATGTATGCATATGCATGCATATGCATACATACATGCATATGCATACATGAATGGATATGCACATATGCATATGCATGCATGAATGCATATGCATGCATGAATGCATATGCATACAAGCATGCATATGCATACATGAATGCATATGCATACAAGCATGCATATGCATACATGCATGGATATCAGGGAAAAACATAAGGGCAAATGTTAGCTCAATGGCGAATTTAGAGGGAAAAAAATAATAGTAGTCTATTTTTCTATGATTTTAAAGCCAAAAGAATAGCCCAATTTACTATTTTTTATGAAGAAAGACATGTGAAATGTTCGCCCTAAATTAGACACTCGGCCTCAAGGCTTCGAGCAAACGTTCCACTTCTATCAACATCTATGCTTGTATTAGATACCTACTTTCGCCCTACGTCAAACGATGATGGAAACATACCTTCTCAGGCAAGCCAAGGTGCAATCAAATGTGGAACCCGAGCTCTGATTCAGGTCCCGTCTTCTCTATGTTTACTTATTGACTTGTCAGCTTAAAGTTATACAATTTGCTTGTTGCATTCTCTATGTTTGCCTATTGAATTATCTGCTTATAGTTATAGAGTTAGCACGCTGCAGTGAATCAATGGTTCTTTGATTTTTTTTTCTTACGTAGAAAACTAGGATTGCATTGCCACATACTATCGATCATAAATATTGAGAGAGAGAGAGAGAGAGAGAGAGAGATTTGATCATGCTTGAGTTGAGAGCTCGATTAATTAGGGTAAAAATTTTGTATCGCTGGAATTTCGGTGTGCTCATTTCTAGGATGTTTAATCTATTTTCTGAGCCTCGTGGAAACAAAACTAAATATCCGGTGGTTATTTGGATCTCCGGAGGGCCGGGATGTAGCACTGAATCGGCATTGTTCTATGAGAAGGAGCCATATAAGATAACTGGCAAATTGACTCTCATTTTGAATGACTACGGATGGGATAAGGTGAGCAAATTCAAGAATACAGTAATATCCCTCCTCCTTATCGAAGGCTTTGTACTAATGATTGTAGGTACTTTCTTTCGTCCAAACATAGTGAGGTTTATAGCAAGGATTGATTCTTCTACTTCTCAACATTACAGGTATCTGATATCATCTGTGGACCAACCAGTGGGCACTAGCTTTAGTTATTCTTCGGATGATTGCAATATTCCTCATGATGAACAAGGTGTGAGCGAGGATATGTTTTAATTCTTGCAGTTATGGATCTGTCATCTTCTAAATAAAGTTTCCATATGCCTCATGATGAACAAGGTGTGAGCGAGGATATGTTTTAATTTTTGCATGTATGGATTTGTCATCTTCTAAATAAAGCTGCCAGCAATAACAAAAAATTCTACCTTCGGAAATAGTGAACGCATATGTGATAAAGACAAGCATTTATTTCTTTATCACTTCACATATGCAGTATATCAATGCTATGAATTCTCGTTTTATGCTTCTTGAATGATTAAGAACTCAGTTAACACATTCAAGAATCTCATGGTGAGGTAGGCTTCATATGTGTTCGTTTCATACATGGATTGCTGAATCCCTAGCATCGGATTGTCTTGGTAGGACTTCTTTCAATTGCACCTAGAATATGAAAAAAATGAGTTCTTTGTGATAGGGGAATCATATGCAAGGCTAGACTATGTTCCTACAGTGACAAGCTGCATTCATCAAGCCAACAAGTGACAAGAGGGCTTCCCCATCAATCTGAAGGTATTCTCCTTTTCAATTTTCTTAACTTGATTCACTTTTGATAAATTCTTCTCATGATGTCTGAGTACTCCAGTATGTTGATAGCAACTCATAATTATCAAGCTCTGATTTCTTTCTTTTTACTGGTCGTATATTGATGTGCAAAGTACGGCTTTGCCATTGGAAATGGCCTCATAAAACCTGAGATTCAATATGGGGCACATGCTAATTATGCCTTGGAAATGGGTTTAAGTAATGAGATTGTGTACCTTATTACTAGTGATATGTATCCAGAATGCCAAGAGGCGATCCAAAAGTGTGGTAGAGGAAACTTTTTTTTTTTTGAGCATTCACATTACTGTCCCTCCCTCTCTCTCTCTCTCTCCCTCCCTCTCTCTCACTCTCTCTCCTTCTCTCTCCCTCCCTCTCTCTCTCTCTAAACGGACCTCTATCTTTATAGATCTGAAGTTTTGGTAAGTAGATCGCACATATTGTAGCACTCTTTTTTCTTTCGTTATGTTCTTGCTTTACTAATATGTTTTTTGTTTGGTTTTGCAAGAGATTTTGGGATCAAATCTTTGGAAATTCAACGAAGGAGAACTTCAAGTGGATGTTGATGACCTTGATTCAAACATTTCTCTCTCTGTCTCTCTCTCTCTCTCTCCCTCTCCTTCCCTCTCTCTCTCTCTAAGCACACCTCTATTTTTATAGATTTGATGCTTTGGTAAGTAGATCACACATATTGTAGCACTATTTTTTCTTCCTTTATGTTTTTCCTTTTCTTATATCTTCTTTCTTTAATTTTGCAAGAGATTTTTGGGATCAAATTTTTAGAAATTCGACGAAGGAGAACTTCAAGTGGATTTTGACAACCTTGATTCAAACAATTATATCGCCGTAAGTGAGAGATATATCACTCTCTCTTCTTTCTTTATGTTTTTTCTTTTCTAATATCTTCTCTTTTTAGTTTTGTTTTTGATTGAGAGAGAGAGAGAGGGGGAGAGATATATACATATACATACACACTCACATATGTATAAACATACACATGCATATGAATACAAACATGCCTATGCATATACACATGCATATGCATACACATACACATGCATATGCATACAAATATGCATATGCGTACACATATGCACATGCATACACACATGCATATGCATACACATACACACATACACAATGCATATGCATACACACATGCATATGCATACACACATGCATATGCATACACACATGCATATGCATACACATACACAATGCATATGCATACACACATGCATATGCATACACACATACTCAATGCATATGCATAGACACGTACATAATACATATGCATACACATTCATGCATATGCATACACATACATGCATGCATATAGATGTATACACATACATGCATATGCATAAATACACGAATATGCATACATGAATGCATATTCATACAAGCATGCATATGCATACAAGCATACATGAATGCATATGCATACATGAATGCATATGCATACATGCATGCATATGCATACATAATTGCATATGCATACAAGCATGCATATGCATACATGCATGCATATGCATACATGCATGGATATGCATACAAGCATATGCATACAAGCATGCATATGCATACATGAATGCATATGCATACAAGCATGCATATGCATACAAGCATGCATATGCATACAAGCATGCATATGCATACATGAATGCATATGCATATAATCATGCATATGCATACATGCATGCATATTCATACAAGAATGCATATGCATACAAGCATGCATATGCATACAAGAATGCATATGCATACAAGCATATGCATACAAGCATGCATATGTATACAATTGTATGCATACATGAATGCATGTATACATATGCATACACACATACACATATACATATACATACACATACACACATACACAATGCATATGCATACACACATGCATATGCATACACATACACACATACACAATGCATATGCATACACACCTGCATATGCATACACACATGCATATGCATACACACATACACAATGCATATGCATACACACATACACAATGCATATGCATACACACATACATGATACATATGCATACACATTCATGCATATGCATACACATACATGCATGCATATATATGTATACACATACGTGCATATGCATACATACATGAATATGCATACATGAATGCATATGCATACAAGCATGCATATGCATACATGAATGCATATGCATACATGCATGCGTATGCATACATGCATGCGTATGCATACATGAATGCATATGCATATAAGCATGCATATGCATACATCCATGCATATGCATACATGCATGCATATGCAAACAAGCATGAATATGCATAAATGAATGTATATGCATACAAGCATGTATATGCATACATGAATGCATATGCATACAAGCATGCATATGCATACATGCATGCATATGCATACAAGAATGCATATGCATACAAGAATGCATATGCATACAAGCATGCATATGCATACATGAATGCATATACATACAAGCATGCATATGCATACAAGCATGCATATGCATACAAGCATGCATATGCATACAATTGTATGCATACATGAATGCATGTATACATATGCATACACACATACACATATACATACACATACACATACACACATACACAATGCATATGCATACACATACACACATACACAATGCATATGCAACAAACATGTATATGCATACACACATACACAATGCATATGCATACACAGGTACATAATACATATGCATACACATTCATGCATATGCATACACATACAAGCATGCATATGCATACACATACAAGCATGCATATGCATACAAGCATGCATATGGATACAAGCATGCATATGCATACATGAATATGCATATGCATGCATGAATCTGCATATGCATGCATGAATCTGCATATGCATACATGAATATGCATATGCATACATGAATATGCATATGCATGCATGGATATGCATACATGAATGCATATGCACATATGCATATGCATACAAGCATGCATATGCATACAAGCATGGATATGCATACATGAATGCATATGCATGCATGAATGCATATGCATACAAGCATGCATATGCATACAAGCATGCATATGCATACATGAATATGCATATGCATACATGAATATGCATATGCATACATGAATATGTATACATGCATGCATATGCATACATGAATGCATATGCACATATGCATATGCATGCATGAATGCATATGCATACAAGCATGCATATGCGTACATGAATGCATATGCACATATGCATATGCATGCATGAATGCATATGCATGCATGAATGCATATGCATGCATGAATGCATATGCATACAAGCATGCATATGCATACAAGAATATGCATACATGCATGCATATGCATACATGAATGCATATGCACATAAGCATATACGTGCATGAATGCATATGAATACAAGCATGCATATCATAAAAGCATGCATATGCATACATGAATGCATATGCACATATGCATATGCATGCATGAATGCATATGCATGCATGAATGCATATGCATGCATGAATGCATATGCATACATGAATATGCATATGCATATGCTTGTATGCATTTGCATTCTTGTATGCATATGCATTCATGTATGCATATGCATGCATATGCATACATACATGCATATGCATACATGAATGGATATGCACATATGCATATGCATGCATGAATGCATATGCATGCATGAATGCATATGCATACAAGCATGCATATGCATACATGAATGCATATGCATACAAGCATGCATATGCATACATGCATGGATATCAGGGAAAAACATAAGGGCAAATGTTAGCTCAATGGCGAATTTAGAGGGAAAAAAATAATAGTAGTCTATTTTTCTATGATTTTAAAGCCAAAAGAATAGCCCAATTTACTATTTTTTATGAAGAAAGACATGTGAAATGTTCGCCCTAAATTAGACACTCGGCCTCAAGGCTTCGAGCAAACGTTCCACTTCTATCAACATCTATGCTTGTATTAGATACCTACTTTCGCCCTACGTCAAACGATGATGGAAACATACCTTCTCAGGCAAGCCAAGGTGCAATCAAATGTGGAACCCGAGCTCTGATTCAGGTCCCGTCTTCTCTATGTTTACTTATTGACTTGTCAGCTTAAAGTTATACAATTTGCTTGTTGCATTCTCTATGTTTGCCTATTGAATTATCTGCTTATAGTTATAGAGTTAGCACGCTGCAGTGAATCAATGGTTCTTTGATTTTTTTTTCTTACGTAGAAAACTAGGATTGCATTGCCACATACTATCGATCATAAATATTGAGAGAGAGAGAGAGAGAGAGAGAGAGATTTGATCATGCTTGAGTTGAGAGCTCGATTAATTAGGGTAAAAATTTTGTATCGCTGGAATTTCGGTGTGCTCATTTCTAGGATGTTTAATCTATTTTCTGAGCCTCGTGGAAACAAAACTAAATATCCGGTGGTTATTTGGATCTCCGGAGGGCCGGGATGTAGCACTGAATCGGCATTGTTCTATGAGAAGGAGCCATATAAGATAACTGGCAAATTGACTCTCATTTTGAATGACTACGGATGGGATAAGGTGAGCAAATTCAAGAATACAGTAATATCCCTCCTCCTTATCGAAGGCTTTGTACTAATGATTGTAGGTACTTTCTTTCGTCCAAACATAGTGAGGTTTATAGCAAGGATTGATTCTTCTACTTCTCAACATTACAGGTATCTGATATCATCTGTGGACCAACCAGTGGGCACTAGCTTTAGTTATTCTTCGGATGATTGCAATATTCCTCATGATGAACAAGGTGTGAGCGAGGATATGTTTTAATTCTTGCAGTTATGGATCTGTCATCTTCTAAATAAAGTTTCCATATGCCTCATGATGAACAAGGTGTGAGCGAGGATATGTTTTAATTTTTGCATGTATGGATTTGTCATCTTCTAAATAAAGCTGCCAGCAATAACAAAAAATTCTACCTTCGGAAATAGTGAACGCATATGTGATAAAGACAAGCATTTATTTCTTTATCACTTCACATATGCAGTATATCAATGCTATGAATTCTCGTTTTATGCTTCTTGAATGATTAAGAACTCAGTTAACACATTCAAGAATCTCATGGTGAGGTAGGCTTCATATGTGTTCGTTTCATACATGGATTGCTGAATCCCTAGCATCGGATTGTCTTGGTAGGACTTCTTTCAATTGCACCTAGAATATGAAAAAAATGAGTTCTTTGTGATAGGGGAATCATATGCAAGGCTAGACTATGTTCCTACAGTGACAAGCTGCATTCATCAAGCCAACAAGTGACAAGAGGGCTTCCCCATCAATCTGAAGGTATTCTCCTTTTCAATTTTCTTAACTTGATTCACTTTTGATAAATTCTTCTCATGATGTCTGAGTACTCCAGTATGTTGATAGCAACTCATAATTATCAAGCTCTGATTTCTTTCTTTTTACTGGTCGTATATTGATGTGCAAAGTACGGCTTTGCCATTGGAAATGGCCTCATAAAACCTGAGATTCAATATGGGGCACATGCTAATTATGCCTTGGAAATGGGTTTAAGTAATGAGATTGTGTACCTTATTACTAGTGATATGTATCCAGAATGCCAAGAGGCGATCCAAAAGTGTGGTAGAGGAAACTTTTTTTTTTTTGAGCATTCACATTACTGTCCCTCCCTCTCTCTCTCTCTCTCCCTCCCTCTCTCTCACTCTCTCTCCTTCTCTCTCCCTCCCTCTCTCTCTCTCTAAACGGACCTCTATCTTTATAGATCTGAAGTTTTGGTAAGTAGATCGCACATATTGTAGCACTCTTTTTTCTTTCTTTATGTTTTTGCTTTACTAATATGTTTTTTGTTTGGTTTTGCAAGAGATTTTGGGATCAAATCTTTGGAAATTCAACGAAGGAGAACTTCAAGTGGATGTTGATGACCTTGATTCAAACATTTCTCTCTCTCTCTCTCTCCCTCTCCTTCCCTCTCTCTCTCTCTAAGCACACCTCTATTTTTATAGATTTGATGCTTTGGTAAGTAGATCACACATATTGTAGCACTATTTTTTCTTCCTTTATGTTTTTCCTTTTCTTATATCTTCTTTCTTTAATTTTGCAAGAGATTTTTGGGATCAAATTTTTAGAAATTCGACGAAGGAGAACTTCAAGTGGATTTTGACAACCTTGATTCAAACAATTATATCGCCGTAAGTGAGAGATATATCACTCTTTCTTCTTTCTTTATGTTTTTTCTTTTCTAATATCTTCTCTTTTTAGTTTTGTTTTTGATTGAGAGAGAGAGAGATGGGGAGAGATATATACATATACATACACACTCACATATGTATAAGCACACACATGCATATGAATACAAACATGCCTATGCATATACACATGCATATGCATACACATACACATGCATATGCATACAAATATGCATATGCGTACACATATGCACATGCATACACACATGCATATGCATACACATACACACATACACAATGCATATGCATACACACATGCATATGCAAACACATACACAATGCATATGCATACACACATGCATATGCATACACACATACTCAATGCATATGCATACACACGTACATAATACATATGCATACACATTCATGCATATGCATACACATACATGCATGCATATAGATGTATACACATACATGCATATGCATAAATACACGAATATGCATACATGAATGCATATGCATAGAAGCATGCATATGCATACAAGCATGCATATGCATACAAGCATACATGAATGCATATGCATACATGAATGCATATGCATACATGAATGCATATGCATACATGAGAGGATATGCATACATGAATGCATATGCATACATAATTGCATATGCATACATAATTGCATATGCATACAAGCATGCATATGCATACATGCATGCATATGCATACATGCATGCATATGCATACATGCATGCATATGCATACATGCATGCATATGCATACATGCATGCATATGCATACAAGCATGCATATGCATACATGAATGCATATGCATACAAGCATGCATATGCATACAAGCATGCATATGCATACCAGCATGCATATGCATACATGAATGCATATGCATATAATCATGCATATGCATACATGCATGCATATTCATACAAGAATGCATATGCGTACAAGCATGCATATGCAAGCATGCATATGCATACAAGCATGCATATGCATACAATTGTATGCATACATGAATGCATGTATACATATGCATACACACATACACATATACATATACATACACATACACACATACACAATGCATATGCATACACATACACACATACACAATGCATATGCATACACACATGCATATGCATACACACATACACAATGCATATGCATACACACATACACAATGCATATGCATACACACATACATAATACATATGCATACACATTCATGCATATGCATACACATACATGCATGCATATATATGTATACACATACGTGCATATGCATACATACATGAATATGCATACATACATGAATATGCATACATGAATGCATATGCATACAAGCATGCGTATGCATACATGAATGCATATGCATACATGCATGTGTATGCATACATGAATGCATATGCATATAAGCATGCATATGCATACATCCATGCATATGCATACATGCATGCATATGCAAACAAGCATGCATATGCATAAATGAATGTATATGCATACAAGCATGCATATGCATACATGAATGCATATGCATACAAGCATGCATATGCATACATGCATGCATATGCATACAAGAATGCATATGCATACAAGCATGCATATGCATACATGAATGCATATACATACAAGCATGAATATGCATACAAGCATGCATATGCATAGAAGCATGCATATGCATACAAGCATGCATATGCATACAAGCATGCATATGCATACAAGCATGCATATGCATACAATTGTATGCATACATGAATGCATGTATACATATGCATACACACATACACATATACATACACATACACATACACACATACACAATGCATATGCATACACATACACACATACACAATGCATATGCAACAAACATGTATATGCATACACACATACACAATGCATATGCATACACAGGTACATAATACATATGCATACACATTCATGCATATGCATACACATACAAGCATGCATATGCATACACATACAAGCATGCATATGCATACAAGCATGCATATGGATACAAGCATGCATATGCATACATGAATATGCATATGCATGCATGAATATGCATATGCATACATGAATATGCATATGCATACATGAATATGCATATGCATGCATGGATATGCATACATGAATGCATATGCACATATGCATATGCATGCATGAATGCATATGCATACAAGCATGCATATGCATACAAGCATGGATATGCATACATGAATGCATATGCATGCATGAATGCATATGCATACAAGCATGCATATGCATACAAGCATGCATGTGCATACATGAATATGCATATGCATACATGAATATGTATACATGCATGCATATGCATACATGAATGCATATGCACATATGCATATGCATGCATGAATGCATATGCATACAAGCATGCATATGCGTAAATGAATGCATATGCACATATGCATATGCACATATGCATATGCATGCATGAATGCATATGCATACAAGCATGCATATGCATACAAGAATATGCATACATGCATGCATATGCATACATGAATGCATATGCACATAAGCATATACGTGCATGAAAGCATATGAATACAAGCATGCATATCATAAAAGCATGCATATGCATACATGAATGCATATGCACATATGCATATGCATGCATGAATGCATATGCATGCATGAATGCATATGCATGCATGAATGCATATGCATACATGAATATGCATATGCATATGCTTGTATGCATTTGCATTCTTGTATGCATATGCATTCATGTATGCATATGCATGCATATGCATACATACATGCATATGCATACATGAATGGATATGCACATATGCATATGCATGCATGAATGCATATGCATACAAGCATGCATATGCATACATGAATGCATATGCATACAAGCATGCATATGCATACATGCATGGATATCAGGGAAAAACATAAGGGCAAATGTTAGCTCAATGGCGAATTTAGAGGGAAAAAACTAATAATAGTCTATTTTTCTATGATTTTAAAGCCAAAAGAATAGCCCAATTTACTATTTTCTATGAAGAAAGACATGTGAAATGTTCGCCCTAAATCAGACACTCGGCCTCAAGGCTTCGAGCGAACGTTCGACTTCTATCAACATCTATGCTTGTATTAGATACCTACTTTCGCCCTACGTCAGACGATGATGGAAAGATACCTTCTCAGGCAAGCCAAGGTGCAATCAAATGTGGAACCCGAACTCTGATTCAGGTCCCGTCTTCTCTATGTTTACTTATTGACTTGTCAGCTTAAAGTTATACAATTTGCATGTTGCATTCTCTATGTTTGCCTATTGAATTATCTGCTTATAGTTATGGAGTTAGCACGCTGCAGTGAATCAATGGTTCTTTGATTTTTTTTTTCTTACGTAGAAAACTAGGATTGCATTGCCCATACTATCGATCATAAATATTGAGAGAGAGAGAGAGAGAGAGAGAGAGAGAGAGAGATTTGATCATGCTTGAGCTGAGAGCTCGATTAATTAGGGTAAAAATTTTGTATCGCTGGAATTTCGGTGTGCTCATTTCTAGGATGTTTAATCTATTTTCTGAGCCTCGTGGAAATAAAACTAAATATCCGGTGGTTATTTGGATCTCCGGAGGGCCGGGATGTAGCACTGAATCGGCATTGTTCTATGAGAAGGAGCCATATAAGATAACTGGCAAATTGACTCTCATTCTGAATGACTACGGATGGGATAAGGTGAGCAAATTCAAGAATACAGTAATATCCCTCCTCCTTATCGAAGGCTTTGTACTAATGATTGTAGGTACTTTCTTTCGTCCAAACATAGTGAGGTTTATAGCAAGGATTGATTCTTCTACTTCTCAACATTACAGGTATCTGATATCATCTTTGTGGACCAACCAGTGGGCACTAGCTTTAGTTCTTCTATTCCTCATGATGAACAAGGTGTGAGCGAGGATATGTTTTAATTCTTGCAGTTATGGATCTGTCATCTTCTAAATAAAGTTGCCATATGCCTCATGATGAACAAGGTGTGAGCGAGGATATGTTTTAATTTTTGCATGTATGGATTTGTCATCTTCTAAATAAAGCTGCCAGCAATAACAAAAAATTCTACCTTCGGAAATAGTGAACGCATATGTGATAAAGACAAGCATTTATTTCTTTATCACTTCACATATGCAGTATATCAATGCTATGAATTCTCGTTTTATGCTTCTTGAATGATTAAGAACTCAGTTAACACATTCAAGAATCTCATGGTGAGGTAGGCTTCATATGTGTTCGTTTCATACATGGATTGCTGAATCCCTAGCATCGGATTGTCTTGGTAGGACTTCTTTCAATTGCACCTAGAATATGAAAAAAATGAGTTCTTTGTGATAGGGGAATCATATGCAAGGCTAGACTATGTTCCTACAGTGACAAGCTGCATTCATCAAGCCAACAAGTGACAAGAGGGCTTCCCCATCAATCTGAAGGTATTCTCCTTTTCAATTTTCTTAACTTGATTCACTTTTGATAAATTCTTCTCATGATGTCTGAGTACTCCAGTATATTGATAGCAACTCATAATTATCAAGCTCTGATCTCTTTCTTTTTACTGGTCGTATATTGATGTGCAAAATAGGGCTTTGCCATTGGAAATGGCCTCATAAAACCTGAGATTCAATATGGGGCACATGCTAATTATGCCTTGGAAATGGGTCTAAGTAATGAGATTGTGTACCTTATTACTAGTGATATGTATCCAGAATGCCAAGAGGCGATCCAAAAGTGTGGTAGAGGAACCTTTTTTTTTTTTGAGCATTCACATTTTCTATCTATGTTTTTGAACATTAGTAATAGGTCAATTTTTGTAGGTAAGAATGGGTCATCCACTTGCTCTAGGGCTTACTCAGTATGCACCTCCATATTCAATGCCATTATGTATTTCCTTGATGATGTCAATGTAATCACTTCTCATTCAGATCCATGCAAACTGAAGTTAATTAATAGAACAAATATTACTAGCAATGACTTTTCAAATATGGAGACCTATCTGAACCAGAATAGTGTGAAGCAAGCCTTGAATGTAGGGGACATAGATGTTGTATCCCTTGGTAGATAGGAAACTCAAGCTCAATCGTGTTGTGGAAAGGCCACAAAAGTAGAATGTGCACTTCAGGTAAGTATACACCACAGGTTGTAGATTCAGGTGCGCTTCCATGCACTAGCTTATGTAAAAAGCAAACATCCAAAAAGCACTAGGCTGAACATTGGCTTTTTGTGAGAGGAGGGGCTTTTTGATCCATGGAACTCGTAAGATGTGCTCGTGATTGCCTCTTGGTCCAGAAAGCCTTTTGCGAGTTGATGGCAGGAGAAGGAGATGGAGCATTGTCCCATGATGGGGATTAAGGACGATATCCTTGTAGGCAACGATCAACCTGCTCAGGGTGAGAAGGCAAAGGGCACACAGGAGCAACATATGTGGAGCTCCAAGGTGTTCTCATTACTCTTCCATTCTTGAAGATAATGAGATTAGTATCCTAAAACTCGATAAGAAAATCTTGGATGGTTGTAGAAGGTCTAGATGCAGAAACAAACCATGCAATTGCTGTTGAAGATGGAGCCTCTGAGTTTTCTTGCTTGGCTATCTCTTCTCGAACCTAGTGCCTATCTGGATGTCCTAAGGAAGTAGGGACATAACACCCCCCCCCCCCCAAAAAAAAAAGAAATGTTTTTAGTTGTCATCTTGAGAAACTTCCTCAAAAATGAAACCCAATATGAAATCCCCGAAAATCTTATTGACTCCCAAGTTACTTGGGCGAGTGTTGTCACTAGACCAATACATGCCAAAAGCCTTGGTGTATGTAAAAGATTCAATGAGGCTTTGTTGGAGTGCATAAATATAAAATAGTGGGATATGTCAACGATGGTAGAGGGAAACAGTTTGAAGGAGTGCAATGAACTGTTCCCCATAGCCAAAAAGCATTGACATTTCCAGAGTACAGTGAAATCAAGATTTCAATTTATGCACAGCTGAGGGGTTATTAGAATATGAGCTGATGCACGTTGATGGTTGAGGTGAACTTGAAGGACTAAGGGATTGATGCATTAGACCATCCATCCTTTTGGTTCATGCTCTCATGCATGTTAAGCTTGGCTGCCCAGGATACACCACATTTCATACATAACATGTGTGCCACACACACACACACACATAGATGCATACATACCTACATACATGCATGCATGCATGCATGCATACATACATACATACATACATACATACATACATACATACATACATACATACATACATACATACATACATACATACATACATACATATGAATACATATATATCTACTGCATACATACATGCATGCGTCTCTACACACAGACATACATACATGCATGCACTCATGCATACTTGCATAAGACACATATACTTAATATAAAAGGAAAAGCATGGTCTTCCATATGAACACATGTATGTACACAAATACGTACATATGTATGTACATACATATGTATGTACATGTATATGTATGTCATGATATGTTAATGACTACCAAAAATGAATAAATTGTCTATTGACTTTTGCCCATTTGCTATATGAAAGGGAGAGTCTAGGTCGTAGACAGTGTAGAATCCAGAGATTTTATTAAATTCGGAAATCTAACACTGTGTTGAACTTTGAGAAAAAAATATAGCTTATAAAAATCTCCTCAGACTTTCAAAATGTAGCATGGCTCACAAATGATTCAACAAAAAAAGTAGGTAATCAAGTTGTTTGATTCTGAGGGAATATTTTATAGACTACTCAGCTATGTACTAGTTTATAGGCTACTCAGCTATGTACTGTTCTTTTATTGAAGGGCTACATCTTTACTTGTTTGGGAATTCATCTATGTATTTGTTCTATGATGGCATGATTCTTTCTATGAGCTCTGTTCTTGCAACTGCTGTCTAGAAGTGTAGAGCTTTCATATAAGTGGGTTCTTGGTGTTGTGGGGAATATTATAGCCTACACACCAAGATAATGATGAACCCAACATATAGAGAGTTGTGCTCTAGCAGAACTATTCGGTAGCCTACATTGTTTTTGAAAATGTAGAGAAATGAGTTTTGAAAATCATTTAAAAGGCCTTGTGGTGAAAATTTGAATATTCTGAGTTTTGGGTCTTGTCTGCTTGGCCCATATAGACTCATTAGAGTGATGATATACTACCATAATTTCATTTTGAATAAGGGTAAGTGCTAGCACATTATTAAAGGAGGGAGAATAAAAGACTCTAGTATATGACCTATAGTCGAGAGATAAAGGAATATAGTAAGCTTTATTCCTTTTGTGAGAGGTCAATTGATACCTTCTCCAAAAATATTCGTACCTGCGTGTGTATGTGAATGCATGTTGTATGGTATGTCATTTTGAGAATCGAAGTAGAATCTATAGTCTCTATTTCTGTATAGGAGAATGGGATCTTCATGTTTGAAGAGAGATCAAGAAAAAATCTATAAGCACATGCACTTGTAAATTGTTTTCTTAAATCTCTCGATAAAACTTGATGGTGAAAGATTTATGAAGCATGGTAAATGTTGCACCAATTGTGAGAATTGTATATTTTAGTACTATTTTTTATGCCTCAAATAATGTTTTTTCAATGTTTAAGGATTTTTACTCCACTTGGTAATCACAGGTATGGGACCACAACTCAAAGATGATGTACATTTTTGAGGCCTATACTCACCTACTCCACCTCTTTAGGTCAACCAACAGCCTCTCTCATGATTATGTAAATGGATACTTGTGCATTGTTGGATGTGTAGATCCTTCTCCCACCATCTCAGGCATATTGATCATATGTTTTGCCAAGAAGTAATTGTATGATCACTCTCTCTCACTGTTTATATTCAGCCATTAAGAGATTATAGTGTGTAGTTTATTCTATCCTTGTCTTTCTCATTATTTATTCAACAAAAAGGTTTTCTCTATTATTAGAAAGAGTGGCACAACAATACTATTTCTAATACATTACAAATCACTGAATATAGTTGGATTTCTAAGTGTGCATGTGTTTTCGGTAAGATGGCATGTTGTTATTGTTCATAGATGGTATAAAGACTGAAAGATGAGGCTATGGAAACTGAACATGATGTTGTTAGGCAGCAAATGCATTATTGAAAGTGACCAGAAGAGGTGGTTGGCCATTAGGGCAATGCTCTTTTCTGTGCTCATGAGGATAGTTGGAATGCAAAAGATCAATTGGGCTTTTATTTAAAAATTGACCTCCTTCTTTTCGCTTTGACAAAAACAAAAGGAGATAGGGACATGTAGATTTCTTTATCAAGAAATATAATTTATTTTCCTATGTTTTGGGATGAGAAAATGTTCAAAACTCTAATTTCTCAGTTTCTTGGAAATTTCAAGATTCTTGATTTTGTGACGAAACAGATTTGAAACCAACAAAAAATTGAAAGGTTTTGCAACAATAGATTTTTTGTCTTACTCTTTCTACATTTCTTTGTGCGTAGAGCATCCAACATTTATTATGGAAGTGATGCAAAAAACTAGACGTGGTGATTGGCTAGAATTAAGAACATTGCTCTTATGCTTTACACTCTTGTGATGGTGTGTTATTTTGAGTTGGTTTGGCTCTAATGGCCAAGGTCACCAAGCCTTTGAGGGTGCTGGTTGCTAGGACTGAAATCTTATCTCATCCCTTGTAGTTATGATGAACTATAAATATTTTTTTGTATAAGTGTGTGTGCATGTGCATGTGTGGCTATTGTGTTCATGGTTGCTGGATGTGTGTACATTGTTTATACATATCTAGGTATGTATGTATGTATCTATGTATGCACATGTAAGCATGCATGTACATGCACTATGCATGTGTATATTTGTGCATGAGCACGTGGTGCTTGCTTTAAACCATATAACGCCTTCTTTAACCTGCACACCTGGTTTCATGCCCTTTCTGCACAAAGCCACGGGGCTGAAAAACATACACTTCTTCATGCAAGTCACCATTCAGAAATGTTGTTTTAATGTCCAACTGATGTACATTCCAACCATGATGGGCTGCAAGTGCACAAATGCTCCGAACAGTAGTCATACGGCATGTAGGTGCAAATGTCTCATCAAAATCAATGCCTCTTTCCTACGCATAACCCTTTGCAACAAGCCTAGCCTTATACCTGTCAACTGTACCATCAGGTTTTGGCTTCAGCTTGTGTACCCACTTAGTGCCAATGGCCTTCTTGCCAGGAGGCAAGTCACATAAAGAACATGTACCATTCTTCATTATAGCATCATATTCAGATTGCATAGCAGCCATCGAATTTTCAGAATTCTATGCTTCATCAAAAGAAACAGGCTCATTCTCATCACAGAGACTAGATGCAGCCATAGCATAGCAATCTGATGCAAAAGAGGCACTATGAGAGCCTGAACGAGTACGATATGACAAAGGTGCATCTAATTTGGTGTCACGCAAAGTTTGCACTAGCCATTTTGGCATAGTTTTTGCCTGCTTAATATCAGCTCTCTCATCAGCAAGTGCATCATGTAAATCTGCATAAAAAATGGAATGATCTGCATCATCATATGAAACCTGCAAAGGCTGAGAAGTTGTCTCATTAGGACCAGCACTAGACTGTCCACCTGTAAAAAGAGGCATCAAAGTATCATACATGTCTTTGGAGCTAACAGATGTCTCCTTAGTACATGAAAGCAATGGATCAATAGCATCTTCCACAAATACAACATCAGGGCTAACCAGAATGCGTTTAGTCTATGGATGATACAGGCGATAGCCTTTACTTTCAGAACTGTATCCAACAAAAATACATTTAACTACTTTATCATCCAATTTTTTGCGATGTTGTTCAGGCACTAATGCATATGCCAAACAACCAAAAACACGCAGATGAGTAACAGATGGGTTGCGGTCATGCCAAGCCTCATATGGAGTGATAGACTGCAGTGCTTTAGTGGGACACCTGTTTAGTACATATGTTGCACACATGACAACCTCAAGCCAGAAACTATGAGGTAAAGCCTGACTCTTGACCATACACCTCGCCATCTCCATGAGAGACCTGTTCTTCCGTTCAGCAACTCCATTCTATTGAGGTGTATACGGCACTCTACACTGGTGTTTTATCCCACGTTCAGCCAGAAATGCATTAAAATCTGAAGACATATATTCCCCCCCTCGATCAGAACGGAGGGTGCCCATTTTACATGCTGGCAGATTTTCAGCCAACAAAAACTGTTTGAAGCACATGAACACTTCGGACTTTGCTTTGAGTGGATATACCCATGCATGCCTGGAAAAATCATCAATGAAAGTCACGAAGTAAAGGTAATTTCCAAAAGAGGGTGTCTGCATAGGACCACAGACATCACTATGTACAAGCTGCAATTTCTGCGTAGCCCGAACTGAACCATCTTTTGGAAAGGAAGAACGCTGCATTTTGCCCAAAATATAGCCTTCACAAACATGTTTTCCGGGTGCCTCAAGTTTGGGCAAAGAGGACACCATTTTAGATTTCTGCAGGCGTAGCAAACTAGCAAAATTCAGATGACCAAAGTGTGCATGCCAAAGCTTTGCATCTGACATAGCCTGAGAATCTTGAACTCCACATGCCGAATCATTCACAGATCTTTCATAGTCTATGAGCTTATACAGCCCACGACATAAAATGCCAGAAGCAATAATCACATCGCCATTTGAGAGATCATGAATTGTACACCTCTCATCAACAAATTTCACAACCAAGCCAATCTTGGCTAATGCAGAAACTGATAACAGATTCCTTTTGATCCCTGGCACAAATAAAGCATCTAACAAAGTGAAAGAACTACCATCAGCTGTAGTCAAAATGATCTTACCAACTCCCATAATAGGATAAGAGGATTTGTTGGCGCATGTAACAGTATTCCCTGTAGGGGCAGGCTCGAGTGAAGAGAAGAAACTACGCTGCGAGGTAATATGTTTGGTCACCCCACTGTCAAAGTACCAAACATCTGAGTCTACTGCAGACATGCACTGATCATGAGAAGATGGGTCAAAACTGCAGACAGTAGTAAACGCCCATTCTTCTTCTTGCACAAGATTTGCAGACTCTGTTTTTGGTGTAGAGGCCTCTACAACAACCATTCCAGCCTCTTTCTTCTTTGCCTCTTTAGCAGCCAGTTTTGGAGAGTTCTTTATGATATGATCATTGCCTTTACAATACTTACAAAACAATTTCTGCTTTTCTGATTTTTTCTCATCTTTGCCTTGGTTCTTTGAATGTGCAGCATTTGCAGATTTCTGCTTACTAGTAGAAGAGCTCCATTTTCCTTTGCCCTTCTGACTAGCGAGGAAAGCTTGATCTGGAACTCGCATAATGGACCTGTTCTGCCTGGACTGATCTTCCTGCAGCAGAGCAGAGACTAGCTCCTCAAATGATAAGGCATTCGGATTGCCTTTCATCATCAACCGAAGAGTAGAAGCAAAACTCTGATATGAGTCAGGAAGACCATTCAGAACGGTCTGCACAAGTGAGCTATCTGGTATAACCTCATCAGCAAAAATCAACTATTCCTTCAAATCTTTGATCTTCGTTAGGAAACTGTCCATAGAATCACCTTCATTCATGTGCTCACTCTCCAACTGTTTTCGGAGATAAGCAACACGAGCCTCATTCCTAGCTTGGTACAATGTGCTAAGTGTATCCCAAGCATCCCTAGCTGTTCTGCAAGAGCGTATGTGAGGAATAATGGCACGTTTGACAGACAAAGCTATCAATGCATGTGCCTGGGCATCTCTGCCATCCCAACAAATCTGCTCTACAGTAGGTGCAATAGAAACAGCAACACGAACAAGAATTTTCACAATATTATCTTCGACACCATCTTCATCAGCTCCAGCACCTCCAGCACCTGTATTTGTAGTACCTGTAGTCGCAGGTGTAACAGGACGTATTTCAACACCCTGCACAATGTTCCACAGTCCTTTTGCAACCAATACATGTCGCATCATATAAGCCCATAATGGGTAGTTGGTACCATCCAACTTATCCTCAACAGCCAACGGACGGAATACATCACTATTTTCAGCCATGGCCGATGACTAAAATACCTTGATGCAAAAAATTGACTGTATCTCAAAAAGTTGAACGGAACTGCCCAGAGGAGTTCTGCTAGACCTGTAGCAGACTTCGAGACGCTTAAACTAGCGAACAGAAACTGGTATATATCTTTGGCACAAAAGGACAAAATAACCTACACAAGGGTTGCGATAGTGCGTTCCAAGGCCGAAACGAGCTCAGATCGCGATTTCGGCACCACATAGCGAAGCAGTTTTGATTTTGGAAACACCCTGAGTATGCTCACCAAATTTCGTGCGAATCTGAGATTGCAAACGAAGGAGTGTCGACGGTGCCCTAGATGAAGCGACGACCTGCTTGTTGGTACAAGTCAAGCCTTCACATTTGGCTTGGACATCTACTTTGAAGACTCTACATGAAGCAAGGAGCATAGGAACACTAGCTTATGAGTTATTACCTTTTTACCCATTGTAAAAGTCTATATGACTTGGCGCATTATGCAATCACGCCTAATTGATTGAAAGTCGCGGAAAAGGTTGTTGATTGATTGAGAGAATATCTCAATCAACTCTTTTTAGGTGAAAGATTTTAGGAGATTGATTTGAATTCTAATTCAAGCTCTCACTCAACTCCTATAAAAACTACAAGTCAAAAGTCGCAGTTGTCCTTCACTCATCCCGAGGCATTATTGTATCAATCATTGAGTGTGTGAGGTCTACTCTATAGCCTACACCTCTGAGTACCATTGAGCTATGTTTATCATGCCAATGGGAATGTACATTTACATGATCTAATACAAATATTTACATTCATCATCTCTATTATTCTCTGAGTGTACCACTTCAACTACTGTCAACTTCAAAGAGACATATCTCAGTGCCTACTGAACCAAATCAAGTGATTCAAATCTTGATAGATTCAGCTCAAAGCATACCACAAGCATACAAAGTTTGAAGCAATTTGGTTCAGCCAATTTGAAGAAATCATGGTCGAAGTGCTCACTATTGCAGTTCTTACAGTAAACGAGTAATTTCCGGTAGAAGAACGAAGTAGATCTCGTAGAGTAATGCGAAGCTTTGTATGAGAGATAGCTCAATCTATAGCTAGACATCTCTACTTTTAGTTGATCAATCCTTCCGGTGAAAAAGATATCTACACACAGTACAAAGTCTGACCGGAAAGAGACTGTCTGAACTAGAGGAGTTTTTTTTTTTAAACTTCAGAAAGAGTTCAGTAAGTTAAGAAAGTTCACGCGTCACTTCCTTACTTCATGTATGTTCACTTGAAGTAATTATAAACAGAATTGAAGTTCATTCCGGTACAATTACGGTGTCAATCCAGTGACAGTCCGTTGAAATTTTGGTGAAATTTTTCCATTAAAGTTAGAGCACAGTCTTATATGTTGAGCGCTAGACTTTGCTAAGCTATTGATTGATTTCAGAGAATTTCTGAATCACTCTAACTTAGTTCTTCTTGGCGTGGCAGTTTCCGCAAGGCTCAGTCTTCGTCGCGTCATCAAGGAGTGGAATTGGAGAAAAGGATCAAAGAGGGCTGGTGCAAAGCAGGATTAGCAGTACCAACTCAATCTTCTGAGTGCATCCAACCATCTCTCCCAACAGTGGTATCAGAGCAAATAAGGTAACATGGGAGATGGTTTTCCTTCATTCATTGACAAATTGGACAAGAACAATTACCAAGCTTGGTCTCTAATGATGAAGACCTATCTACAAGGAAGAAGCTTATTTGGATTCATATCAGGAGATGAGGAATTTCCCTCATTCAAAGCTAGAGGCCTACCCACCAAAGATGAACAAGAAAGGCTCAACACATGGTGTGCAAAAGATGCTTTGGCAAGGTCTTATCTTCTTAACTCTATATCTGATTTCCTTTTACCTCACATAAGGAATTGCAAGACTTCCCAAGAGACTTGGGAAACCTTGTCAACATATTTTTCATCAAGTACAAGGGCCAGAAAGAATCAACTATGGATTGAATTCACTACTCTTAGGAAGCAATCAAAGCAATCAGTTTCAGATTTTGTCACTAGGGTCAAAGACATTGCAGACCAACTGGCAAGTATTGGAGAGGAGATTGAAGAGGAACAAATAGTAAGGCAGGTAATCAATGGACTAAAGGCAGATGACAAATGGGAGAGCTTTACCACAGCAATGGATCTATACATGGACATACATGCTCCTGATCTAACAACCCTGATTGGTCAACTCTTCACACATGAAGCAAAGCTTACAAAGAATGGAGAACAATCAAAAGGTAACAACTCCTCTGCTTTATACACTGATAAGAAGGTTAAAGATAAAGGTAAAAGTAAGAAGGTTGATGAAGAAGGCTCTACCTCCCAAGCAAACTATGCAGGGAGAGGTAGATCTTCAAGAGGTAGAGGCAGAGGAAGTAAGCAAGGTAGGGGGAGACCCTACAACTCATCACCATGCAACATTTGTGGATTGTCTAACCATACCATAGATGAGTGCTACAGAAGTTATAAGAATCAGAGAGGAAGAGGCTATCAAAGAGGTGGATACTCTCAAGGTAGAGGCAGATTCAACCAACACCAAGGCAACAATGGATACAACAATCAGTACAACAACAATTACAACCACAACCACAACAGTAACTACCAAGGTGGATTCAGAAATAGAAGGGATTACAACAACTACACAGAGGAGCAAGATGACTCCTTATTGATCATGAATATGACCTCCAAGGAAGGTACAAATGATGATCATTTATTTTATATTGATTCAGGGTGTTCTAATCATGTAGCTGGTAATGTGGCACTACTCTCTGATTTGGAAGAACCCAAGGGCAAACATCAGGTACAAACAGGTGATGATACTAAGCATTCTGTTGTAAAGGTTGGTAATGTAAAGACTAGTGATGGTAATCAGAACTTATTGAGCAGAGTACTTTATGTTCCAACTATTACCAAGAATCTAATGAGTGTTGGTCAGATTGTGGAGAAAGGTTTACAGGTCAGGTTCAATCAACATGGAGCATATGTGGAGGACCCAAGACATGGATTCAGAAGAATAGCCAAGGGAGAAAAATCAGGTAGATTATTTACTTTTGAGCTTGAGGACACCAAAAACATTGCTTTATACAATTACAAGGATCAAACACTTTCAGAATTAGAAATATGGCACAAGAGGTTAGGTCACATTGGTGAAAGGACCTTAAAGCAAATGTGCAGGGATCAATGTGTGCTTGGGATACCTAATGTATCCAAGCAAAACATGATATACAAGTGTGGAGCTTGTCAGTTTGGTAAGTCACACAGATTGCCCTATTCAAAGAAAGGTTTTATGCATGGAGACTACCTTGACTTGGTGCACACAGATGTTTGGGGACCTAGCAAGGACCCTTCCATTTCAGGATCAAGGTATTATGTGTCCTTCATTGATGACTATAGCAGATGGACTGTGTTATACTTTATGAAGCATAAGAATGAAGTGTTTAATTGTTTCAAGAAGTATCTTGCACTGGTTGAAAACCAAACAGGAAGAAACTTGAAAAGGCTAAGGTCAGATGGAGGAGGAGAATACTTCTCAAATGAGTTTGAAGACTTCTTGCAGGAAAGAGGCATCAAGAGGGAGATAACCACAAGGTACTCACCTGATCAAAATGGGGTAGCTGAAAGAAGAAATAGACTCATTGTAGAAACAGCAAGGTCTATGCTTAATGAAAAGAAGTTGCCAAATTATCTTTGGGTAGAGAGTGTATCTATTGCCACATATCTCATTAACAGGTTGCCATCAAAGACACTTGATGGAATGACACCTTATGAAGCTTGGCATGGTAAGAGACCATCTTTGGATCATTGCAAAATCTTTGGTTGTATTGCATATGTGCATATTCCTTCACAGGTAAGGGGAAAGCTAGACCCTAAAGCTGAAAAATGTATCTTCATTGGTTATGACTTGAACCAGAAAGGGTATAGATTCTACAACCCCTGAAACAAAGGTTTCAAGGTAAGCAAAGATGTCATCTTTGATGAGAATGACTCATGGTATGAGAATGAATGCAGGAAGGTTAGTCTACCTTATGACATGGAAGAAGACTTCCCAAAGCTCACCAAGGAGGAACCAATCTAGAAAGAAGACTCGAGCTCAGATGATGATGATACAATTAACCTTGAGGAATTCAAGGCATGGAAGTCCAAAGGAAAGATGAAGATGAAGAAGCTAGAGGATATACTAGAATCTTCAACTCAAGCAATGAGGAGATCTCAGAGAGAAAGTAAGAAGCCTATCAGATATGGGTATGACACTTCTCTTGTAACTAAGCATTCTGTATATCTTGCAAAGGATTTGTTAAATGAAGAACCAGGTTCATATGAGGAGGCAATCACCAAAGCAGAATGGAAAGAAGCTATGGATGAAGAAATAGAAGCTCTCAAGGAGAGTGACACTTGGGACTTGGTACCCAAGAAGGATTCTATGAAGGTGATAGGATCCAGATGGATCTACAAACTAAAGAGAAACTCTGATGGAACCATCAACAGGTACAAAGCTAGGTTGGTAGCCAAGGGTTTTGCACAAACCCAAGGCATTGATTATGAGGAGACATTTTCTCCTGTGGCAAAGATGCCAACAATCAGAGTATTGGGAATTCAAGATCAATGACCTTGGATTATTGAAGTACTTCTTAGGTCTTGAGTTAGTCTACACTAATTCAGGTATATATATCACTCAAAAGAAGTATGTACAAGATATGGTCATGAAATTTAATTTGCAGGAAGCTAAAATCTCAATCACTCCAATGGAGGTTAATCTAAAGCTAAGTGCTCATGAAGGGGATGAAGTCCAAGGCATTACAGGATATCAAAGTATGGTAGGTAGTCTGAGTTATGCTACCTTGACTAGAATTGACATAGCATATGGTGTAAGTGTGCTTAGCCAATTCATGCACAAACCAAGGGTACCTCACCTAGAAGTAGCAAAGAAGATCTTGAAGTATCTAAAGGGAACTCAGAACCATGGTTTGTATTTTCCTTATACATCAGATATTGATATTAAAGTATATTCAGATGCAGATTGGGCAGGATGCAAGGATGATAGGAGAAGCACATCAGGATACATATGTTTTGCAGGTGATAAACCAATTTCTTGGTCAGCCAAGAAGCAACCTATTCATCTACTGAAGCAGAGTATAGAGGGCTAGCAAATGCCACTCAAGAAGCTATCTGGTTGAAGCTTTTGTATACAGAGTTAGGCTTATATACAAGATCACCAATTATCTTTGGAGATAATACAAGTTCTCTTCACCTTGCAGCAAATCCAATATATCATGCTAGGACAAAACACATAGAGGTTCATTACCACTATGTGAGAGAGAAGTTGCTTAGTAAAGACATTCAGTTGACTTATGTGTCCACTAATATGCAATGTGCAGATTTACTCACTAAAGCTTTGGATGGAACTAAGTTATGCAGATTCAAATCCATGATTGGATTGCAGGATGTGATTGAAGAATGAAGCTAAAGACTTGAGCCAAAATGTTTGGCTTGAGGGGGAGCTGTTGGTACAAGTCAAGCCTTCACATTTGGCTTGGACATCTACTTTGAAGACTCTACATGAAGCAAGGAGCATAGGAACACTAGCTTATGAGTTATTACCTTTTTACCCATTGTAAAAGTCTATATGACTTGGCGCATTATGCAATCACGCCTAATTGATTGAAAGTTGCGGAAAAGGTTGTTGATTGATTGAGAGAATATCTCAATCAACTCTTTTTAGGTGAAAGTTTTTAGGAGATTGATTTGAATTCTAATTCAAGCTCTCACTCAACTCCTATAAAAACTACAAGTCAAAAGTCGTAGTTGTCCTTCACTCATCCCGAGGCATTACTGTATCAATCATTGAGTGTGTGAGGTCTACTCTATAGCCTACACCTCTGAGTACCATTGAGCTATGTTTATCATGCCAATGGGAATGTACATTTACATGATCTAATACAAATATTTACATTCATCATCTCTGTTATTCTTTGAGTGTACCACTTCAACTACTGTCAACTTCAAAGAGACATATCTCAGTGCCTACTGAACCAAATCAAGTGATTCAAAGCTTGATAGATTCAGCTCAAAGCATACCACAAGCATACAAAGTTTGAAGCAATTTGGTTCAGCCAATTTCAAGAAATCATGGTCGAAGTGCTCACTGTTGCAGTTCTTACAGTAAATGAGTAATTTCCGGTAGAAGAACGAAGTAGATCTCGTAGAGTAACGCGAAGCTTTGTATGAGAGATAGCTCAATCTATAGCTAGACATCTCTACTTCTAGTTGATCAATCCTTCCGGTGAAAAATATATCTACACACAGTACAAAGTCTGACCGGAAAGAGACTGTCTGAACTAGAGGAGTTTTTTTTTTAACTTCAGAAAGAGTTCAGTAAGTTAAGAAAGTTCACGCATCACTTCCTTACTTCATGTATGTTCACTTGAAGTAATTATAAAAAGAATTGAAGTTCATTCCGGTACAATTACGGTGTCAATCCAGTGACAGTCCGCTGAAATTTCGGTGAAATTTTTCCATTAAAGTTAGAGCAAAGTCTTATATGTTGAGCGCTAGACTTTGCTAAGCTATTGATTGATTACAGAGAATTTCTGAATCACTCTAACTTAGTTCTTCTTGGCGTGGTGGTTTCCGCAAGGCTCAGTCTTCGTCGCGTCATCAAGGAGTAGAATTGGAGAAAAGGATCAAAGAGGGCTGGTGCAAAGCAGGATTAGCAGTACCAACTCAATCTTCTGAGTGCATCCAACCATCTCTCCCAACACTGCTCTGATACCAATTGTTGGAGTTAGACGTCTGTGGAAGCACGCGAATAGCGCAAGGAAGAAGAAGAAGCTTGGAGCACAACAACATCAGGTCAACCTCACAAGAGCGGATGCCCTCAGCGTTCGACAATGAGCCGAGTACCTGCCGTTCGCATACATGTTGAGTGTCTGCGTTCGTTTCCGACATGAACGTCTCGTCTGGGTGATAGAGCCGCAATCGCAATCGTCCATCGCTTCTAGAAGCTTGCATGTAGGGAGTTATAGCAGGCTTCTGCGTTTCAATCAAAATCAATCTGCTATCTCTTCGAATGGGCTTGAAACAGTCCCTCTGCACCGTGCTACGAGGAAGGGTCCCGCCATTAGAGCCTATCTGCCCGATTGTGTGGATTTCTAACGGGGGAGGAAATTCTCTGCGAGCATTGCGGACTCCTCCAGAGGAAATACTTGCCGAAGCTTGAACCCTCGCCTCTTGTTTACCATGAAATCCACAAGACAGAAGCGATGGGCTTCTCTGCTCTTCTCTGACGATCCTAGTGCAATTCCCATATCGCGAGCTTTGATGGGTAAGATCAATATCAGCTTTGTGTTCAGCGTCGGAGGCGAACTCAAAGAGTTGAGGCAGCTGATCAATTCTGTGAGTCATCAGGTCAACCTGAGAAAAGTGCATGCCCTCAACTACGTCGCAGAACTTCAAGCGCATTAAATGATCACAAGGTTGTGCTGAAACTAAATTCTTGTGAACTAGAAAACGACAGGCTAATCTAACCAGCACAGAGAAGCAAGAATGAGTTCAACGTTTTATGGTTGGTCAAATGCAATGAAGCAAAAAGCTACGGACAAATCTCACTAACAAGAAAGAGCCAAGATAATGAATATGAGCAATATGGCCACACATATATATCTATATATATCTAACTAATCAGCAATCCGCCGACGAATTTTATTTTCGTAGAGAAGCAATAATCTGCATTAACAATACGACCAGCTGTATGTATATGCCGTCAAGCAGAAAGGTAGAGACCAATCTTACTCACAGAGAGGAGCGACTATGTGTAATGAAATCAGAAACCAAGATCAAAACTGAATCCACAGTACGTGGTGCTCTTTGCATCCTCTTAGATGAATCATACAACACAGTAAAGCGGCTCACTGTGATGTACTTCAAAATCTGCCTACTTTTCAGCATGGATCTATCTTTTTGTCAATATTTTCCATCCCTAGAGGAAGAGCTAGCCTCATCTAAATGATCAGGCTCTAAATGTTAGATACAGATGCACTGCAACAAATCGGCCATATACCGAGGTTTTTACCGAGGGAAATGAACGCGGCTATTTTTGCCGCAACGTCGATGTAGCTGTCGGTATGCAATAGCGCCGGTATGGGCATCAGTATAAGCGTCGGTATGAGCGTCGGTATAAGCATCGGTAATAGTGATGCTCTTACCGACGCCCATACCGACGCCTCTACTAGGTGCACCATCGCGTATACCGATGCCCCCTGGGTGTACCGACGCTTATTTTGATGACATTACTGGGAGTACCGTCGCTTATACCGACGACCATATCTGCAAAATTGTTTTTGGGCAGATTGTGTTGTCTTTTGCTACAACAACATTATCATGATGTTTCTTAACAAAAGACAATACACTCTGCCCAAAAAAAACCGAGTACATGTGATGTGTACTATAATGTCAACTGAAATATGATTTCATAAAACAGAATATTATTAGACACAAAAAACATAATGAGAATGAACCATGAATCATGTACAAAGAAAGTGACATATTTCATAAATGAAGCATTTACAAGAGTGTGGCAAACCACTGTCATATATGATGCTGTTACAAAATGTGGCAAAGCAATGCATTGCCATATAAAAATCAAATACAAAATTTTGGTGTGCCACTGCCATACACATGCAAAGTACGTTCCATATCAGCATTCCTGCAACAAAGAGCATTAATAGAATGAGATAAATTCACATGAAATTACAAACAACAAGAAAAAACCAAGTTTATAAATTAATCACCTCATCGCAAATGCTCTCATGAAACGACCGCACCGCATCCCTCCAAGTCCTCCAATAGTGCACTCAATCTGTGCTGATATCCGTGCAGTCATACCGACGATCACTTGACCGTCCGTATCTTTAAGTCAGGTTTTCGGACATTTATACCGGCGCCGCGAGTGACTGTCGGAATAAAAGGCGTCGGTATGCCCCTCATATGTTGTAGTGATATGTACGAGTTGTACCCACTCATAACATCTCCCAAACCCATATTGATAATATTACCCAACTTTCATGGTCTTCACTACTCCATCTATATACTCATGCTTGCTTCTATTTTCCCTGCATGCACTTAGACCATCTCTTACATTTATACAATGGGCAAGTTCTATACTCCTAGTGATGGTGTTCCTTGCCATTTACTGGGAAATAAGCAGCATTTGTAATGTCCCTTTCAAGGGGCATATGTATTGGTGCCAAGGGATATATGAAAGAGCTAAGGCATGTTTCAATGATCTCATAGCTTGATACTAGAAAATCGAAATATTGGATATGGAAGTGATTCAGATGTCTACATTATAAAAATGTAAATGAAAAAGAATGGAGAACACGGCATACTAGATGATGCACATGAGGCCATGGCATGACTTCTCTAAGATTCCTTAATAATCTCACAATTGTAGGATCATAGTTTTGTTATAGGAAATCAAGGAAATAGTGTTTTTTCTTTAACATCAACACTCAATGCAAATTAAATATACAGGCACAGTAAAATGTTTTCGTTGATCAATAAAAGGCAAATAAAAGAATAGAGATCTATAAGGTAAATGTATAGGTATAGTACAAGGTTCTCATTTATGAACTACGAAAAGGCTCATGAAAAAAAAGGCTTGTAAAAAAAGAGTATTGTCATGAACAAAACAAACCATCATCAACCTCACATTCGATCTGAGTTTCCATATCTCATGATTGGCTTAGATTTTGAAGAAACTAATGTTTGCATTATCTGTAGAACATGGAGAACCCTAAGATCAACTATGTATTTGCTTAATTCTACCATGTGGAGGTCTTTTTTGGAATTGATAACATCGTCAATGACATCATCAATTCATAGCCTTCATTGATGAATCACCCTTGAAAACCTATGTAAGGAGGGTTTGCCCACATATATTGTTAGCCTTGCCAACACCAGTTTTGGGAGCTCAATGAGTCTTGATCTCCAAATAAATACTTCCCAAGTTATTGTTCGATTTCTTGGCTTGTGCTTTGTTCTATTATTTTCTAGTCTAGTATCTTAGACATCATGTCATACCTTGTTGTAATCTCATAGTACAAGATCCTTTCAGGTTACTCCTTGTATCTAGTTCATCTCCTCGAAGTGCGTTCTTGTACTCTACATATGTAGCTTGATAGCTATGGTCCCGAGTTGTGGGATCTCTTGTATCATCTCTGACCTTGTTATCCATACCTATCAGTCTCGAGTTTTGGGACATCCTATATCACTTATATATTCTTATATTATTTTCTTATGTAGGTGAACTTGTAATCAAAAGTGTATTTCTCTGATCTTATCTAGTCTAGTCAAAGGGAATAATCGAGTTCTCCCCTAGCATTTTGGCAAGGCTACCTTTATCAAGACAAGGCAACATGGAGATTGTTCATGAAGAAATATTTCATGCACTTAAATTTTTTCAAGAACAACTCAAAGAGATACAAGAAAGCCAACAAAGGATTTTGCACGAAAATGTTCAAGATGTAACCACATAACTTCAAGTAGCCCCGTGAACATTAACATGAAGAAATGTTCAAAAGTGAGGATGCCTAAGAAATTTTATGGGACAAGATCAAGGTTTCAAGGATTTCTACAACAATTGAAACTACTCATAAGTATGCAACTAGATAGGTACCCACATGTTTCTTCTCAACTAGCAATCATAGGAACTCTACTATGTAGCCTTGCTATTTCATGCTTTGCACCTATACTTAATAAGGATATGAATCTTTTGTATGATTTGAAGGCATTTGTATTGGAGTTCACATCTTTGTTTTGAGATACAAATTTTTCAGGTTATGCTGAAACAAAACTAAGGAAGCTACATCAAGGAAATAGGTTTGTGTCTACCTATGCATTAGAGTTCAAACAAATCCTTCGTGATCTCACAAAGCTTGAGGATTATTTTATCAAAAAATTTTGATGGGGCTTACATGACAATGTCAAGGACCTCATGCTAACCATGCCCAATGTAAACTCATTGAAAGAATTTATGAATCAAGCAATTGAGTGTGATAATCGGTTTTCTGAGAGAAATCAAGAGAAAACAACTTATATTAGAGATCAAGAATACAATATTACCTCTATTCCACAAAATAAAATATTTTAGAAGAAACTCAACGAAAACGAATGCAATTGGATAACATGAGGGTCAAGCGATTTAGACCACAAGAAAGAAAACATGTGAAGGATAATGGATTATGCTTTTATTGTGGAGATCATGATCACGTGCTTTCAAGCGTCATTAGAAGAAGAAACAAGTTGAAATTATGACTTCCATGATCACCATCCAACATTAGAAAGATCATCATTAGATTCCAAAGAGAAATTTAGTGAATTATGAGAATCATAATCTGATTCTATACCCAGCTATAGTACAAACCCTTTCTAGTTTCATCATGGATATCCATCATTATCCTATTCGAGTACCATATATCAAAATCTCTACCAAGATCAAGAGATACGAAAATTCAAGCCCTAGAAGATCTGAGAGTCAAACAATTGATCCTCGTGGAACTCATCAATTGAGAGTGAGGTGATGTCATCGACAAAGGAAACCATCTTCAACCGAAGATTCCATGTGCCTTTCCATATCGCATCATTGGCTCCAATTTCAAAGAAACTAATGCTTCCATTGTCTATGGACAATGCCAAAACGTTAAGATGGTCTATCTTTTTGCGTGATTCCACTACTAGAAATAGGGGGCATAGCGACACCCCCGAATTCAAAAAGATAGGAACCATAGCTTATGCGACGCTAGCATCGCATAAGCGACGGTCGTTTTTTTTTTTACGAGCACTCTTCGCATAAGCGATGCTAGCATCGCTTATGCGACGCTAAAACTATGCGTCGCAAATAGCATCGCTAATTATCGAGGCTATTTGCGATGTTGGCAAACTAGTTGTAATGTTTTAGCGTCGTATAAGTGACGTTCTATGTTCCAGAGTGTCGCATAAGCGACACTCTAGAATGTTAAAACTGAATTTTGATTTCTCCCGGCCCATTCGTGTTGTGATTTGGATGCACAGAGAGAAATCGAGAGAGAGATAGAGAGAGAGAGGGAGAGAGAGAGAGAGAGAGATAGAGAGAGAGGGAGCGAGTGAGAGAGACAGTGAGAGAGAGCAAGAGCCACTTGTTGAAGCTAGGTATGCATGCACACTACACACATACACACACATACATATGCACACACACACACATATACACACATAGACACACACACATACACATAGACACACACACACGTACACACACACATACACATAGACACACACACACATACACACACACATACACACACACATATACACACACACATATACACACATAATGATGCATACACACACATACACATGCATACACACACATACATGCACACACACATATATGCATACACACACATGTGCATACATAATGCATACATAATGCACATGCATACATACACAAACATAATGCATACACACACATATGCATACACACATAATGATGCATACACACACATAATACATACACACACATAATGATGCATACACACACATGCACATGCATACACACACACATACATGCACACACACATATATGCATACACACACATATGCTTACATAATGCATACATACACATACATAATGCATACACACACATATGCATACATAATGCATACAAACACATACACACATACATACGTGCATACACATACACACATAGACACATACACACACATAGACACATATACACACATAAACACATACACACTCATAGACACACACACATACACATAGACACACACATACACACACACATATACACACACATACACACATAATGATGCATACACACACATACACATGCATACACACATACACACACATACACGCACACACATACACACACACATACACACACATATATGCATACACAGAGACATAGAGATACATACACACACATACACATACATGCATACATATGCATACATAATGCATATGCATACATAATGCATATGCATATGCATACATAATGCATATGCATATGCATACATACATACATACTTACATGCATACACACACATATGCATACATAATGCACATGCATACATACACATACATAATGCATACACACACATATGCATACATAATGCATACACACACATACACACACATATGGATACATAATGCACATGCATATGCATACATACATGCATACACATACATGCATAGACATATACACACACATAGACACATACACACACATAAACACATACACACTCATAGACACATACACACTTACACACACACGCATCCAGACACATTTACACACACATACACATGCACACCGTCACATATACATAGATACACACGTATATACAGCTAGGCACACACACATACACACATAGACACACACACATACACACACATATACACACACACATAGAGACACACACTTAAACACACACACACATCCACACACATACACATGCATATAGACACATATATATAGATACACACACATAGACACATACATGCATATGCATACATAATGGACATGCATATGCATACATACATGCTTACATGCATACACACACATAAACACGCATACACACATACACATACACACATAGAGACACACACACACATAGACACATACACATACACACATGCACATACACACACATATATGCCTACACACACATAGAGCGACATACACACACATACACATACATGCATACATATGCATACATAATGCATATACATATGCATACATACATACTTACATGCATACACAGAGACACACATATACATACATATGCATACATAATGCACATGCATATGCATAGATACATGCATACACATACACACACATAGACACATACACACACATACACGCATATGCATACATAATGCACATGCATACACATACACACACATAGACACATACATACACATACACACATACACACACATATACACACACATATACACACACATACACATGCATACACACACATATACACATAGACAAACACACACACACATACACACATAGAAACATACACACATAATGCATATGCATATGCATACATACATAAATACATGCATATACACACATTAACACACGTGCATACATATGCATGCACACATACACAGGTAGAGAGACATACACACACATACACACACATACATGCACATGCATACATATGCATACATAATGCATATGCAATGCATACATACATGCTTACATGCATACACACACATACACATAGATACATATACAGATATAGACACACACACACATGTAGAGAGAGACACACACACACATACACACGCACGTAAAGAGACATACACACACATACACATACATGCACACATATGCATACATATGCATACATATGCATACATATGCATACATAATGCATATGCATATGCATACATACATACTTACATGCATACACAGACGTACACACATATACACACACACATATGCATACATACATACTTACATGCATACACAGACATACAAACGTATACACACACATACACACAAATATGCATACATATGCATACATAATGGATATGCATATGCATAGATATATGCTTACATGCATAGACATACACACATAGACACATACACACACATAGATACATACACACACATGGACACATACACACATATACACATACACACACATATACACACAGATTTACACACACACATAGACACACATAAATACAGAGACACACTTACACATGCATACACACAGACATCCACACATAGACATACACACACTTACACACATAGACACACACACATACAGACTTACAGAGATAGAGATACACACACACATATATAAACAAACACATACACACAAAGACACATACAAACTTACACGCACACATACACACATCCACACACATATACATACACAAATACACATGCATATAGACGTATATATATATATATATATATATATATATATATATATATATATATATATATATATATATATATATATATATATATATATATATATATATATATATATATATACAGATACACACATATATACACACATAGACACACGCATGTACACGCACATGCACACATAGACACATACACACTTACAGAGACACATACACACATCCACACACATTTACACACATACAAATGCATAGATAGATATATATAGATACAAACATATGTACACACACACACACACACACACACATAGACACACACACACATACACACATGGACACATACACACATATATGCATAGACAGACACATAGAGACATACACACATATATATGCATACATGCACATAGAGACACATACACACACACATACACATGCATGCATGCATACATATGCATACATAATGCATATGCATATGCATACATACATACTTACATGCATACACACATATACACACACATGCATACATTTACATACATTATGCACATGCATATGCATACATACATGTTTACATGCATACACACACTCACATATACACCTACATACATATATACACGCATACATATGTACACGTATATATATTGATTTCTAACCCTTTTTGTTTTATATGCTATGTATTATGGATCATAGTAGAGAGACAAAGGTGAAACTCACTCTCATAAAAGTTTTATGAGAGCAAGAGTTCTCCCTGATACTCTAGGGATCATCATGCATGAGTACTCTGAGATGCTTGATGATGAGCTGGATTATATGATCCAGATGCTTACCTAGCAATCAGAGGAGGGCTCTTCTGCGGCTCCACACGCAGGAAGACAGTTATCTGCTCATAGGTATGTTTTTTTTCTCATAAACTTTTTTAATGATATTATAACACATATTTTTATTTATTTTTATCTATCTATTTTGAAGACACCTATACCACCTCTAGATCATGATAGCAGAATAGAGTTGCCTATGAGGACATGCATAGGCACCTTAGGGCTAGAGTGCGATATAGAGCCAAAGGCGAACATTGTGTACATAGGGAATGGATTGGAGTTTAAGAGAAGAATGTGTGCATTATGCGACTCTTACCTGCGCCTTCTCCACTTACCATGGAAGTAAGTATAAATTCTACATATAAATTGAAATAAATATCTTATGTTTTATTTACATGATCTTTTTTATTTTTGTAGTGAGCATGACGAGAGGGATGAAAAATACATACTTAGTTCACTTGAGACAAAGTCTGGGACAGGATGGTCGCATAAGTGGTGTCTAAAAGAGATGCGGACACTTAAGGCTCATCGTCGCGATAATGCACGGTACACATTGCTTTTATGTATATATACGTGGATATGAGTATCTGTGTTTATGTATGTATGTATGTATATGAGAGAGAGAGAGAGAAAAGAGTGAGACTAGAGGTACAAATACACGCATATACACACTTATACATCACATTTACACACATATACACATACATGCACATTAATACATACTCACACATACATGCACATTTTTACACACACATACACATGCATGCAGTTACACACATATACTGAATACACATAGACACATACACATACACATACACATGCATAATCATATGTACACACAAATAGACTCATATACACACACACACACACACACTTAGATATCTATATATAAATAAATAAATAAATGAGTAAATCCTACTTCAAAAATCCTAATTTGAAAACACTAATTTTGATTATTAGGGTTTTCAAACCCCTAATTTAAAAACTCTAATTCAGCCTTTTAGCCATATGATTGAAGTATATGTACACATTGCATCTATTCCTCCGATGTCCTACTAGAGGGATGTCTCTCCTCCCAATCTTATGTCTCGATATATAGCTACGTGAATCAATGAGGATCATAATATATATCAAGATATATACACATCATGTAGATACACATACATAAACATAAAATGGATTAGATACACT
The DNA here is from genome assembly GCA_020310875.1 of Ceratopteris richardii. Taxonomy (NCBI): domain Eukaryota; kingdom Viridiplantae; phylum Streptophyta; class Polypodiopsida; order Polypodiales; family Pteridaceae; genus Ceratopteris; species Ceratopteris richardii. The sequence goes on from CM035406.1 coordinate 103,126,834, forward strand.
ATGCATCACACATACATGCCTAGATGCACACACACACACACACACACATATATATATATATATATGCATACATATTTACATGTACACATTTACACATAGACACATATACATATATACATGTACACATCACATATACATGCCTACATGCACAAATGCATACTTATACATGCATACAAAATTATAAACAGTTGCATATATTACATGCATGCATGAATATTTTACATAAATGCATATGCATATATACACATATGCACACTAACACATGTATAGTAACGGATGCTGCATTCAAGCATATTCCATAAGTACTCATGCTTTGAACATAACGTGAAAGTTGATTCCGATCTCCCCATCCATAAATAGGACCACAAAATGACATAAGAAAGACTTCAGAGTTCAGAGGCACATATAAATCCTCTACAATAAAGAGTCCACGACCAGTATTAGTAATAGTGGATGGAGCAATCATATAGCGATTACCCAAAAAGATAAAAACCTCTCCATCTATAGGAAGAGGTCCTCTATTCCACCCTCCATATCTTCTTCTATCATATATTTGTACTAGAGAACGATCACGAGCTGGAAATGGATAATCTCCAGGCATTTCATTCTCTAAAACACGAGGTAGAGGATTTCTAGAAACCTTTGCTTGTAATTGATGAACAGCAAGTCCATCATATGTACAAGGTATATTAACATTCTGAGAAAAGTTATCATCATCATCATCATTGAGAAAGTAGTCCTGTATATCAACAATAATTTGAATTTGTTTATGGTTTTTAAATAAAATAATGACATTAATTTATATAAAAATACATACCCAAGCATTATCACATTGACCAGGTGATGGTTCATGCTCAAAAGTACCATACTGTGCCTCATGTTCAATACATTCCAATCTTGGTCTTTGATATGTGCTATAACAAGAGTTATACCAACATATAATATGCTCTTGATAGTAAAATTCATCATAAGTCCTATCGGAGGACACATGTGAAGTCATTGCATGGGTAGGAGGTGGTGGAGTACCCTCTGATGGATTAGAATCTGATTATAATAAGAAACAAAAAAACTATATAAGTTACGTATCCATCAAATATATTTAAAAATAAATGTTTTATATACTTACAGTATATAGTCGTTGCACGATGAGGAGACGGTGGTGGATTCCATCTGATTGATCAAAATCTATAAATAATGGTATTTGATATTAATAATCTGATTATTTACATACATAAACATTCACATATACATATTTACACATACACACATATTCACATACACACATTTACACATACACACATATTCACATATACACAAATACACATTATTCTGAGATAAATGCATGTATTTTGCATGAATGAGTGTATATGCATGCATGTGTGTGTACGTATATATGTGGATATGTATATGTGTGTTTATGTTATATGTATGTATATGTGTATA
>CM035406.1:103133276-103143276 GCA_020310875.1 Ceratopteris richardii
TGCTAGCCCAAAGCATCAACTTTAGAGCATTTCTTTTGCCTATGTTGTAATCATCCGTTGGAACTAAAGAGCGATATGTCCTCCTTTATTGTCATTCCTCATTAATATTTTCTTGAGTATTCACAACTCTATGCAATCATTGATATCTGCCTGCTCACAAAAGTGTTGAAGGGTATATTTCCGTAAGGAGAACCTCACTTGAGTAGGTGAAGTACTGGAGCGCTTGTTACATGCTCCTGTTAAAAGTAGATACCCAGTACCTCATGTACACCATACAATGATGTCTATGCCATTTATGGTAAGGCATTAAATGTTATTTCTTAAGATGAACATTATAGTTCATGTACTTTCTTAAGTTGAAGATTAGAGTTTCTAGGATTAAAAGTGAAAGCATTTAATGTTCTTTCTTAAGTTGTTTCTTAAATAAAGAATCATCTCATAACCTGAACAGAAACCATCTCTTGGATAATCATGTTTATTCCATGCACCATTCCATGAATCATAAAGTGAAATGGTCAATGTTGTCTCACATATCTCTATTCCTCTCCATAACTCTTGGATGAGAGGAGAGACATATACGTTGATGCAGTTGACTAGTGCTTCCTTCTTATTTTGGATATCATTCTTTGAGTCAAAACATATAAGATCTCTCACATTACATCGCATGAGAGTGATGATCAACATTAGGGAAAAAAGTGAACCTTGCATGGGCCTTGTAAGGATTCCTAATTTTTAGGGATTAAAAAGCCTAATCTAGAGGATTAAAGGGACTTAGAAAACCACTAGTGGTATTTCCAAATAAAATAGTATTTACAAGAATTTTGTGCTTGAATTTGAAAATATAATTTTTCATGGCCTTTGGATGCTTCATTTTAATGGTCAAGATTGAAGGGAATAAAGTACTAGAGAGAGAATGTCTGACAAGCATGCGAGTTGGCAGAATCCAACGGATTTTTTTGTGCATACTTCTGCATCATTCTTGACCATTCGATCTTCACGAATCCAACGTCCTACCGGATTTGGGGCTGAGTGAAAGTGGCGCAGTCCGTGGCAGCCGTCCGATGCATGATTTGATCCAATGGCCCAGGCGTAAAGGTGCCTTTTCAATTTTAGATTTAAACCTCAACCATCAGATCATATGAAGATCAATGGCTAGAAATGATGGCGCAGAAGATCAGCCCCTTTCACGGGGCATGGTCCGATCGGGCATCCAATCGAAGGGTGGATTTTGAATGGCGCATTTTTTTAGCAAGAACTTGATCTCAGCCATTGAAAGTCATATAGATCCAAGGGTTCATAAACAATATTGCCTTGACTTTGGCCACACAACCTCCACCTTTGGATCATTAAGACAATCGATGGTTGTAATGCGATTTCAGGCCTTTCAAAACCGTTCACACAACGAAAACCAAGAGTTCTAGGTGGTTTTGTTCTCTTTGACCACACAAAAACTAGTGAAGCCTATGCCTAGTCTATGTGATTAAGGGACTAGACTGTGTCCACCACCCTCTTCTCATTGGTCCGTCACTAATCACTCCTTAATCCAAAAGGCCCATGCAGGGTTCATTTTTTCCCCTAATGAATTATAGTTGATTGACATCATTCCCATAATACTTTCAATGTACTATATACGTTGGCGCGCACACACACACACACACACACACACACACACACACACACACACATATATATATATATATATATATATATATATATATATATATATATATATATATATATATATATATATATATATATATATATATATATATATATATATATATATATATATATATATATATATATGATCTTGGTAGAGTTTTTGATATGCGGTACTCGAAGAGCATAATGATGGATATCCATGATGAAACTAGAAAGGGTTTGCAGTAGTATCTGGGTATAGAATCAAGATTATGATTCTCATGATGCACTAAATTTCTCTTTGGAGTCTAATGTGATCTTTTTAATGTGGGATGGTGATCCTGGAAGTCATAATTTCAACTTGTTTCTTCTTTCTAGGACACTTGAAAAGCATGTGAGCATGATCTCCACAGTAAAAACATAGCCCATTATCCTTCCCATGTTTTCTTTCATTTGGTCTAAGTCGCTTTCCCCTCATGTTATCCAATCACATGGGTTTTTCATTGAGTTTCTTCTAAAATAGTTTTCTTTTTTTGAAATAGAGGTAAAACTGTGTTCTTGATCTCTAGTATAGGTTCTCTTCTCTTGATTTCTCTGAGAAAACCTATTATCACACTCAATTGCTTGATTCATAAATTCTTTCAAGGAGTTTACATTGGGCATGGTTAGCATGAGGTCCTTGACATTGTCACGTAAGCCCCATCAAAATTGGTTCATAAAATAATCCTCATGTTTTGTGAGATCACAAATGATTTGTTTGAACGCTAATGCATAGGTAGACGCAAACCTATTTCCTTGATGTATCTTCCTTAGTTTTGTTTCAGCAACACCTGAACAATTTGTATCTCCAAATGAAGATGTGAACTCTAGAACAAATGCCTTGAAATCATACAAAATATTCATATCCTTCTTAAGTATAGGTGCAAAGCATGAAATAGCAAGGCTACATAGTAGAGTTCCTAGGATTCCTAGGTGAGACGAATCATGTGGGTACCTATCTAGTTGCATCCTTATGAGTAGTTTCAGTTGTTGGAGAAATTCTTGAAACCTTGATCTTGTCCCATAAAATTCCTTAGGCATCCTCACTTTTGAGCTTTTCTTCATGTTAATCTTCATGGGGCTACTTGAAGTTATGTGATTACATCTTGAACATTTTCTTGCAAAATCCATTGTTGGCTTTCTTGTATCTCTTTGAGTTGTTCTTGAAAAACTTTAAGTGTATGAAAAAATTCTTCAGGAAGCATCACCATGTTGCCTTGTCCTGATAAAGGTAGCGTTGCCAAAATGCTAGGGGAGCACTCAATCATTCCCTTTGAATAGACTAGATAAGATCACAGAAATACTCTTTTGATTACAAGTTCACCCACATAAGAAAATAATATAAGAATATATAAGTGATACAAGACCTCCCACAACTCGGGATTCATAGGTATGGATGATAGGGCAGGACACATGAGATCATTGAAACATGCTTTAGTTAGCTCTTTCATATATTCCTTGGCACTAGTAGATATGCCCCTTGAAAGGGACATTACAAATGATGCTTATTTCCCACTAAATGGGAAGGAACACCATCACTAGGAGTGTTGAACTTGTCGATTCTATATATGTAAGAGATGTTCTAAGTGCATGCGGGTTAAATAGAAGCAAACATGATTATATAGATGGAGTACTGAAGACCATGAAAGCTGGTTTATATTCTGAATATGGGTTTGGGAGATGTTATGAGTGGGTACAACTCGTACATCTGTATCTAACGTTTAGAGCCTGATCATTTAGATGAGGCTAGCTCTTCCTCTAGGCATGCAAAATCGTGACAAAAAGGTAGATCCATGCTTAAAAGTAGGCAGATTTTGAGTACATCACAGTGAGCCGCTTTACTGTGTTGCATCATTCATATAAGAGGGCTCACAAAAAACCTTATTATGAACCAATCAAAATACCTACTGCTTTATATGTTATCCGGGATTTTTCCATAACAACCGGTTTCAAAAGGCAAAGAGTAGTCTCCCCCATGTTTTTAAAGGCGAAGAAATAAGAACGTCGGTTTTCTAAAGGCACAACTTTTAAATGAACATTATCTTAAATAATACGTAAAATCATATTCACTAAAACAAATATATTTCAAAACCACAACCGTTACATTGCCATGACAAAATTTAAAAAATAAACATGAATTATGTTTTATGATTGCAATTGCAATTCTTCCGCTCCAGAACCATGGAAGCTTCCATCCACAACATAGCGATAAACTATGATTTTTATTACATACTTTATATCTAAGTACCCTTATTTTACACAATATTACCCTTACTTTACACAATCTTACACCTATCTCCTTTTAACCATGATGAGTTTCCCTACGTGTACATGACATCATCACTAGCATGGTTGGTGAGCTCTTATTGTTGATGTTATGAGGCCATCATTTCCAACCACTCTTGAATCATGGTGAATGCTTTAATCTAATTTCTCCCTCTTTTTTGCCACAATCCATGACCTCCTTTGATAGCACTGCATATGATTACTTCACTGCTGCTATCTCTCATTCATGGTAGTGATTAATTACTTACTAACCTCTTTCAGGTGTGTGTTTAATTTTGAAAGCTCTAACCACACTTCTATTATACTGACACTAGCAGGGCACACTTCTAAATTCACACCAGCATAAGAATTCTTAGCATCAAGTTTATCCAATTCGAGATTAACGATGGAAACATGCCTACAACCTTGAGATTTCATTTTACACACATAGACGTATGTCTTTGTGTGAGGCGTGAGCGAGATAGTCTACACTATCATCATGCAAATGGAATATTCAGACTTTAGAACTTAATCTCACTTCCATTTTGATCTCTTTTGTTCGTTGATTAGCACAAAAATATTTTTTTTTTGATCAAACGCTTACAATGTGGATTATTTAAATGAGAATTAATTTATGGTTTACCGAATTCAATTGAGAACTGTTTATAATCAAACTAAGAACATTTGTGTATTATGTTTAATTATATTTCTTTATGGACTTCCATGTGAGAAGCTCCATATGATGAATTCAGCTACTACATCGTCCACACTGCACATGCATAGTACGTAAATGCCAATGGAAATAAATCATATGACATATAGGGAATTTAGTAATATACCTGGTGGCTCGAGGCTGGAGCGGAGCAAGTGGCTAGTGAAAAGTACCAATTTCTAATGATCTTTTCCCTATCAGACTTAAGGTTCTCAATGCTCTACAGTTTATGCCCGTGAGTCCCCGCCTTCAAACATCATCGATATTGGTATCCTGTTGCTCCATCCTTGCAATTACCTCATGAAAAATATAACATAAAAAAAAATCAGAAGTTGAAACTCCTACTCAAGCTTGAGTGCTCATGAACAATATGATGAAGTTCCAACATCGCACCAATGCTCACAAACAATATGATGAAGTTTCAAGATGGTTTTGCGTAGGGGTTTGAAGCAACATAGTACTATAACAGAACTCCAGATGACAGAGAGTCCTCAGTCTAGACTAACAAACTTCAAACTTCGAAATTTGAAGTATGAACAGTGCCTAGTGTGGACGATGTGCTTCCGTAGAATGCATATGCTCGTAGCCTCATTGAGGTTGAAAGCTCGAGCCTCAAACTCCATACTAGAGGGTTCGCAGCTTAGCCACGACTGAGGAGTCGCTAGTGCTCATCGCTCATGCCCTAGGGTAGTACTGTGTACACACTACGAATTCGAATTCTGAGAGTCACGAGTCAAGATCTAATATAAGTATGCATACATTAAATGTAGGCAGCGTATTAAAATCTTCACCAAACTAATTCACAAATGGCTTTCAAATTTCAAGTTTCAACTACGGGAGGCTCCTCGAGACAAGCACCATATGGCATAATAGTAAATACACTTTGTCAAAGCTATATATATATATATATATATATATATATATATATATATATATATATATATATATATTTATTTATTTATTTATATATATATATATTTACCTACAGGTTTTCAGATGAACCTTTATTTTAAGGGTTTCTTTTACACGTAGTCTTTAAAAAAAGGATGTTTTCATGGAAGAGCCTGTAAAATAACGAACCAAACAAAATTTTAGGCGTGTAAAATAAGGGCATCAAATTGAAGGAGCCTTTTTTTTGTCAATCTTAACCGGTACGATTACATTATAAGGGCGGTTTTTGTGGCACGTACTCTGGATTCAGCTTTTGATCTTGGTTTCTCATTTCATTACACATAGTCGCTCCTCTCTGCGAGTAAGATTGGTCTCTAGCTTTCTGCTTGACTGCATATACATACAGCTGGTCGTATTGTTAATGCACATTATTGCTTCTCTACGAGAATAGACTTGGTCGGTGGATTTCTGATTAGTTACATATATATAGATATATATGTGTGGCCATATTGCTCATACTCATTATCTTGGCTCTTTGTTGTTAGTGAGATTTGCCCGTAGCTTTCTCCTTCATTGCATTTGACCAACCATAGAACGCTGAACTCATTCTCGCTTCTCTGTGTTGGTTACATTGGCCTATCGTTTTCTAGTTCACAAATATTTAGTTTCAGCAAAACCTTGTCATCATTTAATGCGACGTAGTTGAGGGCATCCGCTCTTCTGAGGTTGAAGTGATGACTCGCAGAATTAATCAGCTGCCTTAACTCTTTGAGTTCGCCTACGACGCTGAACACGAAGCTAATATTTATCTTACCCATCAAAGCTCGCGATACAGGAATTGCACGAGGATCGTCAGAGAAGAGCAGAGAAGCCCTACGCTTTTGTCTTGTGGATTTCATGGTAAACAAGAGGCGAGGGTTCAAGCTTCGGCAAGTAGTTCCTCTGGAGGAGTACGCAATGCTCGCAGAGAATCTCCTCCCCCGTTAGAAATCCACACAATCCGGCAGACTTGGTCGGTGGATTTCTGATTAGTTACATATATATAGATATATATGTGTGGCCATATTGCTCATACTCATTATCTTGGCTCTTTGTTGTTAGTGAGATTTGCCCGTAGCTTTCTCCTTCATTGCATTTGACCAACCATAGAACGCTGAACTCATTCTCGCTTCTCTGTGTTGGTTACATTGGCCTATCGTTTTCTAGTTCACAAATATTTAGTTTCAGCAAAACCTTGTCATCATTTAATGCGACGTAGTTGAGGGCATCCGCTCTTCTGAGGTTGAAGTGATGACTCGCAGAATTAATCAGCTGCCTTAACTCTTTGAGTCCGCCTCCGACGCTGAACACGAAGCTAATATTTATCTTACCCATCAAAGCTCGCGATACAGGAATTGCACGAGGATCGTCAGAGAAGAGCAGAGAAGCCCTACGCTTTTGTCTTGTGGATTTCATGGTAAACAAGAGGCGAGGGTTCAAGCTTCGGCAAGTAGTTCCTCTGGAGGAGTACGCAATGCTCGCAGAGAATCTCCTCCCCCGTTAGAAATCCACACAATCCGGCAGATAGGCTCTAATGGCGGGACCCTTCCTCGTCGCACGATGCAGAGGGTCTGTTTCAAGCCCATTCGAAGAGATGGCAGATCGATTTTGAATGAATCGCAGAAGCCCGTTGTAACTGCCCACGTGCAAGCTTCTAGAAGCGAGGGACGATTGCAATTGCGGCTCTATCATCCAGACGAAGCCTTCATGTCGGAAACGAACGCAGACACTCAACATGTATGCGACCGGCAGGTACTTGCCCCATTGTCGAATGCTGAGGGCATCCGCTGATATTGATCTTACACATGAACCCTCCCGATACAGGAATTGCACAATGATCCTCAAAGAAGAGCAGAGAAGCCCAGCGGCTTTGTCTTGTGGATTTAATGGTAAACAATAGCCGAAGGTTCAAGCTTCGGCAACTAGTTCCTATGGAGGAGTACGCAATGCGCGCAGGGAATTTCCTCCCCCGTTAGAAATCCACACAATCCGGCAGATAGGCTCTAATGGCGAGACTCTTCGTCGTTGCACGGTGCAGAGGGTCTGTTTCAAGCCCATTCGAAGAGATGGCACATTGATTTTGATTGAAACGCAGAAGTCTGCTGTAACTGCCGACATGCAAGCTTCTAGAAGCGATGGACGATTGCAGTTGCGGCTCTATCATCCTGACGAAATCTTCATGTCGGAAACGAACGCAGACACTCAACATGTATGCGACCAGCAGGTACTGCCCCATTCTCAAAGAAGGACATCGTTAAAGAGAAACAGATGGGCTCTATTCAACTTTCTCTTAGTCGAACCAATCACAACGGCAATATTTGTTTCCAAGGAATTCACAACAGTTCCATTATTTCGACCTTCGGCAGGTTTTGAGAATCGCCGCGATACGGTTGAGTTTATCTAAAAAGTCTCTCATGCAAGGAACCAAAAACGTGGAGCGCTTACAGATTATACGACCACCATTGTAAATGACAATGTTTGACGCTTGAGCAGATTATACGATTCAGTGCTCCATTTCGGTTCGACATTCTATTGTAACAAAGTTTTGTCCTCTAACTTCTCTATCGAAAAGAGAGTACCTTCCAATGATTTTGTCTCTTTCTTGTCCCGAGTCCCGACCATCCTATTATATGAGTGATGCACTCCGTTCTTCGTCGTTCTTCCCCAAGTGTATGTATGTATTTGTGTATCACAATCATTACAACTACCGATCATCAGTATTACCCCTATTTCCCTTGTTTCTTTGTCTTTTACGTTAAAGTTTTTGAATTTCCTATTCATATTCATTAATGAATGTTGGCATGCATGTATTACTATATGCAATGAAAGTCGAAATATCATTTTTCTCGAGAACTTAGATTTTTAAAAACATTTCCCTTGTATGATAATAACTTAGCTATCAAATTTGAAGAAGACTGATTCCTCCATGCATGTCGAATTTCTTCATCAAATCTCTCAAGATATTCATTGAAATAATACATGCACTCATCAAGCATCCATCATTCTACCATGAAACCTTCATGTTTTGCTCTTTGTCTTAGATAACCTTTCAATATACCTAAGAATCTCTTTTCCAAAAGCATCCATCGGATGCTGAAAACTTTCTAAATCTACATTTAATTCATAAGATGGATGATCACATGGACTTTTATATAAACAAAACAAGTTGTGAGATCTTTCTCCATAAAAAAACATTAGGTCTCTACATTCATGTTTCTTCTCTAAGATTGAATCTCTACTGATTTCATTTGATGTAACTCACCTACTATTAAATTATACACTCCTATTGAGTTTTTCACATCCATTGATAAGACGAGATAGATTATGTTTCACAAAGCTATTGCAAGCATGTGTCTTTAACCGAAGTAAGTTTTTATCATCCAAAGTAAACATTTTTTGATATGTCGTTCCATAGGTTGTTTCATTTCTTCACTTTATTTTGTCTTCCAATGTAGCGAGATGTTGGCTTAATGGAAAAAAAAAAATCTTGAATATGTGCATAGGACCATGAAGATTAGAAATCTTTAACTCTCTCAAATATTCCAAAGAATACCATATTGACATATTCTCTAGTACTAACCATTCTGCTTTGCCCTTCATCTTCACATTATAATATAGTTTATAATCATTGAAGATTTTTTATTGTTGATCCATATGAGGTACTTTTTCCTTTGAAGACACCAATCCATTAAGAATGCTTAGGTATTTGATCTTTCCATTAAATGTATTACTTTTCTTTTGCATTATAATGGATAATCATTAGGGAAAATGTATCGATATCAAATATATATTTTTCTACTATAAAATGATGTTAATAAATCACCATTATAAGGACACAGTATGGGAAGTGGGGTGGGTCTCAATAAGAATCAATCAAAGGTTTATAGGATCTTCCATTACATGGACCTTAGCATACACATCTAAAGAGGAGGTACTGGGGTATCTATTGCTAACAGGAACAAGCAGCAAGCACTCCAGTAGTTCAACTACTCAAGGGGGGTTCTCTGTAGGGAAGTATACCATTTAACAATTCTGTGAGCAGGCAGATGTCAATGATTGCACAGAGTTGTGAATACTCAAGAAAATATTAATGACAAAATGACCATAAAGGAAGACCATCCACTCCTTAGTTCGAATCAGGTGATTACAAGATAGGTCAAAGTGATGCTCAAAAGTTCATGCTCGAGGCTAACATGCCACTCCAATACTAAACAACATCAATACAATGGATTCTTCCAATCAGCACAATGGACCAATTATATGCAGATCAGCACTCGTCAATACAAATGGTGGAAAATTTCTCTCAGGCACACTAATCAATACAAATGGTGGAAAATTTCTCTAAGGCACAGAGCATAAAAATAACACTGACTCACAGAGAATGACAATCGAGCCACTCTCTTCACACTATAG